>PVKB01001752.1:18670-365078 GCA_004027205.1 Ctenodactylus gundi
TTTTTTTTTTTTTTTTTTTTTTTTTTTTTTTTTTTTTTTTTTTTTTTTTTTTTTTTTTTTGAGACAGGGTCTTGCTCTGTAACCCGGGCTGGCCTTGGACTCAGAACAATCTGCCTGCCCCAGTCTCCTGAGTGCTGGGATTATAGGCAATTACAGGTATGTGCCACCATGCCTAGCTGTATTTGGTGCTGGGGAATCGAGCTCAGGGCCTTGCAACTTGCAAGGCAAGTGCTTTAACGGCTGTGCCATTCCTCCAGCCCAGGGCAAGAACTTTAACCAGTGAGCTATGCCTCCAGCCCCTATACTTAGTATCTGTTATATACATTTCTCAGGCTGTTTCAAACTCCTGGGCTCAAATGATCCCGCCTGCCTCAACCTCCCATGTGAGCAGCTACACTCACCCTTGAAGCTTCCAGAGGTCTGTATTGAGCCCCTGCTTCTTACAGGGCTCTGTGCACTCTCGTGCACACCCTTCCTTTACACACATCATGAGTATGATGTGGTGCAACACTGCCCTCTGCTGCCCACTGGGTGTTGACTCAATAGCAGTCCTTGGTTACATGGCTCCACTTGACCTTTCCTCTCCTGTACCCATCTAAATTTCCAGCATCTCTTGGGCCCAGTTCAAGTCCCACCACCCCAAGAAGCTCAGCAATACTGACCCCTGAGTGCTTCTGTGGACCAGGTTGGAGCGCTAGCTCTCATGTCTGAAGCCTCTGAGGAGCCTAGAACCTGTCCCTGCTCTTCAGGAAGGACTTAGGTTGCAGGCTCTCTCAGCTATGGCAACTGGTTGACGTCCTGCTCCTGTGGTGAACAGCTCATGAAGCTGGAGGTAGTGGGTAGAACCAATTCCCAACTGTGCCTCAATGCAGCCACACTGCCCAGTACCCTGGTAGCTAAGTATAGTCGCAGGACTACGTTTTAGCCAGTGGGGTAAGAGTGGAAATAAAAATGAAACTGCTCTCTGTGCTCTTTCCACAATGAGTTACATCTTGGGGACACTGGGCCTAGAAGGTGAGAGGATACTGGGTCTCTGGGCAGGGCAGACTATTATATGAGAAACAAAAGAACAACATCCACTTTTTTCTTTGCTTCTCTCTTGGTTTTTGTGGTACTGAGGATTCACCCAGGACCACCACACTGAGCTAAGTCCCCAACCCTTATTTAGAGACAGAGTCTTGGTAAGTCACGAGTTGCCAGGCTTGGACTTAAACTTGTGATCTTTCTGCCTTAGTCTCTCAGAGTGCTGGGATAATAGACTGTACTACTGCCCCACCAGTGTTAAACTTTTCTGTCTAAATATGATGGATGTAGCTGAGTGTGGTGGCACATGCTTGTGATTTTAGCATTCTGGAAGTCTAAGGTGGGAGGATTCCAAGTTCAAGCCAGCCTGGGCAATACAGCAACTCAGTGAGACTGTCTTAAAATCAAAACTAAAATGGACTGGGGATATAGTGTGAAGGCCCTGGGCTTGATTCCCAGTACCATTGACAAATATGACGGACTTGAGACCAAGTTAGAGCCCAGTAGTTCTATGGAGTAGGGTCTATGAGTCCTATCATCCTGACTTCTGGATCTGAGACACTTCACATAAGAGTCCTAGAAATGAGGACACATATGGAAGAAAATGGAAGGTAATCAATCAGTGTGAATGTAATGACTTACTCTGCACAGACTGACACAACTAGATGGCTTTGCAGCAGAGCACTAGGGACTGGAGAAGTCATACTGGCCTTAGCTTCAAGGCCATGCCAGCTCCCCTTTTTCCAGTGGCTCTGTCCTTAGTGGAACTCAGTGAGGGCTCTCACACCTGTGGCTAGGGAGGAGTAGGGCTGGCTGGGACCATTGCACTGCAGATGTGCCAGGAAAGAAGGAAGGTTCCAGGGATTACACCAGAGCTGGAGGAGCTGCACCGGATGACAAGCTGGGGAACTAAAAGCAGCAACAGCAGGGCCAGGAGCAGCCTAGGATAGCCCAGTCCTGGCAGTCTGGCTGCCCCAACCCAGATAAAGGGACAGACATTTCCTCAGGGAGTCAAAGCTTTTATTACCTGATAATCCCTAGTGTGGTGCCAGAGATACTGCCCTGGTCCCATTACTCCCCACGGGGGCCGCTGGGACATGGGCAGTGACAGAAGCGGATGGGATGGGGAGGGGAGGGATATTTACAGTGCAGGGCGAGGATGAAGAAGCCTGCATGGATGTACTAGGATAACCATTTCTTCAGGAGCTCTGAGAACTTTGTGCTTTTTTCTTGGTACTGAGCTATCTGGAATGGGTTTTGTGTTTTTCTTCAGGAAAAGATTTTTAAACCAAAGAATAATCCAGCCCAAATTCCAGGCTGAGGATTTCACGATATCAATCCAAACATCACACTATTTAATTCCCCAATAAAACATTGGAAAAAGGACTATCAGTGCTAACACATTTACATATAAAATCTCCACCTAATAGGTAATAGAAGCCTATGTACCAATTTCTAAAACAGTTATAAGATATATACACAATTTTGGGTATATTAACAAAACAGAATATTACAAAATATTAAAGGCAATTCTCCTGTTGGTGGAGCCTTGTCGCCTGTTACTTGAAGTTGGCGTAGTCTGAGAAAGCATCGATGTACTCCTGCACCACCTTGTAGCAGAACTCATACTGTTCCTGGAAAATGGGGAAAGGAAAAAAGTCAGGGTTACTGCAGTTCCTACCAGACCCTTATTTTTAAAATGGAAAACAAAGTAAGCTGGGCATGGTGACATATGCCTGTAATCACAACACTTGGGAGGCTGACGCAGGAGGACTGCCATGTGTTCGAGGCCAGCCTAGGCTCTATAGTGAGCTCAGGACTAGCCTGGACTACAGAGCAAGACCCTGTCTCAAAAAACAAAACAAAAACAAAAACAAAGGGAAAACAAATAGAATGAATGTTTGTGAACATCCACCTGAATCCTACCCTGTCTGCAGAATTCTACAGCTCTGCCCTCTGGACTAACATCAGTGGGTCTTCTATCAAGCTGACTGGACTGGTGGAGGCAGCCTTAGGTCTGCATGGGTCAGATGTAAGTGTGCTCGCTGGGTAAGAGATATCTGGAGTGTGGCCCATTCCTCACCACGACTGCCAGGCTGAGTGTCCTGGCTATCCAAGATTCATCTTCGTCACACCTCCTAAAATTCAACTTCTCTAACATTTTTAGTTCTGTAGGATTTGGGAAAATCTTGGTAGATATCTGGACTATTAAGAGTCAGACCTCTTAACAGGGACCTTAAAAAGAACAAAGAGAAGACCTCCTGGTCCCTTCCCATGACAAAGGGTGAAGCATACGGGAGCCCAGTGGGGCCGACAGGCACCTTCCTCTAAACTGTCACAGCCCCTCTGGTGACAAAGGCTCATGCCCTCAGTGCATCCTACCTCCTAAGGTACTTTCTGTCTGAGACACCTGAGGGAAGGGTGTTCTGACTACTGGAGGGCTTCTATAAGGGCCTCCTCCTTGACGGATGAGGGCTACAGACGGTGGTGACATGGACAAAGATACAGGCAGCATACCAGTGTCTGGACCATGTGTGGTCTCTGCAGCCGCAGGCTCTTGACAGTCTGGAAGACGTCCAAAATCCCCTCTGCTTTCACCCGCTCCAGGACTGTGCTCAGTGCACAGAAGGTCCCAGTTCGTCCTGCCCCAGCACTGAAACAGAGCAGATACGCTTATCATGCCTGTTGTAGCCTCTGTGCTGAGGGGGTGACTGAGTGTGACAAAGTGCAAGTACAGCCTGAAGCTGGTTCCTGTGACCCATGGAGCTGCCAGGGGAGGGCACAAGTGGGGGGCAGGCAGGCCATGCTCACCTTTGGCATCCCAGCCTGGAGGAGACCTGTGAAAATATAGCTGGGAAGACCCTTCCTGCACTGTCCCCTGTCTGCTAAGGGACTCGCCTGTGGACCATGGTGACAATCTTCACTTATGCCTTAAACGCACTATATAAACACTTTGTAGATAAACTGCTTGGGTTGTTCTCACTGTTGGCTCAGATTAGTCTTTTCCTTTAAAAAACTGTCCTATAAGAAAGGGTGTGTGCACCTGCCGATTCTTCTTCATGCATATGAGCCCAATTCCTTCTGACCTTTGCACCATCTATCCTGTTCAATGTCATTGGTTGCTTCCTTCACCAGACAGTGCCTACTCTATGGCAGGGGCTGCATGCTTAGCAGCCTCCCCAGAAAATGTTATGCAGTAAGGGAAGAACGGGGAAGGGCTGGAGGAATAGTGCAGTGGTTAGAGCACTAGTCTACCAAGCACAAGGCCCTGAGCTCAATTCCTCAGCACTACATAAACCAGGCATGGTGGCACATGCCTGTAATCCCAGTATTTGGCAAGCCGAGGCAGTAGGAATTGTCGTTAACTCCAGGTCAACCTGAGCTACATACTGAGTTCAGGAGCAGTCTAGATTGCAGGGTGAGGCCAAAAGTCTGGGGAACAGAGTTCCAGAAGGGTGTTCTCTAAAAGTGTGTCACGCGAGCCAGACCTAGTGGTGCAAACCTGTAATCCCAGCACTCCAGGAGGCTGAGGCAGGAAGATCCCATGTTCAAACCAGTAATCCCAGCACTGTAGGAGGCAGGAAGATCCTAAGTTCAAACCCAGCCTGGGTAACTTTGTAACTTGGCAAGGCCCTGTTTCAAAATCAAAAATAAAAAGTAGGTTGTGGGGCTGGGAGCGTAGCTCATGTAGCAAATGCAAGGCCCTGAGTTCAACCCTCTGCACTGCGGGCATGGTAACGCACGCCTGTAATCCCAGCGTAGTGCTCAGGGTGCTGAAACAGGAAGACTGCCATGTGTTTGAGGCCAGCCTAGGCTACACAGTGAGTACAGGGCTAGCTTGGACTACAGAGTGACACCTTGCCTCAAAAACAAAACAGGGTGCACGACCAAAGACACTAGCAGGGTGAGCGTGAACTCCTATAGCCGTCTCTGGGAACAAGTCTCTCAGGTCCAATGCAGGAGAGGCTGAGGCTCTCCTGGGTGCTGAAGACCAAGCAGGAGGAAGGAAAGACAGCCCAAGTAGTGAAGTCAGAGCACTGGGAGATCAGCAGCTCCCAGGTGCCCCCATCCCAAGCTAGTCCAGCAATGAGCACCTAGATCACACTGGGGTTCTAAATGAAGTGCTGCTGTGCTGTGACCAGGACGCTGGGGAAGGTGACAGCAAGGAGAACAGCTGAGAAGCAGGTAAAATTACAGGGAAGGGGAGGTGGCTTGGACAGAGAAACCACAAAGGAGGCAGTGAAAAATACTCAGATTCTCACATTATGTGCGGGTAGAGCATGATTTGCTGGTAGATTGACTGACTGATATTTATTTATTTACCGGGGACAGGGTCTTGCTCCGTAGTCCAAGCTGATCCTGAACTCACTCTGGAGCCCAGGCTGGCCTTGGACTCATGGCAATCCTCCTGCTTCAGCCTCCAAGTGCTAGGATTACAGGCCTGCACGACTACACTCATCTCGTGTGTGCTGGAGAATCAAACCCAGGGCCTTGCACTTGTTAGGCTAGCGCTTTAACTGCTGTGCCATTCTTCTAGTCCTTCGTTTATACATTTGAGACAAGAGTCTTGCTCTCCAGTCCAGGCTGGTCCTGAACTCACTCACAGTAATCCTCCTGTCTCAGCCTCCTGAGTGCTGGGATTACAGGTGTGTGCTACTCGCCCAGCTACCATGTGGTGCTGAGAGACTGAACCTAGGGCCTCCTGGGCAAGTGCTTTAACTGCAGAGCTATACTTCCAGCCCTCTGCAGATGGATTTAGATGTAACATACAAGAGAAAGAGAGAAGATAGTTCCAAGGCTGCTCACTGGGGTCAAGCGGGTGATGGAAATATCAATCACTGACTTGGGGAAGGTTGTAGGAACCAAAGGGAGGGATTATTAGCTCTCATTTGCCTGTATATTGCGCATGCCCATAAAGACAGTGATGTGGAAATGCTGAGAAGTTGACACATAAACCTGGGCTGACAGGAATAGGTAGACTGGTGATAAAGAACAGGGAGTTGTCATGACAGAGTGACCTTACCTAGGGGTGCTATCTGTTCACAGAAAGGGGTTGAAGAACTGGGTCCTGTACCACAAATAGGAGGAACCGGTATAGAGTACAGAGAAGGAAAGCTTATAAAGTTAAAAACCAGGACAAATGTCATGCTGGGAAACATACCACTGAGAGATAAATGGCTGGAAGTTCAAATATGTGACTGGGTTGATCACTGACACTAGCAAACTGGAGATCACAGGCAGCTCCAGTGGAAAGGGGTGGGGAGGTAAAGGAGAGAGGGAGGGAAAGAAGGAGGAAGGAGGAAGGAGAGAGGTATAACTAACAGGGGCTTCAGAGAGGATGGGAGAAGAGCAACTGGACAGCATGGATAAACACTGAGAAAACTCACTGCTATGGAAAACTCAGGGCCAACTTTTTTTTCCTCCCTAAACTGCAAACTCAAATACGATGCCCTAAACAAAAACTGGGAAGCATCCTTGACTCTTCTCTGTCCCAGCCTTCTGAGTGCTGGGATTACAGGAATCTACAATCATACTGGCTTCAATCTATGTCTTGCTTTTTTTTTTTTTTTTTTCTGTTTTAAAACCAACTACTCTTTCCCCTTTCTCAACTTATGGAGGCCAGGTACTCTACACCACATTGCCCAGTTGGTCTCTGTTGTATCCCCTGCCCAATATTTTATATTTTTTTGGTTTAAGATACAGTCTAACTATGTAGCACAGACAGGCCTTGAACTCACAATCCTCCTGCCTTTGCCTTTTTTTTTTTTTTTTTTTTTTGAGTTAGGGTCTGGCTCTGCAGCTAAGGCTGGCCCTGAGCTCATTCACTATGTAGCCCAGGGTGGTCTTGGATTCAGGGTAGTCTTCCTCCCTCAGCCTCTACAGTGTTGGGATTACTGGTATGTGTCACCGGGCCCAGCTTTATGTGGTGCTGGGGAACTGAACTTGAGGACCCTGTGCTTGCAAGGCAAGGCTTTAATCACTGTGCTATTCCTCTACCCCCTGCCTTTGCCTTTTGAGTGCTGGGATTATAGGTATGCATCGCAATGCCTAGCTCTGATTTTTTCCCCCTACTTTGGTACTGGGGATTAGAGGCCAGGGCCTTTACACTGAGCTACACTCCCAAACTATTTTTTTTAATTTCTGACTTTGAGCCAGTGCCTCACTAAGTCACTGGCTGCCCGGGCTGGGCTCAAACTTGCGATCCTCCAGCCTCAGCCTCCAGGAGTGCTGGGATTATAGGCCTGTGCCACAAGGCCTGATACTCTCAGCATCTCAATGTTATTAACTCCCTAGCACTTAATGTACCAAACTCAAATTTGAAGATCTTCTGATCACCTGTCATGTTGTTTCTTTTTTTTTCTTTTTAATTTTTTTTTGAGGCAAGGCTGTACTCTGTAGTCCAGGCCAGTCTTGATCTGACTATGTAGTCTAGGCTGGCCTAGAACTCACAGCAATCCTCCTGTGCAGCGCTGGGATTAGACGTGTGTGCCACCATGCGCAGCTTCACTTGCCCTGTCTTGATCATTAAATGACTGCCATGTGCTCATCAATATCTCGCTCCTATGCAATTCGCCTCAAGGTCCACCACACACTATCACTCTTCTCATCTGCCTCTCCCAGGTTTCTCTCTGTCCCACCTGAGAGCTGGGCCCAATGGTACCTGCAGTGCACGGTGATGGGGTGGTTCCCTGACTGCTGCTGCTGCTTCTGTACAGCTGCGATGATGCTGATCATGCCCTTTCCATCACTGGGAATGCCCACTTCAGGCCAGCCATGGAAGTGGAACTGTCGGATCTGGCGGCTCTTGTTCTCCTTTGGAGGAAGAGGGGTTAGGGAGGCAGGAGCAGTGCTGTCTTCCCTAAGCGAAGAGCCCACCCATACCCATCTTACCCTGGTGTTGGTAACTAGGAGGTCTCGAACAGTGTAGCTCTCACATTCCTCTTCTTTCTTCAGCTCCACTGTGATGTCTCCATAGGATACCAGGCCATCAGATGGCCAGTACTGTGCACACTTCTCCTGAAGGGACAAATGGGAAAGTTCAGGGCTAGAACATCAAATGCCATAGGTACAGATCTCTCATGAATAAGCCTGACCCCTCGTCTAAGCACAGCCACATTTTATTACATACTGTATCCCCAAGGTGCTGGAAACTAACTCAGGGAACTACTACATTACTTCACGTCACTCTAACTTCTGACTCCAATTAATCAGAGATAACCAGTCGGAAGTTCCTCTAATGATCTATCTTACAGTTTGGGTTTTAGCCTTTTTAAGGCCCTAGCTTGCCTAGAAGACAGGCCAACTTCTCAAGGCTCTAGCTTAGGCCAGTTTCTCAAGGTCTTAGCTCAGCTGAAAAACTGAAACACAAGAGCCTTCCACCAGCCCTCCAGCTCCCAACTCTAGCTCCACCCTCTGACACAGGCTTAAATACTGAAACCTGCTCCTCAAGGAGGTAAGAAGTCTAGCATCAGAACCTCAGCCAGCTGTCGTGCTAATGTAATCAGTCTTCTACCGTGACAGGCCATCCAGGGTCTTGAACCATTCTGGCAGTGTCCGCCACCCCGCCTACTCTACATTTTAATATTTGCTGCCCAAATCTGGGAGGCCTTCGTAAAATGACTGTTTCATAAGGCTGCTCTTGCCACACTGCCGACCTTCCGCCTAATACCAGTCATATGCTGCAGGTTGTGTGAGTCTCAGTCTTCTCTGGAGGATCATGCTGATGGCCATGTCCTGCTGTCTGAAAATCCTAACAGTAGGGATCCTTTATTGGCCTGGAAACTGTCTCTTTGGCCAGGCCCCTCAAGACACTTGAGATACTAGTTTCCTGAAGGTGGGCTTCATTTTTAAATTTTTAAAAATTCACATATTGCATCCCTTTCCCCTTTCAACCTAAAGTCCTTCAACCCATATACCCTTTCCATCTCCACAAAGTCTATCTTCTTACTTTATTCCATTTCTCTCTTGCTTTTCAAATGGTTTTGTTTTCTCATATTAGAGAAACCATATGACACTCAACCTCTGTCTGATTCATTTTACTAAGCATAATGGTCTCAAGGTGCATCCATTTTCCTACAAATGATTCAAAATTTATCTTTATGGCACAGTAGCACTCCACTGTATAAATATACATCTTCTGTGTCCATTCATCAGCTGTTGGACATATTGTTTTCTTCTAAGATTTGGCTATTACAAATTGTGCTTCTATAAACTTAGATATGCAAGTTATCACTCTTTATGACGACTTTCACTTTTTTCGGAAGATACCCAGAAGATGTATACAGTTGGGTCAAATGGGGTATCTATTTTCAGTTTTTTGAGTAATCAATCTCTGGTTGTACCAGTTTACAGACCCACCAGCAATGTAGGAAGGTTCCTTTTCCCCCACAACCTCACCAGCATTTTATTTATTTATTTTTGAGTTCTTAAAACCAGCTATTCTTACTGGAGTCAGATGAAACTTCAGTGTTGTTTTGATTTGCATTTCTCTGATGGCTAAAGTTGCTCAACATTTTGTCATGTATTTACTGGCCATTCTGACTTCTGAGAACTGTCTATTCATTTCAGGTGCCCGTTTTTTTTGAGTCTTTTATTTTGCATGGTCTATTTTTGATAGTCAATAGTCCCTTACCTGAGAAGTAGCTGGCAAATTTTCTTCCCCATTCTGCTGGTTCTCTTTTCACTCTGTTGTTTTCTTTGCTACGCACAAGTTTTTTAATTTGATATAATCCCATTTGTTGATTCTTCGGTGTTATCTCATGTGCTTTGAATGTTTTCATGAGAAAGTCCTTGCCTACATCTATGTCTTCAAGGGTTTTGCCTATTTTTTTCTTCCAATTGAACTTATTGGAAGTTCTTCCTTTTTAACACCTAGGTCTTTGATCCATTTGAATTTGATTTTGGTACATGGTGAAACATGTGGATCTAGTTTCATTCTTCAGCATGTGGCTAGCCAGTTTTCCCAGTGCCATTTATTAAAGAGGCTACCTTTACTCCAACATATATTTTTGGCCCCTTTGTTGAAGATCACATGGCTGAAGGTACTCCAGAATGTCTCTGCATTCTCAATTCTGTTCCACTGATCCATCTGTCTGTTTTTATGCAATATATTGTCATTTTTATCACTGTTGCTTTATAAATAGTACAATATGATATCTGGTATTGTGATGTCTCCTGTTTTTGTTTTGTTGTTTGGGATTAATTTATCTATTCTAGAGTTCTTGTGGTTCCATATAAATTTTTGGATCATTTTCCTTGTTCTGTGAAAAATGCTATTAGTTTCTTGACTGGGATTGCACTGAATCTATCAGTTTTGGAAGTATGATGATTGGATAATACAGATTTTTGCCTACGTAGGAATAAGGAATGTCTTTTCATTCTCTAAAGTTCTCTTTGATTTTTTTTTTTTTCAGAGCACTATAGTTTTTAGTACGGAAGTCCTTCACTTGCTTAGTTGGGTTGACCCCTAGGTATTTAATTCTAGCATGGGCAACTCTCATTTAGCCCTCTGACTGCTTTAGGGATTCACTTCTGTCTCCTTAATAATCTAAAACCTGGGGCTGGAGGAACAGCAGAGCTGTTAAAAATACTTGCCTAGCAAGTACAAGGCCCTAAGTTTGGCTCCCCAGCACCATATAAAGGTGGATATGGTTACGCATGTATGTAATCCCAGCACTCAGGAGGCTGGGACAGGAGAATCACCGTGTCCAATGCCAGCCTGGGCCTCTACAGTGATTTCAGGACCAGCCTGGGCTACAGAGCAAGACTCTGTCTCAAAAAATCAAAAAAACCACAAACAAACAAAAAACTATCTGGGAAAGGAAGACTTCAAACCCCCAATTCCCTCTGTTCTCTCTAACATGGTTTGGCCACAATATAAACTAGACAATTCAGCTTCAAATTCCTTAAGATCTAGGTAACTTCCTCCAGCACGACAGCAAGTGATGTAATCTTCTATCTCTGCAGCCAACCCTTTCTCTGTCACTCCTATACTATGCTTCAAATTCTTCTCCATGAAAAACCTATACTTGCTTCTGGTACTAGTCTTGAACCCAAACCTGACCTAGCTGCTCCTGAACCTGAATTTGATATGGCAGACTGTTCCCTTCCGCCATGCTATGAACCTCAGCCCTCAGCTTCTGCTGCTTCTACTTTGCCTCCACCTTTTTTCCTCTTTTCCTCATCTTTCTCTTGGGTTCAACTTCCTCCTGTTCTAGGACCCTAGCTGGCCTCTGCTCTACCCCTCTAAAATAAATGGACAAAGAGCATCCAAGTTTCCTCCTCCTTTTCAGTGTTTCGCAAATTTAAAAATGCTTAATGTGATGGTGTATGACTGTAATCCCAGGTCTTGGGAGGGTGAGGTGGGAAGATTATCATGAGTATGAGGCCAGCCTGGATCAGCTTGGACTACAGAGTAAAACCTGTCTCAAAAAAAGAAAAAAATGCTTAGGATTCTATACTATAGATCCAAAATGGGTCTTGCATTACTTCCTATTCACTATGACTCACCTGTAACCTGCATTCTTAAAATATGGTGTATATTTTATCCTCAAACTTTCAAAACAAATCTCATTTCTCTATGCAATATTACATGGTTTCAACATGGGCTTCTCCCAGATCAAGTAACTGGCTCTTCAAAAACCCATAAATTATAATACCATAAGCTATGGTTTCCTTAAACTGTACCACCATAAACTACTATGTCCCTCAAAAAGCCTCATGTATTTGGCTGTTGTGGAATAGCTATGGAAACATGTAGTTAGTGCTGGGAAGTAGGGCCTGGTGAGAAGAGGCAGATTGCTGGGACAGGACCTAGAAGGGTATAAGCTAGTTTCCTGACTTGGCTTTCTGTATGCCATGCCATTAAGAGCTTTTCTCCAACTAGACCTCTGCCATCTGGTTCCACCACTGGCAGCTGCCCCAAAATGGACTGTGAGACCTTCTGAAACTGTGAGCTAAATAAATCATTCCTACATTAATTTGTAGATGTCAGGTATTCTGTCCAGCAACAAACAATTAAGACACCATACTTCAGTTAGACTTGGCACAATCAAGGCAAAGACTCCAAATATTCAAGACTTCTTTTTTTAGAGACAGGGTCTTTCTCTGTAGTCCAGGCTGGTCCTGAACTGATTATGTAACCCAGGATGGCCTTGGACTCATAGCAATCCTCCTGGCTCAGCCTCCCAAGTGCTGGGATTACAGGCATGCACCACCATGCCCGGCTTATTTGGTGCTGGGGAACGGAACTCAGGTACTTAGTGCTTGCTATCCAAGCCCTTTAATGGTTGACCATTCCTCCAGCCAGCAAGCACTTTAACCACTGTGCCATTGCTCCAGACCACAAGACTTCTTGTTGTTCTTGTTACAGGATGCCTAACTGTGGAAGGTCTACCACATATACTTTTCTAAACTGCTTTTACAATCTGTGTTTCTCACCTGTGTGTTCTGACACTGATGAACTTAATAACCCCTCTGTCTGCCACCCTCAGGTCCTAGTTCACAGTTCGGCTTCTGGTCTCTCTTCTACCATATAATCTTCTTTCAGTTCTTCCTTCTCTACCTCTCTTTTTCTTTCCCCCTCTGGATACCAAGATGTTCATTCCTCATTTGACTCTTATTGTTGGTATTAGAATGACAAAAATACTACAAGATATCTGAGCTCTAACTCATTTAAAATAAAAGTGCTGTGGTACCTCCTAGGGAGAACTCTGACCAGTCTAAACTGTGCAAAAAAGATTATTAGAATCCAACTCAGCCAATACTGTAATTTTGGCAGTGTTAAGAAGAACTGGTCTCCAGAGGCTAACCACCCAGGCTGAGCTATTTGTCCCCAACTGCCTCCCTAGCCTTCCTGCCTAATTGCAGAGTGAAAGATGTTAAATCATTCTAGTTTAAAAATGATAGCAATAAAGCCTTCTCAAGTAACTGAAAAAACAGCTGCCTGAATCCCTCTGCTTCAGTTTCTCTATGATGGGTATCTCTACAATGGGCAGCTTCTCTGGTTTTCTCAGGGCCTCCATCCCAGAGATGAGGAAAAATATTGTTTACTAGTCAGACATATGATTTAAAAAAAAAAATCTGTACAAGACTACAGTGGTTAGAGTAGCAGCAACAGAAGCTAAGGATGTGGCTCAGTGTAAAAGTCATGGCTGGATCTGCAGTACCACAAAAACAAAAACAAAAACAAGACAACAAAACCCCTGCTGATACATCCGTATGGGTAGGGTGGGAAATACTGCCAAAAAGATAAACACAAAACAAATAAAACTGCCGAAGTGTTAGTTAATGCCAGAGGAAAACACTGTCAAAAGAATAAAGACAAAAAAAGTTAGTCTGGATCACCAGACTGTGCTTATGCTAGAACTTAAACACAAGTTCATGAAGCATTTGCAAGGAATGTGGTCACTCTGAGTTAATGCTTACACAAAAGATAAAGTATTGACTGATGTCTCTCATAGAATAAATTCATGTATAAGAAATACTTTAACATAAGAGAGAGCAGGAAGAGAGGAGATAGATTGCTTGGAAAGGGGAAAAGACACTAAGAGGGGAAGGGGGAAGGGGAAGGCAAAAAGTGGCATACACAGGCACAAATTCCTCAAGTTGTATGTAATTAACATGTAAATGAATCTGTAGAATATACATATGCAAAAAAATTCCCAAAAAACCCACAAACCAAACACCAAAACCACAAGTTCATAAAGAAAGGAAGTCAGGCCACAAGCTAAGTAGCAGGCAAAGTATCTTTCAGATTACATACCGCCTGCACTGGGTCCTGACATGACAGTGCTAAAGCTGCCTCCTGTCTCAGGACACCAGAGGAAAAATAAACCTTCCTAACAGCCTATGAGAAGTCAACAAGAACCCCTTAGGGAACATCTGACTATCAATTTTCTTTAAAATTGTGTGATTTAAGTTAATACTTTTGTCTGATTAATGTATCTAATACATTTCTTTTCTTTTTCTTTCTTTTCTTTTGAGATGAGGGTCTCACTCTGTAGTACAGGATGATCCTGCACTTGCTATATATATAGCCCAGGTTGGCCTTGAATACTTGGCAGTCCTCCTACCTCAGGTTCCCAGGTACAGGGTTTACAGGTGTGTACCACCATACCCTTATTCCTTTTCTGCTTTCTGCTCACACTAAGATAATTTTGTCATCCAAGGTCATGTAAAGGTTCAGAATATTACAAGCCTTAGCTAAAATGTAGTGTCTCGGCTCTTCCTTCTACTGATACTAAGATAACTTATTATTCAAAGTTACTCTGGAAGTCTTTCAGCCAGTCCTAATTGAAATATAAGCATTTGTAAGTTAACTTGAAGACCAAAAGAAAATAAAAAATTTAGCAGAAACACTTAAAAATTGGTGGCCACTGAGCTTGAAACAGAAAGGAACCAGTAAATAGTGAAAAAGATGGAAAAGAGTCTGTGCCAGGGGAAAAATAGTAAAGCAGATATAAGTACCAGAAGGTCCAAGGAAGTAGCAGAAAGTGTGAAAAAGAGAAAGCACGCGAAAGGATACGGGTTTGATGCACACTCACTGGTCAATGAGTGCTATGCTTTATATATAGATATTGCACTTAGACCTTACAATACTATTCAATCTGGCCTTGCAAGTGCAAGGATACCGAGTTGCATTCCTCAGCACCATAAAGCCAGGCATGATGGCACACAGCACTCTCAGCACTCCAGAGGCTGAGAAAGGAGGACTGCCATGAATACAAGGCTAGCCTGGGCTACACAGTGACTTTAGAACCAGCCTGGGTTAAAGAGCGAGATCCTGTCTTAAAAAAAAAATACTATTCAATCTGGCCAATTAAAATCTGTTCTACATATATTGGCTTTAATTAAGCATTTTGTAACTGTATAAGCGAGATACACGAATATATCAGGTAGTAAGTCTGTTTGTGGTCACTGATACTGTTAACTATGCCTATAGGAAATCTAAAGCTATCATTCAATTCTTGTCCATACTGTTAATATGTATAAGACTTGGTAAAGGATTTTAATTCTACCTAAATAATAACAAGCTAGAGTCAAAGAAGATACCTTGCCTTACTGGTGCTCGCCCTTCAACCAAAACTATTTGATATTATATAAGCTATACAACAGACTTTTTTCTAGTCCCATCATAATAATTACTAGTTAACATTATTATCTTAACATGCTACATAAAAAATGACTAAATTATCTTGTTAATTGCCAAATTAGTGAAAATGTAAACTATCAGTGTTGAAATGCTAGCTAGTGCTGGCCTGCCAGCCCCTGTACTGGTCTAGCTTCCAACCTGCATCTCAGCCATCTTAGGTCCTACTTTGTCAAGGAGAAAGGCCAACTTCCCAAGGTCCTAGCCCGACTAGGAAACAGGCCAGCTTCCCAAGGCTTTAGAGCTCCTCACCCACTAACTTTCTCATTCCCAAACTCTATCTCTGCCCTTCACCCAAGGCTTAAGTATTAACGCCTACTCCACTGGGCAGGCTGAAGTCATTCAGATCCCCAGTATGCTATTATACTAAAAACATTGGGGATAAGAGAAAATGGGAACTAGTGGATTTAAAATTATCAAGCGCAACTGAGAGGAAGAAAGACTCAACTCAAATCTAGGGACTAGCAAAATTTTCCTCATGATCACCATATCAGAAGCCCACAGAAGCTTTTAAGACAAGAAATAACATGCCTACGTTTACATTTTCCTAAAGCAGGACTGGATGCCATGTGAAAACTTAAATAAAAGGGAGGGGGGCTGGGAGCAGGAAGACTGGTTTCTAGGCTACTGCTGAGCTGAGCTGATGAAGGTGTTAAGAGCTGTCTGTCACCACTGGATTGTCCCTCAGCAGGTTAGAGGTGGTGGTGACTTATTTGAGAACAGCAGTGGTCAGGTGCCAAACGTGGGTATGTTCAATAGGAATTTGGACCTAATGATATTCTGCATGTCGAGAATAAGGGAAGGATAGTGAGGGAGGTAATTCTTAGCTGTGTGACATATGCAACTCGTAAAAGGAGGTCAGATTTATTGAGACGGGTCAAAATAGATGGTTTTGTGTGGAGGAGAAAATTAAGGTTTATTTGAGCCACACGAAGTTCAAGATCCTTAATGGACATCCATGCAAAGGTGTCAGGCTGGTATTTGGAAATGTGTGTCCACAATCAGCAAAAGGAGCAGGTAAGCGGGCTGGAGACAAAGGCTGAAAAGGTGGGTGGGAGAAGCAAACTCCAGCAGCCACATCCTTGAAAGGCAGGAAGGGATGAGATCAAGAGCACAGTGGATGGCTAACATGGGAGGTAGGAAGCATTTCCCACTGTGACATGAGAACAGATGAGGGAACTGGCACAGATCTCAACAGGCTTGTGTGGGAGGAGTGCTCTGGTCTGATTTGTTAAAGAATGAAGGCAAGTCACAAGCCAAAGTGTCAGTGTGATGGGACAGGCAATAGGATGTGGGAGGCTTGAGACACAAGGAAGAAAGAACAGCAGGAATGCTAGGCTTTGCTAGTTATCCACATAAGATTTGTGGTCATGAGTTCAATGTAAGAACAGTCATCAGCTCTGTGTTTCTTCCCAGCAGTGTTTACTATCATATGGAGGCAAAAAACTGTTTAAGAGGGCGGAAGCCTTGTCACAAAAATTAGATAGTATGCAGCAAGCAAGAGATATTAGCAAGTGTCGGATAATAAGCCACAAAACCGCTACAGAGTAAAAAAAGGTGAGAATACAATTTTTTTTTTTTTTTTTTTTTTTTTTTTTTTTTTTTTTTTTTTTTTGAGACATGGTCTTACTCTGTAGTCCAGGCTGGTCCTGAACTCACTATGGAGCTCAGGCTGGCCTTGGACTCACAACAATTCTCCTGCCTCACTCAGCCTTCCGAGTGCTGGGATTATAGGCATGTACCACCATGCCCGGCTTTATGTGGTGCTGGGGGATCAAACTCAAGGCTCTGTGCTTGCTAGACAAGCACTCTAACCACTATGCCATTCCTGCAGCCCAAGAACATGAATGGGATAACTGATACTGAGAAAGTGGAGTAGTCAATGGTTCTAAGACCTGATGGAGAGAATTATCAGAGTTAAGAGGAGAAAAGACCGAGGCATGAAGGAGGTAGGATGCTTTATGGAGACACCAAAGGCAGTGCAGATATGGAGGATGGGACCATGGGAGCGAGTGGCTGAAGAAACAGAAAGACGAATAGTAAATGGATCATCATCTCTAGGGATACTGGGAAGAAAAACCTTGAAAAATGAAAAATCAGAGTGAGTAAGTACGTGTGAAGCCCTGTACCAAAGTTAAATAAACAGCACAAGCACAGGATGGGGAGCTAATGGCTTGGAACAACCAACGTAAGTGTACATTTAGTGTTTTTAACTTTTGATTATAAACTCAGTGAGTCACCAGTGGGTGCCATCCTTACTTCTTGCTTTATATGGTCCACCCTTCTTCCATCCTCTCACCAGCCCTGTAAGAGTCTGGACATTACTGCTACAGGTCCTTTCTGTTTCTGGTTTTCTCATTTTTCATTTATCCTCCCCCATGCCACCAGAAGGATTAAAAAAAAAAAGAAATTGGATTTATTCAAAGGCTTATTAACTGCTTGATGAAGTCTCAACTCTTCACCACAGCTTACAAGGAACTTTCTCACCAGCAGTGCTAGCTTCCCCAGGGTCATTCTATTGATTCTAATCCCAGTTTAGTGACACTCTGGGTGTAACGAACCACTCCTTACTGTCAGGTACAACTTCTACACAAAGTGACTAAATCAGCACTGTGGGATCACAGACTGAGCCTGCCAGTAATGGGTGGGAGAAACGTCCCGAAGTGGAGAGCACTTCACAGGAGCTGGAGGACTCAGATTCAGGAAGAGGTGAGGAGTTTCTATACAGAGTGGAAACTTGCCTGGGGGCCTGGGAGGTCTCATTACAGTCTGAGTCCCTGACAACACTACTTTTTAATTGACTTGAGGCTTTTTTTCCCCCTAAAATAGATTTCCTTGTTAAGCCAGTGAACAAGGTCTGGTACTTAGACCACTCCTCCTTTTGCTTCATCCCCTTCAAGTTGTTCAGCCAATGAACATACATATGTCTAGTACTGAAAGAGAACTTTTTTCCCATGTTAATGAATATTAAATTGTAAATTTTTGCTTCGGTCATTTTCCAAACGTTGTTTTCTTTTGTGTAGTTGGCAAAGAGGCAACTTCTTAGAAACAAAGAGGTCTTACCTTAGTGTCCAGGTCTGGCTCTGCATGCTAGAAAGGTAGGGCAGATGGGATGTACAAAGGCCAGGCTGGGAGGTTATAGCCAAGAGAAAAGCGTGAGAACCTGTCAAGTGACTGAATGAAAGCTCAGGCCACCCTCTATTTTTCCATTCTGGAAGAAGCTGATGACTGGTCAGACACCAAATGGCTGGGCAACACTGCCTGGAAATGGCTCTTTAGACAGTGTGAGTCAAAGAAAAGGTCCAAACATACCTTACAGTCTGCTCCAACCTAATACATATACACCTTTTCACACTCTTTCTTTTTTCCAAAGCCCAGGACCTTTTTGAGCTCACCTGGCCTCTCTCCTCCAGCTCTGTGAGCATCACAATGGAACAGGATTTCCACTCCCAAATCATCCTCCAGAAGTCCTCAATTGTGTGGAGAAGAGGGCCTTGGCTGGCGATGTAGGAGTCCTTCTGTCGGTAGCCCTATAGAGGCCAGACAAGTTGTAGAGGTCAGGTAGTTTAGAGAGGGGTGGGTGGCAAAGAAAAGTCTGTCCTGGAGGCAGTGAGACAGGTCCTAAGAAGGGATGGACTGCTCAGAGGCAAACCCATTCAAGGTGGGGTACCTTAAGCCAGGGATCTAACCCTGGGGAAGAGGAGGTGGTGCTGGAGCTAGGATGAGGAGAACAGGAATGGAAAAATATCAAGTCAGTTTTTTTCAACCTCTTAGATGTGACTGGGCTATGAACTTTCCCTCTATTTTCTCACATTTTTTGCTCTTTAGGGTTGGACCTAGTGTGTAGGGTAGGATGCAATCAGTTTAATAAAAGTTTTCTTTTTTTTTTTTTTTTTGAGACAGGGTCTTGCTCTGTAATCTCAGATGGTCCTGAACTTACTATGCAGCCCAGGCTGGCCTCAAATTCACGGTAATCCTCCTGTCTCGGCTCCCAAGTGCTGGGATTACAGGTGTCCACCACCACACATGGCTTATGTGGTGCTAAAGAATTGAACCCAGCACCCTGAGCTTGCTAGGCAAGCACTCAAATTGCTAAACTACACCCCCAGCCATAGTTCAGGAGATGCTGACTGACTCAAAAGATAATCCCTACCCAGGAGGTATGTGAAGGAGACACCGTAAGTCCCAGGAAATCTCCAAGGCGTGTTGGAAGGTCAGGGGACACACCTACCACTTACATCAATGAAGGATGCATTCACGTAGTCTGTGTTCTCCTCACCCCGCTTAACTGGAATGATCACTCTGTTGAATTCATCTGCAAGAAGAACAACAGCTTGTAGCTTCTTGTGACAGTTAAGCTGGAGTGTCAGTTTCATTGGCTTTAGAGCCTTAGCCCAGAGGATTAGTGAAGCACACTTCTGGGAGTGTCTGTGTGTGTCATAGAGGCTCAGGACCTTGCTGGGTACCTCAATTGTCCCTGACCCCTTCCTCTCTGGTATTCTTCCTTGGCTATCTCTTCCCAGCTGCCAGGATATGAGCAGCTGTGCTCCAATACAGCCTTTCATCATGTTTTTGCCTTGAAGTTAGGTGATCACAGACTGAAAATCCTAAAACCACAAGACAAATTAAACCTCTTTTAAAAGTGGTGGTGGTGGGTATTTTACTGAACTATGGGAAAACTGACCAATACACTTGCTGACTTATTCTCTCCACTCTTCCTGCAGAGGTCCTAGGCAGACAAAATTCAGCTGGGTAAGGACACGTCCTTTCTCAGCCTGAGAGAGAAAGTCTTTGGCTTTAACGTTGTTTTATTTCCAGAGACCAGTAAAAAACTGAGAGCAACAATAAGCAATGTCATGATTCTTATCTCTAAATCAACTTTTAATTAGTGTCAGAGAAATGGAAGTAGTAGAGGGAATTGGAGGACAGGGTAATAAGGCTCTGGGGCAAGAGAAAGGTTCTTACATGGAATGATTTGTAACACCCGATTCTTCTTCATGTTGGCTGGAAGGTTTCCAGTCCGCATTTTGTCATTCTGAATTTTGATTGATGTTAATTTCTACATGAGGCAGGACAGAAGAAACATTACTGATTCCAGTAATGGAACCTGAAAAGACTCTGCCTATACCTGGGCTTATACCTCCAGGCCACCCTGGCTACAAGCTGCTTTTCTTTACAGGTCCTTAACCTCCATCTCCACAAGTTTTTATTAAAACACTGCTTCTTTCAGCTTTGAGCTTAGTAACATGTCAAATGAGTGCTGGGGATACACTGCCTTCCTGTGGACATTTTTGGAATTCTTCTGGTCTGGAGCTTTATGATCCCAGAGCAAGGATCCTAGTGTGCTACAAGACAGTTGGCCTGCAAATCACCTGACCATTCCCGGTGGTGGTTTTAGACTCTTTAGAGGCATTTATTAAAATGTATATCCTTTTCTGTCCTGATTCTGAGGTTCCTTCCTTATCCTTGCTATTAAATGTATAGCCCAGAGGCTGGAGGGATAGCATAGCAGTTAGAGCATTTGTCTAACAAGCCCAAGGCCCTAGGTTCATTCCCCAGTACCACATAAACTGGATGTGGTGGGTCACATCTGTAACCCCAGCACTCAGGAGGCTGAGGCAAGAGGACTGCTGTGAGTTCAAGGCCAGCTACGGTTACACAGTGAACTCAGGACCAGACTGGACTACAGAGTGAGACCCTGCCTCAAACCAACCAACCAACCTACCTACCTACCACAAAATGTATCTCACACAGCCACAGCTGAGTTGGTGATACAAGCCTGTAATTCCAGCACTTCTGGGAAGCTAAGGTGAGATCTTGTCTCAAAATCAAAAATAAATGGGCTGGAGGAATAGCACAGTGGTTAAAGCACTAGGCTTATAATCAGAAGGCCCTGAGTTTGATTTCCCAGCACCACATAAAGCTGGGCATGGTGGCACACGCCTTTCTGTAATCCTAGTAACTGGGAGGCTGAGACAGAAGGACTGCTGTGAGTCCAAGACCAGCCTGTGCTACACAGAGAGTTTAGGACCAGCCTGGGCTACAGAGGGAGACCTGTCTCAGAAGGGGGGCGGTGAGGCTCAGGGAGGGTGTAGCTAAATATTTAGGCTCTGGGGTCAGTCCTCAGTACCATTAAAAAAAGTGTAACCCACACACCAGAAGCACTGACCTCATCTTGTTAGAGAAATATAATCTTAGGTCCTAACCTAGGCCTGCTGAATCAGAGCCTGAATCCTGACAGAATCCTAAGAAAATTGTGTACCTGTTACGGAGTCAGAAAGAAAAGTGCTTGCTTCCTTTCCCAGTGTTTTAAGAGGAGTGGCCTTTCCTAGCGCACCCCATAATCTCTTGCTTCTGGGAGCACTCTAATGGTGAGGACATGAATTAAAGTCTTGTTTTATTCACTTACTTTCCTTCTTTCTTTTTTAGTGCTCAGGTCCTCACACAGGCTAGCATGTACTTTCCACTGAGCAACATTCACAGCCCTGACACAGGCCTTATGTACTGTCTAGTGGCATATAGCAGTGCTTAGCAATCTAAGGTCTACATGCTAAGTCTAGTCTGCTGACTTACGTGAGTAAAGTTTCTCTGGGACAGCCCAACTCACTTCTTTCTTTTCTTTTCTCTTTTTTTCTTTTTCTTTCTTTCTTTCTTTCTTTTTTTTTTTTTGAGAAAGGGTCTCACTCTATAGCCCAGGCTGGTACTGAACTCACTATGGAGCTCAGGCTAGCCTCAAACTCATGGCAATCCTCCTGACTCAGCCTCTGGACTGCTGAGACTACAGGTGTGCACCAACATGCCCAGCATTATGTGGTATTGGGAAATTGAACTCAGGATCTGGAGGTCGGTAGGCAAGTGCTTTAACCGCTGGGTTATTTCTCCAGCCCCCTAACTTCCTTGTTTACATGTTGCGCATGGTTGTTTCTGTGTTACAAAGGCCATGTTATGTGCTTGGCATAGAGACTGTATGACCTATAAAGCCTAAAAGTATTTATTATCTGGTCCTTATGGAAATATTTTGCTCTTGCTGTATATTATAATGACCTGGGAGGTTCAGGGGGCTTTAAAAATTATCAATGCTGGTCTCCCTTCTTCCTAAACATACCCCAAGTGATTTGAATGTACAGAATAGGTCAACAATGATAAGTATGAGTAAAGAACCACACTGGCATGCCTCACCAGGAGACTTGCCTTTGGCTGGCTAAACGAACAAGTCAAGAATTTATCCCAATGGCAGAGATCCATAAAATCAGAGTTGGTCATTCAGTTCAAACTTACCTTAAACTCCTCCTCCAATCCATTGTTGCTGGTCCCTGGGATTTTGTTGTAAATTTTCTGCAGGTGGGTTTCCAGAGAAGTCACTTCCAGTTCTGTATCCCCATAGAGATAATGCTCCAGAAGGGCTTGGTATATGAAAACATACTGCATCTATAATGTGAGTGATGCTGAGTTTTTAGTTACACTTAACACAGTCCCGTGGTGCCAGACCCCTCCTCCAACCTCCACTTTATTCCAGGCCACTTCTCCTTGATCTTTGCAAGTATAAAATGATACACTCTCATTGTGAAGCAGGACCTGAAAGGCATGAGCCTCTCCAGGGGTGCCCAATTTCGGAGGTGGGGTTTCAATCTGCCTTGGGGACACTGGAGCTCAGGAGAGAACACACGAACCTCCTGCTATTTCTGAGGGCAGGGTCAGTAGTTTAAGGAGCTGTTAGGAGTTGGAGAGAAACAAAGCCCGTAAGAGTCTATGACATTGCAGTGTGCAGCAGCCTCCCTCCTCATGCTCTGAGCTGACCGCAGAGCCCATCTCCTGGATGTGGCCAGGCAGCATTATGATTCTGTGGGTGCTGGCACATCTGCTTTCCTCACAGATGGTTCTCTTACCCCTAAACACCAGTGAAAAATGACAGCTGCCTTCCTGATTCTGTGCTGTTTTCTTAAGTATATAAATTATTAAGGTCCCTTCAGCCACTGTATGGATTTTTTTATGATAAACTGGGAAACCTGTGAGCCACAGAGGGGCAGTGCTGGCTCTGGAAACCCCTCAACCCTGGCCTCATTCCCAGATCACTCACATCTGTTTGCACCATCTGGCAGCGCTGGGCTCGAATGCGGCTCACAAAACCATACACGTCCACCTTCCGCTCTGTATGCATCATGTCCAACATGGCATCAATGACGACAAAGGTACCTGTGCGCCCTACACCTGCACTGTAGCCAAAGAGGAGGAGTGTTACTAGGTAGCCATAGTGCCTTGTGAGAGGAAACAGGTGAGATGGCACAGGCTGGCACTTTTTTTAGACCTCTAAGTATTATTTCTGGGACTTTTCTAGCACCAACAACTCCAATGTAACCTGAACTCTTGACCTCTAGCAAACAAGATGAAGCATCTTTATGCTCAAAAGGGTGTGAAGGCAGCCTAGGGTGGTGGTGCATTCCTATAATTCTAGAATTTGGGTAGCTGAGGCAGAAAGATTGTGAATTCGAGGCCGGCCTAGACAATTTAATAAGACTGTCTCAAAAAAACAAAAGGCTTAGAGTGTAGCTCAGTGCAAAGGCACTGGATTCAACTGCTACTTAGTGTGGGTGGGGGGAGGGAAAAAAAATAAACAAAGGAAGTCTAAAGCCTACAGTTATACTTGGTCAGTGCTTGATTCAGCTTTTTCTTATACGAGGACTATGAGGAATCCTTAATTCCCACCAGCCTTGAAGGACTGTCCTTCCTTCCCTCTTCAAGTTATATTCTTCACCCTACACTAGAACTTGAGGAGTCTCTGTGGATACTGTAAAGGTCCCTTCCTTACCCCTTATCTGCTCTGTGCTAGCCTCTCAGTCAGGGCCTGTGTTGTTCCCCTGCTTTGGCCAAGGGGGAAGAAGGTAGGCAGGCAGTCGTCTGCTCATACTGACCTGCAATGGACCACGATGGCCCCTGCATACTGAGGGTTGCATGACTTCACCTTCTTCAGGAACTTTAGCATGCCAATTGGGGTGAAAGGCACCCCAAAGTCTGGCCAGCTGGTAAAGTGGAACTGAGTGATGAGGCGCTGAGGTTTTCTGTTGGTCACATCACCCACCTGTGAAGTGAGAAGATCCTATGTGTTGGCCCTGTTATCCATGGCTGGGCAGCACCATGGGAAGGGAGGGTAGAGCAGTGTGTGTCAGTGACAATGGGGACAATAGCGACACATTCAAGAAAGTCAAAATCATGGACAGAGAATCTTCCCACCTAACCCATGGGTTAGGCAGGGCTATTACTTGTATTCTTGGCTACCAATGTGGAAGGTGAAAATCAGAGAGCTTAAAGGAACTGGTCAAGGCCCCAACAGTAGTAAACAGAAAAGAGCTAACATGTATGTCTCCTGATGCTTGGTAAGTTTCCTTTCCATTGTCCCACATGCTTCTCAGCTAAATAAGACCTGTCTCAGGCCTCAGTGTCAAGTCTGCAGGGAACAGAACAGGCTCCTGTATCCTTGATACTAGGAACCTTTGGAGCAAGGAAGGAGGCAAGTCACATCCAGGAGGCTGCACCACTTCCTAGTGCTCCTTCTCCACGCTGCACACTTGGTCATACCCAAAGTGACCAAACTCCCCTTTCACTAATGCTGTTCCTGCCAATAACAAAACTGCTCTCTTAGTTTGGATGGAAAAGTCTCCCTGGAGGCCAAATCTCTGGTTTCTGAGTGCAAACACAGCACACATTTGGTAATTCTTCATTACCCTGAGTATGAGGGGGGCCACACAGTCTGTTCCCAACCTCTCAGTGATCAGCAACCCTAAACAAGAACCAGGAAAAGAGGCAGGAGACAGTACCTGCTGAATACAGAACTTTCGTACTGTGTAGTCCACCAGGACAGTCACATCCTCTACAGACACACGGATGTTCCCGTAGGTCCAGCAGCCCTGGTCTGGCCAGTACTGGGCACACTTACACTGGAAAAAAAACAGACATGTATCCCCTCACTTCAGATTTCCCTGGCAGATACAAAGGGCCTGAAATGAAGAAACCACGAATCCCAGAAGTTTCCAGGAAGCCCTATGGCCTCTTCCATTATCTTAGTCAGCTGCAGCCTTATTTATTCTAACTTCTTTTTGTCAAAAAGTTAGAATAAAAAGTAACATTATTAAAATATAAATTATATTTTATTAGCAAAAGATTTTTTTTGCACAATCTCTCCACTTACATATAGCCTTAGCCCCAAACTTCTCCATCTTTTTCACCTTCATCCCTTCAGTTCTACTCAAATCTGAAGCTGATTTTACTTACCAAAATCTATGTTTCCACAATGTCCCAGGTCAGGCTAGGAGCAAAGCCTGCCTAAATTCTTGGAACTAGCAGCCTACTATAAGGGGACCACCAACAGGGACTACTACAGACTATCAATTTGTTAGGAGAAGCCTAAGGACCTTCTCCCTGAACAGCCTTGGATAACTTTCAAGAGTCAGATGTCTGGTTGGGGGAAACTAACCTAAGGCCAAGCCCTAGCACTATTCTTAGATATTGTAGAGCTGCCGACCAATACACCAATACCCTAGAACTGTATCAAGGTGACTTAAGGGTCATGTCTGAGAAAGAGTATCTTGAATGAGAATTTTTCTTCTGTAATTTTTTTTTTCAGTACTGAGGATTGAACCCAGTGCCTTTGTACTAAGCTACATCCTCAGCCCACTTTTTAAATTGTATTTTGAGAAAGGGCCTTACTTGTTAATTTGTCTAGACTAGGCTTGAACTTGGGATCTTTCTGCCTCACCTTCCCTGAGTGCTGAGATTATAGGCCTGTATCAATAGGTCCAACTTTGCTATTTTTAAAGATAGGGTCTTGCTCTGTAGCTCAGGCTGGTCCTGAACTCACTATGTAGCCCAGGCTAGGCTTAGACTCAGGGCAATCCTCCTGCCTCAGGCTTCCAAATGTTGAAATTACAGGCACGCATCACTACACCCCGCTTATGTGGTGCTGGAGAGTCAAACCCAAGATCTTGCACTTACTAGCAAGCGCTTTAACCACTGTGCGATTCCTCCAGCCCCTAGACCCAACTTTGAATGAGGATTGTCTCTGAGGTTAGACCGAGGAACCAAAATGAACGGGCTGTGACCTTGCAATGGAGTTGGTAGGCTAGCAGTAAACTTGGCAATCTCAAAAGGAAAAGGAGCAGTCAGAAAGTGTCATTAGGATCAGGCCAGGGCTTCAGATTAGCTTGCAATCTTGCAAGGTATACCAAAAGCTTGAGAAGTTGGTATAGGAAACCAAACAGATGAAGAACTAGAGATATCAAGAGAGGACAGCTCATTGTGCCTGTTCCTTTGCTAATGGCTCAAATCCTACAAGATTTTTTTGAAACCAGAGGAAGATGTCTGATAATCAGGGGCCATGAAGTTCTCTGGAGATTTCCAAGCCACAGAAAACTCTGACAGAAACACCAGTCTATGTCTGCCTGATCTACTGGCATTGCAGCCTTAAATGTTAGACTGTTGGGCTCAAACTCAGGCTCCAGCAGAGAAGCCCCTCAGCTGGCCATGCCTGTATTAGAGGAACTCCTACCTCATCTCTCTACTCACCTCCTTTCTCTCCTTAAGGTTGGTCACCATGACAATGGTGGCAGTATTTTGTTCCCAGATCATCCTCCAGAAATCATTCACTGTTTCTTCTTTTGGTCCTAAAGTAGACAATAACAAAGATGAGAACACACACTATGGACAATAAAGATGGCAGCAAACTGAGAACATGCATTCTCAGGTAAATATACAACCCATCTACCTACCTACCTACCTACAAATTAAACACCTCCCCTGTGTCCATTATCGTTGTGCCAGATACTTCATTAGGACTAGGGACAGGAGTTTTTCAAAAAGAATACAATGCTCATCTAAAAACACCACAGTAGAGGATCAGTCATCAGAGGTCCTTACCAAACACCTGCATTACGATCTAGACAGTGAGCTCCATGCTTGGGGTGCCACTCACGCCTTCCTATCATGCTGTGAGGCAGGTGACCTTACCCCAGAAACGCTAGGTGAGTTGATTAACTGGAATTTAAAATCTACCTTTCACACAGCTTTTCAAAGGAAGCTACAAAAAGCCACAAAACTGAGGCAGTGAATACAGAAAGAAATAGAACATAATGAAATCCCCAGTGTGCTCACAAAGGTAAGTCTTAGGAAATTATACCTGTCACAGGTTAAAGGGCAATTAACTTATCACAAACCAAAGAAAGAAGACTCTAGAAGAGACCCAAAAATAAATATTGCACTTTAAAAGTACTGCAAAGTATACTTCTAGTGAAGAGTTTAGGGGAAAGAAAATCTGTGGTACCCATATAAAAAAGAACAATCAGGCTGGGAACATAGTTCAGCAGTTACAGCACCTGCCTAGCAAGTGAAAGGCCCTGGGTTCAACTCCTCAGGACCACATAAGCTAGGCGTGGTGGTGCATGTCTGTAATCCCAGCACATGGGAGGCTGAGGCAGGAGGACTGCCCTGTGTTCAAGGCCAGTTTGGGATACAGTGAGTTCAGGACCAGCTTGGACTACAGAGAGAGACCCCGTTTCAAAAAATTAAAAAACCAAAACAACAACAACAAAAGAACAAAACAAAATGCAATCATTAATTCCTGAAAAATAAAGAAGACAAAAGTATATAAAATACCATGTAATACTATGTGGTTCAGCTGTAATATTTATATACTCGTGATAATGCAAGTAACAAACATTTCCCTAATTCAAAATTGTGACTGAACACTTCCTGTGAGAAGGGTATGTGCCCGCCCACTTGTGTGCACGGCTATGTGCCTTGTAGGAGGATTAGATGGCTATCATTTACTAGCAATCAACAGGCAGCAACAGCTGCTCAAAGGCATTAGGCAAAAAAAAGTAAAGAGAAGGGAGGGTGTTTATTTTCAGAAGTCCAGGGGTTCCCTCTAACTTTATTAAATTCTCTTCTGTTATTTTCTAACATTTGTTTCTCCTGATTCTTTTCACTTTTCTAAATGCTCCCTCTCTGGCTTTTGTTCCTTGAAGTCTACCCTTTGGTAAAAATAAAAACAAAATGTTGCTTTATGGGGGTGAGGGGGTTGCTGGAGATTGAACAGGGCCTTATAGGTGCTCCATGATGACGTATACACCCAGGCTAACACAAAATAGTTCCTAAAAAGAAAAGTAATCAATTAAAATTTAATTTTGTTGAGATGTCAGGGACAAAATTCAGAGATTTGTACATATTTGGTAAGCTCTCTACCACTGAGTTACACCCCCAATTCTAAAAATTACATTTTAAAATAGCCCTATGTGGCTAGCACCTATCATAATAAACAGCAAAATTACCAACATTCCTGTTAATATATTTATTTGCTATAAACATTCCCATGTTTCTGTTGTTGAGGGACTTCTCTTTAAAGGCCTCCCTGAGAGGTTTCTTTGAATGGCTATGACAGTGTATGGCGGGAGTTGCAATTCCTCTGAGATCTGTGTTAGGAATAGGCAGTGAGGGTGAACCTAACAGTCTGATAGCCCCTGAGGTGTCTTACACACATCCACACCCACACACCCCTCTGCAAAGCTCTCCTGCCTGTACTGGGTTCCTTCCCCTGAGGGTGGGGCTCTCTACCCTCTGAGGTGCTTCCACTACACTGAGTCATTCAGGAGACTGGTGGACTTTTTCTCTTTTTTGCAACTACCTCTCATGCCAGTCTCTTCCTAGGCACCACTTATGAGTGACCCCAAAAGCCCTGGTGTGCTCTTCTGAGCTTTCTTTTACTCTAATCAGTTCAGTCTCAGGATTCTTTTTTCTTTTTGTTTTTTTAATGGCTCAAGGCCCTGGGTTCTATTCCCTAGCACCACATAAGCCAGGTGTGGTGGTGTATGCCTATAATCCTAGCACACGGGAAGCTAAGGCAGGAGGATTGCTGTGTGTTCAAGGCCAGCCTGGGCTCAATAGCGAGTTTAGGACCAGCCTGGACTGTAAAGTGAGACCCTGCCAAAAAATAAATAAATAAAAACGCAGACCCAAGAGTTGGGAAAGAACTAGCCTAAATCTGTGAGGTGGCTGGTCTTCTGTGAAGACTAACTCCAAACTCAAACTCTGCGTAGTATGGCTAGAGCCCCAGGTTCTCTGGTTCCATAGATGGTTGACATCAAGACTGCACAGTGTGTGTAGAAGCCTTCTCCAGGCTTCTCAACGTACATATACAAAAGGATTTTTTAAAAAGGATCACTGAATGCTAAGTCATCAGGATGAATGCCCTTAGCTGTGAAACTGTAAGGTGGATCACACTTTTTCCAAGTGGCAATAAAACTGCAGAAAAACTACTTCATTATCATTCATCCTTTTAGCATCTGGGAAGAAAAAACACAAGCCTACTATGAGACCATGGCTAAGACCACAATTCATTGAAAGAAATGAATTGTGCAGAAATGAATCTGTTTACCTTGTGCAGCAATGAATTTGTTCTTTTCTTGGTAGCCCTAGGGTGGGGAGAAAAAGAAGAAAAAAAAGTGAAAATCAAGTTGATAGGATTCAAATTCACCAGTTTAAATCTGAACAAGTCAAAAAAAAAAAAAAAGCCTCGCTTGTGAAAAAGTCCAGATGATGAACAAGAATTTCTATTATACAAGGTCCCAAGGGATTAAAAGCTCCTCAAAGCAAATTATTAGTGAATACTTGTGTAAGAATATGCAAACACCAACTGCCAGGTTAGGCCATGTTTCTGATGCTTTATCAGCAGCCCACAGATACAAGTTTTAGTATTAATGGGTAAGAAGCTTCTACAACAGAAGCATATGAGGTAGTTCCAGGAATGAAGTCAGGCCATCATTGGAAAAGACAAGAGGTTATTTTCTTACTTTTTAATTAATTAATTAATTTATGAGACAGGGTCTCACTCTGTGGCCCAGGCTGGCCTTGAACTCAAGGCAATCTTCCTATCTCAGCCTCCTGCCACCACAGCCAGCTTATTATGCGGTGCTGGGGAATTGAACTCAGGTACTTAGTGCTTGACTTAGTGCTTGAACCGCTGAGCCATTCCTCCAGCCCAAGAAGTTATTTTCTGGAGAGCTAAAGGTTTCTGGAAATGGCCTACGGCATGGTGGAGTACCTTGCAATGTTTCACAGCGGGCTTTGCCATTACAGGCAGAAGCAAAGGAGTCTAGTGATGCCATTCAACAGGTAAAGAACCTCTGAGGGCTGGAGGACTGGCTCAGTGATTAAAGCGCTTGCCTAGCAAGCTCAAGGCCCTGAGTTTGATTCCCCAGCACTGTATAAGCTGGGCCTGGTGGCACATGCCTGTAATTCTAGCACTCGGGGCTGAGATAGGAGGATTGCCTTGAGTTCAAGGCCAGCCTGGCCAGAGAGCAAGACCCTGTCTCAAAAAAAAAAAAAAAAAAAAAAAAAAAAAAAAAGATTATCTGAGAAACTGGCAGTCATCTTCTATTCAGACTTTACTTTCTAGTTATAAGTTTCACCACATATTTCTAACCTTAGAAGATGGAAATTGAGACAAAAATTCAGGATGCTAAATTCTGCTCAGTAATTAAATGAGGAGCTCTTAAGAACACACTAAAATCTCTGCTCCACAAGAAATCAGTGTTAAATTCTCATAAAAGCATGTGGATCGTGAAAATCTTGAAAGCATTCGTGGAAGCCCATGTCCAAAGCTTTCTGCCTTCTTTTTCTGAGACTGGCCATATACCCCCAGGGAAGCATGGTTATGTGGTGATAATGGGTGGCACTGCAGAACCAATAAAGTATCAGGTGTATGAGGCAACTCTACAGATCTTCTTGTGTTATGCTCAATGGGAAGACAAAATGCGGTTCCTTGGCTCCTAAGATATCTATCTTTGGATTTTGAAAACTGACCAGCTCTCTACAGGTGGTAGCTGTATTCCCACCAGTAAAAAGAAACATTTCAGAAGACCTTATATACTATTAGACACCTAAAGATGAATAAAAAAAAAACCTGTTTCCTCCTAAGACTCAAGGCAGCTGGAAGTTTACCTGTTAACTGTGTCACCATGCCACTGCATCTCTTGTATCTCCTCCGGTGACCAACGCTGGGTTACCTAATCTTTGTGTTTTATGGATTACAGACCTCTTCTCCTTATGCCTTTCACCACTACTTCACAGTGCCTGGGACTAGTTCCCTTCTTCAGGCCTGGCTCATAGCAGACACGACAAACTAGACTTACTTGGTGTCATATATTCCAGTCCTATTCTCTTTTATTATTGAAGGTAAGGCCTGCTTTTATTCATAGTTATTTAAATAAGCTTGATAAAGGCCTCTTGCACTTAAAGAAAAATACACTTGGATTCAGATTTTTGCATGGAAAACCTTTTGGAGTGATGATGGAATAAACACAACAATAGATTTTAAACTAGTTGGTTAATCTTAAAAAAAAAATCTAGTCACTTAAAAATTTCACAGTTCTTAAGGAAAACTTAAAATGACAAATATTCCTCCTAACAAAGAGCAGGAAAGGAGTTAACAGATCATAGCCAATGGCCATTTAGGGGGATAAATCCAAGAGTTCTTACATTGATGAATGAAGCATTAATGTAATCAGAATCTGGAACCCCTTCAACAGGTGTCAGGTGGACTCTAGAGTGGTCATCTAGAAAAAAAATAGCCATTACTACTTCAAAAAATTCAACTTTATTTATCACTCCTGATACAACAGGGTCAACTGAGATATCTGTAGTTCTATGTGTACTGACATATACATGTATAAAGATGTTACTCCAACAATATTTTTAATACTTCCAAATTAGAAACACCTCAAATACCAAGAGGACTAAAAAGCCACCGATAATGCACCAATCATACTCTAAATATACAAATATAAAGATATATACACATGTATAAGAAGGCCTAAGTGGAGGCAGAAAAACTGCTTGGAGTTCAAGGCCAGCCTGGGCTACACAGTGAGTTCTGAATCAGCTTAAACTACAGAGTAAGACCCAGCTTCAAATTTAAAAAAAGGCACAAGTGGTTATAAAACCTTAGTAAAAAAAACTTGGTATAGGGTTCTCTCTCTCTTTTTTTTGCTTCTACATCTCACCAATAAAAATTTGAGAAGACATCTCTGACATCTATTCACTTATTGATAAATCATGCAAAGTACTCATGAAATATGCAACCCCAAAACATAACACCTTTAATAGGATTAATTTTTTTTTTTTAAAAAAGCAAGTATGGAGGAATGGCACAGCAGTAAAGCACCTGCCTAGCAAGTGCAAGGCCCTGTGTTTGATTCCCCAACACCACATCCATCTGGGTTTGGTGGTGCATGCCTGTGATCCTTGCACTCAGGAGACAGAGACAGAAGGACTGCCAAATTCAAGGCCAGCCTAAGCTCCATAGTGAGTGCAGGACCAGCCTGGGCTACAGAGGGAGATACTTCACATCCCCAGGGGGAAAAAAAAGCAAGTATAAAGCAAAGTTCAAATATCTTCTTCTCATAGTTCCCTAGATTATACATATCCATTTTATAGAGTACAGGCCTAAAATAACTGTTAGATGACATGCAGAGATCAACTGATTAGGAGGAGGTTATTAAAGTCTCTAAGAAAATCAGCATAAAGATTCCTTAGAAAACTAAAAACCAAGCTGCACCTCTTACGGGGATTTTTCCAAAAGGGCTAAAGTCACCGCATTATAATAACAGATGCATATCCAAGTTTTTTGTGCATAATTAATAACAGCTAAATCCTGGAAACAGTCTATGCCCAAAAATGAAAGAAAGGATAAAGAAAATGTGTTGTATATGTATGATTCCCTCATAGAGAAAGAACAATGAGAACCATTTCTCTTGAGACCATAACGTTTTTTGAAGTAAATTAGACATAGAGTCACTGTATTTTACTCATATAGGAAACTCAAAATATGAATGACCAAAAGAGCAAAATGAAACAGAAAAAAAAAAAGGAAATAGGGAGGCAAACTTTGCTAATGTGGGAAAGGGACTTGAGAACAAGAGAAGGTAAAAATGAAGTGGGGAAAGGAAAAGAAAAATGGGGAGGAGGGGGGAAGAGGTTATAAAGACAATTTTGTATTGGAATTTCTTTTGATGAGTACTACAAAAAACTACCACCACAAAAACAAACCCCACCATGAAAATAACCTATTTCCTATTCCTGTCTGGTACTATAAGGCTGTTCTCTCTGGCCTAGAAACTTGAGGCTTTCAACAAAAATCCACACCAATCACCACAATCGACACTGTAGAGATGCTAGAGGAGCCATATAAAGGCTCCTCCAGGAAGAGGGCTTGACTCTACTTACTTATCTTCCTGTGTCCAATTAAGGAATTCTTCCCATTCTCAGGAAAATCTGGCTAGGCACACAGTTTTAGGACACACACATCCCACCCCCCCAACCCCATCCATCCCCCCCCCCCCCCCCCCCCGCAAAAGACCCTACACACTCACAAGGCAAGATGTTTACATAACGATTTTTTTCCTTATTTTCCTCTTTGGAGGCAGCTTCACAGGTGGCTTGGATAGGACAAGCAGGGAGCGCCTAAGGTCAAAAAAAATTTAGAGACATTATTAATAGGGATAAACAGCAAACAAGACTGTTTTACCAAAGCCTGGCCTGGAAGCAAGTTCTATCTTTCAGAGGGCAGGGCATGGACTGAGAAGAATTGCTGCAGTTTGACAGAGAATTCACCTCCCCTAATTAACTGCAAGCCCCGTAGAGTTTACTACCAAATATCCTTGTAAGGCACCTGTTCTTCCGGCTATTCTAAACACAGCATACTCTACATGGCTAGAAGCCTGTTAAAAGGCTGGGTCAAAATGAACCACCCATACGCAGGAGTAGGGAGCACAACAGGAAACAAAGGGGCCATTCAATTTAGGCTAACCACCAAGGAAATAGGAAATACACCTCAGAAACCACACTGGAGGGCTGAGCTAGGGTCTCGTAGGGATCTCCCAGAGGACAAGGTATCCAAGCCTCTAATATTATATGGTAGGAAAACAGGGACTGGTGGGTGGGAAGGGGATATTTACATGAATGCAGCAGTTGGCAAGCAGGAGTCGGATGAGGTAAGATTTCACAGTGCAGCAGTTTTAGAGCAAATGTAAATGAGCCAGCACAGGGAGGCACGTGGGCAAATGTAAAATGTTTTGACATGAGACAGCCTAGGTTCTGTCAGCTTAAAGGAATCTATTAAACCTTGTAAGGACCAACTCTTCTCATCTCCAACACTGGAATGACAATGCTACAAATGGTATAATCTCATGTGCGGCACAAGTAAATATTCAGTAAATGAGATTTATGAGAGTGGGAAGCTAAATTTTTATCTGTACCATTCTCCCCTTTTGCAATCTATATATTCAAAACTAAGAAATGAAACAAAAAAGAAATAGTTTAAAATTCCAATCTAGAGAACCTCTGGTAAGTAATTTGGAAATGGTGTATAAGCCTTAAAAAAAAAAACAACATATGATTGACCTAAGAACTCTAAGAATCTAAAAAAAAAAAGTTTTATGTTTAAATAATTTATATCTTTATTTATGGTGACCCAAAACTGAGAACAACCTTAGTATTTAGCAGTAGGGGAACAGTTAGTTATGGTTCATACATTATTTTTCATTCACTCAACAAATATAGACTGTGTACCTATAAGGATAGGTACCAGGCTAGAGACAGGACACACAGTGGTAAAGCAAACACTGTTCTTGCCCCCACAGACAATGTAACTTGTGAGTGAAAGACAGACATAAAAAAAATAAAATGACATATAATGATATGTCATTATAAATGCACTTAACAGGATACTAACAGAGGCAAATTTAGATAGGTGTCCATGAGGGATAAGTGTGGAATATAGTACTTCAGGCATAAGAAACAGCATTTTTTTTTTTTAGAGACAGGGTCTTGCTCTGCAGTCCAGGCTGGTCCTGAACTCACTACGTAGCCCAGGCTGGCCTCAGAACCACTGCTATCCTCCTGCCTCAACTTCCTGAGTACTGTGATTACAAGTATGCACCACCACACTGAGTTTATGTGGTGCTGGGGAGTTGAACCCAAGGCCTTGTGCTTGCTAGGCAAGTGCTTTAACCACTGAGCTATTCTTCTAGCCCCAGGAACAGCATCTGTGAGCAGCAGGGGCAGAGGACTCAGTGATGTGAGGAACGGCAGGGTAAGTGAGGAAGCCATGCACAAGGTGAGGTTGGGGGACGGCAAGAGGCGGTGGAAGGGACGAGCTTGGCAAGGTCAGGTTACTCATTTACAATGTGGACTTGAACAGGAAGTTCGGCTTTTTTTTTTTTTTTTTTGAGATAACTCTTGCTCTATTTTCTAGGCTGGTCCCGAACTCACTATGTAGGCCAGGCTGGCCTTGAACTCACGACAATCCTCCTGCCTCAGCCTCCACCCAAGTGCTGGGACTACAGGCATGCACCATCACACCTAGCTATTATGTGATACTGGGGGGTTTGGGGGGCCTGCAATCCTAGGCTTTGCATTTTCTAGGCATGTACTCTGATCACTCAGCTATTTAAGCTCAGCTATATCCCCAGTCCTGGAAGGTTTCTGCTTGTTTGTTTGTTTTGTTTTTAGACTGGGTCTCATTCTGTAGCCCAGGCTCTTTCTGATCTCACTACTTAGTCCAGGCTAGCCTTGAATTGTTGGCAATCCCCCTGCCTCTGCCTCCCATGGAAGTTCCGCTTTTAAATGCATGATGAAACTACTGAAGGTTTTTTTTTTTAAAAAATGTAATCCAGTTTATGTTAACGAGTCACTCTAGTTACTGTGTGAAAAGCAAGACTGAAGGTTAAGGGAAGAACCAAAGCATGGAGTGGAGGCGTGGGAATGGAGGTATTCAGGGTACGTTCTAGACTTAAAAATTACTGTAGTTAGAAGAGAAGACAGTTTGGGGAGAGAAAATGAATGAAGAGCGACTCTTATGCTTCTGGCTCTAACCATCACAAAACTCCTGACACAATAAAGAAAATGTCAGCCCAAAGAGAACTAACTTAGCCAGACAGAAACAAGCACTTTAAGAAGGGTGCATATATTTCTTGGCAAATAGCATGATAGTAAAAGAAATTAAAATGAAAGACACCAAACAGGGGAATCAGGGCCTCACAGTCCATCTGCCTTCAATTACTCGAGACTTTCCTTTCAGAGGCAAATGCTGGAAGTTCTGCTTTACTAAGGCAATTCTTTTTGACTCTTTGCTGTCAATACATTACAGGAAGAACAATTTACCAGCTGGTCTCCTGCACATGGACCAGAGACCCTGCTTAAGATGGGAATCTCCAGGCTGCAGGAATAGCACAGGGGATAGAGCGCTGCCTAGCATGCACAAGACCTTGAGTTCAACTCCCTGACAGCATGTAAGCCAGGTATAGTGGCACATACCTGTACTCCCAGCACCTGGGAGGCTAAGGTAGGGGGACTGCTGTGAGTCTGAGGCCAGCCTGAACTACAGAGTGAGACCCTGTCTCAAGTAAAACAAAACCAAAAAACAAACAAAAGGCTGGAATTTGGGCCTGGGGATGTAGACCCGTAAACCCAACACTCTGGGAGGCTGAAGCAGGAAGATTTCAAGTTTGAGCCCAATCTGAGCAATTCAATTTTGCAACATAGTGAGACCTTGTCTCAAAATAATAATAATAATAATAATAATAATAATAATAATATGATGATGATGATGATGAACTGGGCTCAGTGTGAACCTCTGGGCTCCATCCCTAGTACTATAACAACAACAACTACTAAAATAAAATAAAAAACAAAAAAAACCAACAAAAAAGCCCCAAAACCCTCACCATTTCCCAATTGGCTCAGTTTGCCTTCTCTTTCTTCACAAGGGTTAGATTTCTGTAGGTTTCTATCTTAGGTACAGGAGGGACGAAATGCCAGTTTTTCAAGCCCTCGGAACTAAAATGCTAAAGTTCTTATGCAGCCTTTTCCTAAAACAGTGTACAATAAAGTAGTGACAGCAAGACTTTTGGAAACAAGTGTTCAAAAGAGAAAGGTCAGAAAGACAATGGCCACCCCCTCATAGTTCTCAAATCATGAAGAAGAAAAACTAGGTATCTTGGTGGACTACTGCTCATAAAAGGAGAGTTATGAAGCAGCATGATCTACTGTTTAGCAACTGTTTAGACTGGGTGTGTGCTGAAGAATACAGTGTTAGATGAAGAGGTTCAGACTGAAGCATGTTCCTCAGTGATGAAAACAAGTAGATCCTGCTGCTTTGGGTTTTCTCTCAGAAAAACCAGGCTCAGAGTTGGGAGTGAGTAGCTGAGCCAGGAATCTAGTGATGTTAAACTCTACAAACACTAGGTGGTGCCAAACACCGTTTCATCTTTTGCTCAAGCCTTAACAAGAACCAAGGCTAAGTATTCAAATTATTTTTAACGTGTCAGTTTTTTAATTTATTAAAAGAAGTGCATCCACCGTTCAGTTCAACTTGGAAGTTCTCTTATGGCTCTTCTTCCTGTGTCTTCCTTCCTTCCTTCCTTCCTCTCTCACAGGTAACATTGAAACTGTGAGTTTTATATGTTTATCCTATGCATTAAATTCATGCACATCCTCTGTGTATGTTTAAATTGTGTTCATGTGTACCTATATATTTTACGCTTTTAAGCAATGTATTGTTGTCCAGCCTATTTCTTGATAAAAAATGGAATAAAAAACAAGAGGGGACTTGCCTTTATTTTGTTCAACATTACTTTGTAGTGTTCCATATTGAGATTATAAAAACTGACTTTTCTGTTCTACTGTTGATGAATATTTGGGTTGTTTAGATTTAACACTTTTGGTCTGAACACCAATCGGTGTGCATTTCTCATGTATACATGCAAGAATTTTGGGTATGAGTATCATTAACTTCATAAGGACAAATCGTTTTTACTGTAGTTGTACCAATTTATACTGCCACAAGCAATGTGAAGTGCTGGAAATTGTTCAGTGTTCTCATTAACAACATGTGTTTCTGTCAGAAATGTACTAAGGGGTGGAGGGAAGAGCACAGTAGTTACAGTGCTTGTCTAGCAAGCACAAGACCGTGAGTTCAATTCCCCAGCATCACACAATCCAGGTGTGGCGGTACATGCCTGAAATCCCAGCATTCAGGAGGCTGAGGCAAGACTGCCTTCTGTTTGAGGCCAGCTTGGGCTCCATAGCAAGTTTAGGACCAGTAGGACTACAGAACAAGACCCTGTCTCAAAAAAAGAAGTATTGAATGTATTTTTAATTTACATTTCTCTATTAACATAAGGTTCATCATCTTTCCTCAGTTTACTGGTCAAAAGGATTCGTTGTAAAGTATGTAAGCCCAGTATTTTCCCTATGTGTTCTACTGGTTGATTATTTTCTTAATAATCTGTAGAGTTCCTTTATATATATACTCTGGATACTTAATCCTTTATCCACTAAGCAGTGTTACAACTATCTTGTACCAATTTTGTGGCCTGCCCTGTTATTTATGGTATCTACCTGTGAACACTTAATTCAAATTTTCTCCTTAGCATTTTAAGATTAAAGAAATCCTTTTCTTATTGTGAGGTCCAAGTACATATAGTATATTTTCCTACATTATGATCTCTACATTTTATAGTTCTGTCCTTTAAATTTCAGTGTTTATGCTAAATAGAGTGAATTTTTGTATCAAGTATGAGACAAACACTACAAAGGGTTGTCCAATTATCCCAGGACTATAATAAAGGCCATTCTATCCCCAACCAAAATGGCAAAAGTATTTCTGTCATAAACAGGTTTCCATTTATACATGGATCTGCTTTTGGACTTTCTATTCTACTAGCTAATCTGTCTATCCCAGTACCAACATAAAACTCTAAACTACTAAAACTTTATAAATCTTCATATCTGGTAAGGCAGGTCTCCTCACCTTGTTCTTCTTCTTCGGGAATGTCTTGGCTATTCTTGATCTTTTCTGCTCCATATAAATTTTAGAATCAGCTTGTCAGGTTCCACAAAAAACCTGTTGGGATTTTTATTGGAATTGCATTGAATCTATGTATCACTTTGGGGAGAACTGACATTTTTACAATACTGAGGCTTCTAGTCCATTGATCCTACAGCTCCAATAATTTAAGCCTTTTAAAAATGTTATCCAATTATTTTTTTTATCATTTTTCTCAAGATTTTTGTAAACATTTTATTAAATATATTCCTGTGTACATTTTGGATGCCAGTGTAAATGATGTAATTTAAAAAGTATTATTTATTTGTGGCCTACATAAAAGAAATGTTAATTTTTATGTGGCTTCTGAATCTGTTAACCTTGCCAAAACAACTAATTCTATTAATGTATCTGGTGAATTTCTGAGTTTTTCTGAAGACATTACCCTCCTAGTGAAAAATTTTTACTGTCTCTGCTTTTGCAACCTTTGTGCCTTTCATTTCATCTTCAGCATGCTCCCTAGTACCTTTAGAGCATACTGAACTTCACTCACATTTAGATTTGAATCCCTGTTTAAACACTCTCACCAAAGAGTCACCAGTGCCCAAATACTGCAGTGATGGGTATTTTACTAACTTCCAAGGTAGATTTTAGAATGGTTCTATTTAACAGAACACAATGGGACTAGAGGAATAGCACAGAGTGCTTGCCTAATAAGTATAAGGCCCTAGCATCATATAAGCCAGGTGTGGTGGTGCATGCCTATAATCCCAGCACTTGGGAGGCTGAGGCAGGAGGACTGCTGTGAGGTCAAGGCCAGCCTGGGTTACAAAGACAGCAGAGACCACTCTGGAGACTCTGTCTCCAAAAAGTAAACAAAAAATAAAAGAATACAAAACTTAGACATAAACTTTCATTTGTACTTCCTTTGCACAAAGTAGTCTAAACCCAGATGTCAGCTGGTTCCTTCTGTGCTCCTTGAAAAGCTGGAACCCCCAATTCTTCGGAATGTTGAATGACAATACCGTGCCACAGTTTCTGCTAATTTCTATAGAATTTTGTCATATTCATATTAGGAGGCAACTCATCAAGGCACAGGTTCGTTTACGCCTGTCTCAACTCAGACATCTCCTCAGTCCCATCACCAGATGACACATATATGCCTTTCTCACCTAAAAATCCACAAAACAAACTGTGTTACTAAAGGTGTTTTGGGCCCTGAGGAAGGTCAGGTTCACCATGCAAAGACTTTGGCTACATTGCTGATTCTTTTTCTCTCTCCTAATTCCACACCCTCTCAGGAAATAAGCAGATTTGACTCCTTAACACCAACCACTTTAAAATTTGAGCATGCTTTAGGGAACAGTAAGTGGTTTTCCAAAGTGTTTCTATCATTATTGTTATTATTATTATTATTATTAGTAGTAGTAGTAGCAGTAGTAGTAGCAGTACTAAAAATTCAACCCAGGGTCTTTGCATTAAAGCTACATCCCTAGCATTTTTATTTTTTAGTTTGAGACAGGGTTTTGTTAATTCACTAATTTGCCCAGGATGATCTTGAACTTGCAGTCCTCCAGGCTTAGAGATTACAGGCCTATAACACCAGGCCCAGCTAAGTGTTTCTATTATACTCAAAGTTTTATCTTAAAACAAAAACAAATGCTGGTGAGAAAAAAGTTCTAGCTCTTAACTCTAGGATGAAAGCCACAGTCTGTAACTAGCACTAATGGTAGGGATTCACAGAAACTACAGAGTCTCTTTTTACTTTCAAATATCTGAAAACAGTTGTCCTGCTCCTTGCCAATTGTTCCTTTCAGCTGTTTACCCGAAGGGCCAGTTTCTATCCAGAAAAACAATCCATTTGGTAATATGCCTCTTCACATCAACATTTACTCTAAATGTTGAATACAACAAAGCATACAGTGGTCCATTAGCTTTATTTGCCACATTTACCCACTTTTTTGAACAGGTAATTCAATAACTTAGCAAGAAAGAGGAGTTCTCCATCATGTCTCTTATATTATACACCTTCTTTAGGTAGCTCTTGTTAAGTTTGCAGTTTCTTTCAGATTAAACAAATCCAAATAAAATATAATGCAGTGCTATACCCGAACACACACAAGTATTTACAGATACTTAAAAAAAACAAAACGGTATTATAGTTATCTGTAATGTATTCTCTTATACACCATGTCTATGTCAATGCTTTTTTTATTTTTTGCTGCACTGTGGACTAAAACTCAGGTCTTTGTACTGGGCTACATCCTCAGCCCGTTTTTTTTTTTTTTTTTGAGACAGTGTCTTGCCAAGTTGTGATGTTGCCTGAGCTGTGCCTGAACTTGCAATCCTCCTGCCTCAGTCTCCCAGAGTGCTGGGATTACAAGCATGTACCACTATGCTGAGCTAATGGATTTATTTTAATCACAATATAAAAATTCATAGTGAATACGGAAATAATTTACCCAGCTATTTGGTAATTATTATTTTGTAAGTATAAACAACACTTTTATGTATACCCTTGTACAAATATATATGTGCCCATGAAGGTCTTTCTGTTACACAGAGTCTCAGAAGCTAGATCAGAACACATAAGCATGTAAATTGTGGGTGTCACGGCCAAATGGTCTTCCCAAAGCTATGTCAATTTAAGTTCCCCTTCCCAGTGTATAAGTAATTCCCTTTATCCATACTTGATAGCAATCTTTTAACATTTTAAAATCTGATAGGACCAAAATATGCTTAGTTTTAATCTCTGTTTCTTTGATTACTAGATGCAGGTGACCTTTTGTGTTCTTTTTCTTTTTTTTTGATGGTGCTGAGTACTGAAACTACGCCAGGCAAGGGCTCCACTACGAAACTACATCTCCACACATGCACGTCCTGCCTCCTTGCCTTTCTTGGCAGTACCAGCGGTTGAATCCAAGGCTACCACATTGAGCTGCACCCCAGCACTTTTATCTGTTTGTTATTTTGAGGCAGTGTTTCACTAGGTCACCAAGGTGCCCAGGCTGGGTATGAACTTGTGATCGTCTTGCCCCAGCCTCTCAGAGGGATAGGATTCAGGCATGAGCCATACGCAGTGCCGACGTTCCTTCCATCTGTATAGCCCATATGGATATACACATGGAAAACTACTAATTTTTCTTTCAAAAACTACCAATTTTTCACTAGATTATTTACCTTTTCCCCCACAGGTTTGTAACAGCTCTTTATATATTACGGAAACTTCACTGTCTCTTCTCCCATAATTGGCCAATTTTTCATGATATTATTTGTCCTAGAGATAATTAACATTTTAATATATCAACTTTTTCCATTCTGGTACTTGAATCATGTAGTTCACTCAGAAAGCCCTTCCCAACTGATGATTATTATTCAATGATATAGACATAACTTGGTGCCTTTGTAACTGTGTGCTGTTTCTCTTTTTGCTGCCAAGGCTAATGGACACACCTGACCTACACTGAGGCAATTAAATTCTCTTTTCCAGAATTCTGAAAACTTCCCAAAGAAAGTCCCAGAGCTGCCAAGGCAGGCCCTGGGCTACCTGGGGCTTGGTACTCCAAACCATCTTTTGATTTTCCCAGCTCTCCCAATTCAACTGTTTTTTGCTTCATTCAGTTCAGTTTTGACTTTAGTTTTTTAAGCCAGGAAGCTTTCGAGAATGTTACATTGTCTCTAATAGCAGGCTCAATCTTTCTACCAACACATTTACTATGTTCCTTAAGAGATCTACTACCTTGCTGGAGGGTATACCCTGGTGAGGAGAGCACTGGACTCCTTCAGAGTGATGCAAATACAAGGAAGCTGGGCCAATTTATTTGAGAGGATCTAAAAGATTAGCATGTTAGAGAGAAGGGGACGCTCTGTCATCCAACTCCTAGGCCTGGCATTTCACTGATCCAGAACCTTTCAAAGCATCTGTGAGGAAACATCAGCACTCATCCCATGAACCAGCCTGGGTCATCTTCCTGTAAGAATTTGCAGTCGTTCACTATGGTAACTGTGCATAGGGTAAAAGGAAATGTACTAGGGTTTCCTGGGTTCTGGTCTTGAGCTAAGTTGTTCCCAGGAACACAGAAAAACCTTGTAACAGATAATTAGAATGGAGCCTTTGCAGGTAAGGTGATGGAAAGAGTCTGGGCCTGAACTGGTCTCACGTTAGGGGTTACTTATTGAGCACCAGAATACTCACACTGGTTCTCTGATCCACTGGATAAAGACTGTTATAGAAAGCACAAAGGTGAACTCCTAGAGCAGTGATATCTCTTTACCAAAATGCTAAGTCCTTAGCTGAAGGGAAGAGATCTTAGGTGCTACAGATGACTTAAAAGTGCACGGTAGCCAGGCATGGTGGCACTCTCCTGCAGTCCCAGTGACTCAGGAGGTTGAGGCTAGAGGACTGCTTGAACCTACTAGTTTGAGGCCACCCCAGGAGACACAGTGAGACCTGCAGGACAACGACGAAAAAATCCATCAACACTTCTGTGTTTAAATGACGGCAAGGAGTAAGTGGTGAATATTAGTACTGTTAACTCAGATTTCCTATTATCTCATCCAAGTCACCAAATGGAGCAACAAAAAAAACTCAATGGATGGTGATAATCCTAGAGACTAACATACAACTCTCAATACCTGGAATATACCTATTGGGGGGGGGGGGGCGCAAATGCACGTTCTCTTGATGTTGCACAGACTACGTGAAGCAGTTTTCCTGTCTTATGAAAGAAGCTACACCAGGGACAAACCACCCTGAATTCTTTGTGCCCTCATCTGGCTCATCAGGATTTCATCACACTAGGTAACACTCACTACATAAAACCCAGGTTGTGCTTGACATGCCCTTTCCTTCACTATCCTAGCACTGGCCCAGGGAGCTCATGAACATGTGGCCATGGTGTACAGTAAGTGGCTGTCACCACAGTTTCTTGCTTAACTTGCCTATCATGCATCTAGGAATACTACCATCTTCCAGGAATTTAGTCAAAAGATCTATGATGGGCTTTCAAGGAATATTACTTTCAAAAAAAGAACTCTTTTCACGTAATAGAACACAGACCCATCACCCAAAAGCAGTTGGTATGACAGATTGCAACAGTACAATGGCTATCATAAACCAGTTGTGATGCTGCCTTATGTGGTAAGTAGCTCTCAATCAAGAATTAAGTACTGTTTTCCCATTAGCCAAAGAAAAGGGTCCAAGCTATTTCATTAACTCTCTTGCATAGTAAACAGGCTCCAGCTTCAAGTCTTAACCACCATCTATTCACTATGTTGAAACCAGTGATTTTCTCAAGACCCAAGTATAGTCCTTCAATAGCAGAGGAGACAGGACTGATGACTAACCAAGCCAAGTCAGTTCTCCTTCCCTCCCCCCTGTTATCAGGGATCCTATTTTGGGTAGCTGTCTGCCCAGATCCAGGCAAAATATGGATTGGTTTCAGTCTGCTTTAGTCATCCTATTTTTTCCTTGCTAATGACTTTTCTTTTCAGCTGGTTCTAGGGATCAAACCTGGGGTATACCACTGAGCTACATACCCAGCTCCTCTGACTGGTTTAAGAAGTATGTGATGGGGCTGGAAGAATGGCTCAGTGGTTAAAGCGTTTGCCTAGTAAGTGTTAAGTGCTAAGTACCCAAGTTCAATTTACCAGCACCACATAAACCAGGTGTAGTGGTAACCCCAGCATTTGGGAGACTGAGGCAGGAGGACTGCCCTGAGTCCAAGGCCAGCCAGGGATCCATAGTGAGTTCTGGCCCAGCCTGGACTACAGAGCGAGACCCTGTCTCAAAAAAAAAAAAAAAAAAAAAAAGGAAAAAGTATATGATAACAGAACTCTCCAGAGGTCTCTTAGAAAATGTTCCTCACTACTAAAAAAGGAGACGGAGCAACTCTACAACTATTCTTTCCCCGTTGGCCTTTGCTATATCTCCACGTGATGCCTAGAGCTGGGGTAGCCATTTGACATGAGGAGACCCTGACAAGGAGACAAAACTGACTACATTCTCTGCAATGTTTGGGTTTCTCATGGGCTATTTTCCATATAGCCATCCAAATCATTATTTCAAAACACAAATCCAGTTGGTTCAAGGGTTCTACTTCTCTCACAGTAATCTATGAATCAGTAGTCTGATCCACCCTTCTCTTATCAGTTTTATACTTACTACTCCCTTGAGTCTCTGCCCTTCAGCCACTTGTAATCCTTTAATCTTTTAATGGGGCTTTCTCTCATTCCTGACAATTTGCTCCTGCTATTTCCAGTGCCTGGAATGTTCTCCACTTCCCTTTCCTGCCACCCTTGCTTCTTCAAGGAAGCATTTCAGAACTGGTGAGCTGAGATCACCAATTGGCGGTTTAGTTTATACATGTTCTGCTTCCTTGAGGGAGTTACAGAAGAACACAAATATTGATATTCAAGATGAGGTCTGTGCTTTGCAGCTTGTCAAAGTCCCTATTTTCTACACTGATCTACTTTTATTGTCTACTTTATAATTCTGGGACCCTTGTTCTAGACTGTAAAAGGCTACCTCTTAATATGGGCTCCTACAACTCAACACCATTCTTTCATATCCTGCATTGCTGTTTTGAGTTTAGTTAATTTTGCTCGTTTGTGAGTTTCCCTACTGGGTATCATGAGTTCCTTCAGAGTAGGCAATGGGTGTGGTTTTGCTCTTTATAAAGTTCCTGATGCCTAGAATACTACCTGGCATATACTAGATGCTTTATATTTATTAAACAAATAAAGTAACAGATGCAATGACAAATGGATGAACAGATGGATGGGCACATGAGGAAGGTAAGGCAAAACTTAAAAAAAAAAATACTGTCTTTGATCACACAGGGAGCCAGGTGAACTTGGCAAATTATTTCCCACCTTTTAATAATTAGAAATTTGCATTCTAACTTATGATTCAAAAAGGCCTGGTCTTAGGTTTGTCTTTTTCCCTGCTTATACATCAGCCTCATAAAAGAACTCACGTTGAATTCCTCTCTGAAGAGCTTATTGTCATCGGCCATTCTCCGGTTAATCTCTTCTTCTAGTTTGTCCACAGGCAGGGGTGGGTACTTCCGGTTGGTGCTTGGGGACCTGGCCAGAAGTGGTACACTCTGGGGCTCTGCAGTATACAAAGGGAAAGGTCAGGCAGGTGCTCTGGATGCAGCCCCTTTTCTGGAGACTAATCTGGGGATCTACCACAGATTTAGCCTCTAAGAATCAGAGCTGTTTTCTTTCTTTCTTTTAAATAAATAGTCCTATTCATGGGGACCCTCACATGAGAATCCCTTTTGACCTCTTCTCAAGAGCTTTACTTTCTCAATAAACTCTTCTTGCTTTAAATCTTCTATGTAAACTCCAACTGATTATTCTCAACCATATTGAGAGTTCCTGAACCTGGACATCACGCAACACCAGCAATAACATTTTGGGGACTCACAGTTCAGGATTTGGAAGGCTGTGGATAAAAACTGAGGCCATCCAGCTAGAGATGGTGCTATGCATGGAGCCACATGTGAACCAACCCTTCTACTGTGGGCCACTGAACAGAAAGGCTCTGAAGGAGATTCTTTGACCTCAATGTTGCCCACTCTCAGCATGAAGCAGCCAGACAGATCGGTGCCACTTTTTCCTATGGAAATAGAGTGGTCTCCTTAGAGAGGTCAGAGAGGGGAAATGTTAGATAGGAGACTAGGTTAAGACAGATAGTCAGGACTAAGAAAGGGCATTCCAGTGGCCATGAGAAGAAAAGTAGAATCAAGGTGGAGTCAAAGTCCAGTCAAGGCCCTAGCCCCTCTGGGAAAATAAAGAAGTATCTAAGACAGACAGGTTAACCTTCCCCTGCCAGTTTCTTCTAGATGCCCTAAGGCAACTAGTTGGTTTACATTGGTTCTATAAACCCCACCACAAGAGACTGCTTTAAACCACCTAAGCAACAGCTTTGTAAGGTGCTCAAATCCTTCATTCCCTTGGTCCCCTCAGTTGAGACCCCCCTCTTGACCTCTCCTCAAAAGCTTTACTTTCTCAATAAAAACCCTTCTTGCTTAAAAAAAAAAATAGTTCTACTCATTTAAATGGATGGGGAAGTCTCTGATTTATTGGTTTTCTTTCCCATGAAGGTTGCCCGTGCCTTACCCACATCCTCCGTGCGGCCATTCGATAAGCGGAAAGAATTGGAATGGCTCCCAGCTTGCTTGTATTTCTTAAACCTAATGAGAAAATGTTTTTAATGAAAAACTAAGCACAGAGGCAGGAGAGACCAATAATTATCTCCACAGTTTTGCTTTACTCCTGTTTACTCTTGACACATTAGAATTCAACCCAAATAACCCACAAGTGTACTCAGGTTTATGTGGCTCCTCTGTGCAGCTCGTTCTAAAACCCCCAAAAGCACAGTCACACCAAGTAGAGGAAGGGTGAGTTAAATACAGCACAGGGAGGTAGGAAGAGCTATGTAAAACAAGATGCAAAACAAAAACATAAAACAAGAAGTCCTGTAATCCCAGCAGTCTATGAGGCTGCAGTAAAAGGCTTCAAGTCTGAGTCCTGTCTGGGCAACTTAGTGACATTATCAGGATCCTATCTCAAAATCAGAAATAAAATCTGGACTGGGGATGGAGCTTAGTGTGAAGATTCTGGGGCTAGATCCTGAGTACCAAAAATAAACAATTAAAATTAAAAATAAAAAAACAGATCAAATAAAATTAAATTGTGGTGTTTCCATAGTGCAGCCTAGAGCTCCATCTGGGTTATAACAAGATTCCTAGGGAATGACAGACAAATGCCAAACAGGTACAGGTGCCACACAAAATGCCCACTCCCTTTCCTTATTCCTACAGAAGAACAAAGAATAGATGAAACACAGAACAGGTTAAGCCAAAGAAAAGTAAGAGTTAAAATCCAGGTAGCCGAGGCAGTAGCTTTTATAGGAGGAGAATGAATGCACATCCTCTTCTCTTCCTTGGTTCCTTCTCCCTGACTCTGCTCACTGGATAAGCTACCGAGCCACCACCACCAGTCCTAAAGTAGGCTTTTATTGCTCATGTAATTGTAAAGGTTCCCTTTCAGGGGTGACTTCCATGGGGACTGAGCAGACGATCTTAAAATATCTGCTACTAACAACACAGACTGTGGCTTCTTTACCTAATCTCCAAGAGACCGTTGTGTCCTTTAGCTAGAACTAGAGTTGGAAGACTGGATTTGGACACATGTAAGTGAAGACTTGGGCTTAAGGAAGACTATGCAGAGCTTTTAAAGTTCAAACCATTTCTAAGTAAAATTTTAATCTTAGTACTATCATGAGTCATTCCTCCTCTCACCTGATGACCATCCTTATCTACTGTCTTCTGGACTGTGTGGGGTTACTGAAACAGTAGGGTGTTGAAACAGAGTCTAAGAGCATGCAGAAACACTAATACTTACCTTAATATGTACAGAACTATAATAATAAACACGATCACTAGTAGAGAGGACAGGGCCACCATTACTGCAATAATTGGAGTCTCATCTGAAACCAAGAAAACAAGTCATTATTGTGTTGTGCAATGGAGGGCTCAAGTCCTCCACTCAGGGAAACATCCTGATGAGGAAGAAGGGCTCATTCAGGGCTTCTGTAGATGGCAGGATATGAAAGGTGGGGGCAATGAAGTATAAGAGAGTGAGCACATACTTCTCTCTGCCCTCCCATGGCTATAGGGCAGGAGGTGAAGGGGGAATACAGAGCCTAGTGTGACATGCCCACCCCATCTCTGACATATCATACATTCATTTGCTCTGTCTCCCTACATTAGAATAAAAGCTCTGAAGGCAGAGATTGTTTCATTCATTACTATGTCCTCTGAGACAAAACAATACTTAGCACAGAAAAAGTACTAAAATAATTAGATGTAGGGGTGCATCCCTATTATCCCAGGTACTCTGAAATCTAAGGCAAGAGAGTAAGTTTGAAACCAGCTTGGGAAACTTAGTGAGATTCTGCCTCAAAATAAAAAACATGAAAGGGGATGTAGTCCAGAAGCAGAGCACTTGCCTAGCCTGTGTAAGGCCCTGGGCTCAATCCCCAGAAACACACACACACATGCACAAAGTACTGAACTATTTGAAGACACAAACACATCCAATGATGATGGTAAGCTGGGCACACAAAGCCAACTCTATATTCTCTCCTAGCCTCAGTGGGGTCCACCTCAGACATATTCAACTTAGGCTGTCATTATTTTTTACCTTTGTTTTTTTGAGTGAAGAACTGTCTTGGGCCACATATAACATATAACACAAATGTATAAAGTAATAAACCTTCTGGGCTGGAAGAACAGAACAGTGGTTAGAGCACTTGCATAGCAAGTGCATGACCCAGAATTCAATTCCCCCGCACCACATAAGCTGGGCGTGGTGGCACATGCCTGTCAATACAGCACTCAGGAGGCTGAGGTAAAAGGACTGCCATGAGTTTGCTGCCAGCCAGGGTTCATAGTGAGTTCAGGCCCAGCATGGACTATAGAGTGAAAATTTGTCTCAAATATTTTTTATTGTAACAATTAAAAAAATGTAGGCCAACAAAAAAATGGTGAGCTGCAGAAAGAGAGAGGATATTTTCTCTCTCTGCTTTTGCTTTTGTTTTGAGACAACATCTCACTAAGGTGTTCATATTGGCCTTGAATTCAACAGTCCTCCTGTCCAGTCTTCCAAGCACTGAGATCATAAGTGTGTACCACCATGGCCAGCTTAAAAGGCATTTTAAAAAACCATGAGTCCAAATGCCTTTGGTCCACAGAGAATACTGTTCTTGACTGAAACAAGCAGATACAATTAGATCCTTTGTGTATCAAAACTACTGGGTTCTCCCTTATTCTTCTTCTCCCATTCCCAGGCCTTAAGGCACATTTTTACAGGGCCCCAGGTAAAGCAACATTTGGTTAGAGTCTGATAAACCTTCCCTCCAATTCACAGGCCCTGGATCCCTTCCCACTTAGTACCTAGTCTGTTTCTCATGCAACTGCCCAGGTTAGGACTTGACCTCCTCCATTCTCATCCCTACCCTGAACTATATAAAACCAATGTGAGTTATTTGTAACTATTTTGGCCAGTTAGAGTACATATTCCTCCTGTGTAAAGATCAATCCCATCATGTACACTCAATTATATCCATTACTGTCACCCTGAAGACTTGTCTTTCTGACCTCACTCATCTTCCTCCAATCTCACCTAACTTTTCACAACAGCTGTCTTCTGTCTCCTTCTCCACTCCTCCATACCTATCATGTTGGAGTCTCACTATACTGCTCAGGCTGTCCTTGAACTTGTGATCCTCTGCCATAAGCTCCTCCCAACTACCTGGGATTACAGCTGTGTGTTATTGTAAATGGCTCTCCAATTCCTTACCTCCAGGTTCTCCTTAGTCTATTTTCTTTGAACCCATTCCAGTACCACATTTAAACTGCTTAGCAAGGACAATGAAAAATGCCACATTGCCAAAATCAACAGAATATTCCTGTCCTCATCTGATTCAACCTATTAGGAGTATTCATTCAAAAATATTTATAAACCAGTAATTTTTATGCAAGGCACTGTTCCAGACGCTGGAAAAAGAGAAGTGCTTAGAAAGACAAGTAATAGAAAAAAATTCTGGGGGAAGAAGGAGAGTTTTCACAAACAAGTACACATACAATTTCAGACAGGAATAAGGGCTATGGAAAAGTGATGGATGAGTGAGGCAGTGGTGGAGTGGTGGTTTCTCTGAAGACATTACCTCTGAGCAGAGCTTTCAATGATGATGCGTGTAGAAACACACAAAGATCCAGGTAAAGAACTTTCTAGGTACAGAGACAAACTAGTAAATAACATGCAAAACCGTCCTTGTAAGTTTGGCAGGTTAAGAAAATAGCACTTAAGGCCCTCATGTGGGACAAAATGTAGCCAGAGCTGGGCCTGGTGGTGCAGGCCTGTAATCCCAGCACTCAGGGAGGCTGAGGAAGGAGGATTCCCAAGTTTGAGCCAAGCTTGATTAACTTGGCAACTCAATGAGAGGCTCTCAAAATAAAAATTTAAAAAAAAAATTGGTCGAGGATATGGTTCAGTGTGAAAACCCTGGGCTCAATTTCTAGTACAATAGCAGAAAAGTCAAGAGAAGAAGTGGGCAGGAGCCAGACATATTATGCTTTGTAGGTCAGGGCAGTGAGTACAGATTTAATTCTGAAGGTGGTAGAAATATTATGTGATAGGAGCGTTCTGAACAGAGGAGCGATAGTAACTGGGTTAAAAATTTACATACACACATCTACACACACACACACACACACGCAGACACACAGTATTTGTTCTTATATGCAGTGCTGGAAATCAAGTCCAAGTGGATTTATACTAAAGTTTATATTTACGTAAAGATCAACTAAAGCTGGCAATGTTGGTGCATGCCTATAATCCCACCTACTCAGAAGGCTAAGGCAAGAGGTGCACAAGTTCAAACAAAGGCAACCCAGGCAACTTAGCAAGACCCTGTTTCAAAACAAAATAGAGTAAGATGGCTGTGGTGTCTGTAACTCCGACACTTTGGGAGGCTAAGACAGGGGGATTCCAAGTCCAAATTCAGCCAGGGCAATTTAATGAGACGCTACATCAAAAACATAAAGGACTGGGGATGTAGCTCAGTGACAAAGTCCCAGTTTCAAGCTCCAGTACCACAAACCAAACCAAACCAAACCAAACAACACAACACAACACAAAGCAAAACAAGACAAAGCAAAACAAAAGGGCTGAGGATGTAGCTGGAAGGAAGAATGCTTGCCTAGCATGAAATTCCCAGTACCAACAAAAGGGTAAGAATCAGCTAAACTGATACATGAAGAGCAGGTGGACAGTGTCTAGCAGAAAGTGATTTCATAGAAAGAAGAGCAGAGTTTTTCAAGGACAAAGTAAATTAACTCAATCAAATACTGCCAACACATTACATTAAGTAGGATGAAGACAGACAATGCAAATTGGATTTGACAAGGTAACAGCTACAGTGACCTTTCTGAGTAGTTTCAGTGAAATATGGATGGGGCTGGAGGAACAGCAGAGAGGCTACAGTACTTGCCTAGTAAGCACAAGGCCCTGGGTTTGATTCTCCAGTACCACATAAGCCAGTTGTGGTGGTACACAACTGAAATGCCAGCACTCAGAAGGCTGAGGCAAGGCAAGAGGATTGCTTGAGTTCAAGGCCAGCCTGGGCTCCACAATGAGTTCAGGAACTCCCCTGTACTGCAGGGTAAGATCTTGTTTTTTAAAAAGTTGAGTATAAGTGACAAAGTCTAAATTAAATGAAGTGAAAAAGAGGACAGGGTGAGACAATCATTCTTTATAAAGCTTTACATGAGAGAATGTTAAGAAGGAATAAATGGAGAGAGATTTTAGGGAAGAAGTGTTTTTTGTTTTTCCTTGAGGTAGTGGGGATGAATCAGAGCAGAGCCTTCATGCTGAGTTGCATCACTAGCTGTACACCACCACCTCTGCCTTGTTTTGAGTTTTATTTTTTGAGAGAAAGTCTTACTAAGTCAATAAATTGCCCAGATTGGGCAGGTACAAATCTGTGATGCTCTTGTCTTAGCTTTCTAGAGTTCCGGGATTACAGCTATGTGCTACAAAGATTGGCTTCTTTTTTAAGATAGAAAATAATATAGCCCGCTTTTGGGGGGTAGCAATTTTCAAAGTACTGTGGTAAGTGACTTTCATCTTAAAATGACTTTCACCTCTGTTGACAACTCTTACCTCTGGTGTGAGACAGGAGAATTGATACAAGGGTCTCTGCACTGAGTTACATCCCTGTCCCTTCCCTGAACTTTATTTGAGACAGCGAAGTTGCTAAGTTGCCCAGGCTGGGCTTGAAACTGTGATCCTCCTGCCTCAGCCTCCCAGACAGCTGGCAGTACAGGTGTATCATGATATGTGGCACTCTCACCTCTGAAGTACTCTTTGCCTTCCATGACAAAGCCCGCTACTAACTTTCTATCTCTTGCATGCTCCATCTGTCTATGCTATTGTTAAGAGCTGTTTCAGGGATAGAGGAATGACACAGTGGTTAAAACATTTGCCTTACAAGCTCAAGGCCCAGATTTCGATTCTCCAGAACCACATAAAGCCAGGTATTGTGGCGCACGCCTGTAATCCCAGCACTTGGGAGGCTGAGGCAGGAGGGCTGCTGTGAGTCTAAGGCCAGTCTGGGCTACGTTCAGAACCAGTCTAGGCTATAGAGTTAGACCCTGCTTAAAAAAAAGAAAAGAAAAGAAAAGGAAAGAGCTGTTTTTCTTCCGACACCAGATCTTTAACTGTGGGAACGCCTCAGGGCTCTATCCCAGGCACTCTTTATACGCTTTATCTAGTTGATCTGGTCTCACAGATGTGCTAGCAAGCCCCACACCTGCACTGCTTAATATGACCTCTCTTTTGAGCATCAGCCTTTCAGCTGCTTATCTGCTGCCTTCACTTAAAATTTCACAGGCACTGCTACCTTGTTGTTAAATAAGAAATGTGGAAAACAGCAAAGGCCCTGGGTTCAATTTCCAATACAAAAAAAAAAAAAAAAAGTGGAAATCTCCTAGGTTTCTTCCGCATGATTTCTTTTACATCTCCAACTACAAGTAACATATTTTAGGGATAGAACCAACTTCTCAAATCCATCTGCCTTTTGTTCATTTTTCTACTGCCAACCAACCATACTAATTTCTACCCTCTGTCACCTGGATCATTACAGGAAGGCTGACTCCTGCAAATCCTTTTTCTAATAAAGGAGACAACGATCTCCAGTAAAGCTGATTAGATCATGTTCTTGTGCTTTGACTGTTTCCTGAGTCTTCAGAACAAGGTTTGGTCTCCTCAGTTTGGCCCATAATAATTCCCTAACCTAGTCCCACTTCTCTCATTCCACTCTTTCCTTGCTCACTAAACTCCAGCCACTGGCATCCTTCTGTGCTGAGTTTATTCATCTTTATGCTTTTGAATATATTATCTCTGTTTCAGACAGCCTACACCCTTCTCTGCCTGGCTACCTCCTACTCACTGAGTTCTTATTTTAAGTATCACTTTCCCGAAAGAGGTCTTTTTTGACTTTCTAATGCTAAATTTATCATCTCAAAAATAAGTCATTCTTATTTTAAGTTAAAATAAGATCACAACATGATGTTTTTGGCACAGTAACTAGCACACGTTATGTACTCAGTTAATGTTAGCTTTTATTTTCTGTAAGAATACCAGAGCGCATCCTATTATTTCCCTTGATAATACTTCTCACACTTTCTAATTATCCTATTTGACTACAGATGATTAATGAGTGCCCCTCCTCTATACTATAAACTCCCAGAGCAAGGACTATACATTTGTTTTGTTTCTCACCGTATTCCTTAAAACTTAGCATAGGATCTCACAGTAAGGAGTCCTATTACTGGATTGAGCTGTGTGCGTGAATAAGAGAATTAGTGATCTATCACTAAATATGTCATTGTTAAATTTCAATCACAGAGGGCAGTATATCAAACACCATAAGAGGATAATCAAAAGGCCTGCGTTATATGTAGCTCAGTGACAAATTGCTTACCTAGTGTGCATGAGGCCCAGGCTCAAAACCCAGCACAAAGGCAGGGAGAGTCAAGTATGATGATACAAACCCCTAATTCCAGCACTCTCAGACCCTGACATAAGAAGACTGCGTTGTCTCAAAAAAAAAAAAAAAAAAAAAAGTGAGGGGACTGCAGATATAACTCAATACAAAGGTTCTGGGTTCAATCCCCAGTACCAGGAAAAAAAAAAAAAAGGTAATAAAAGACATCTGGTTGATGTAAAGGGAAAGACTTGCTTTGGCATCCAGAAACCCACACACTAGCAGAGAATTTCAGTCCAATTTCCCAGGATTAGGCAAGTCCATGTTTAGAATAAGAGGAGGACAACTAAATCTAACCTACTACCTCTTTTTGTAAATAAAATTTTATTGGGATAGTGACAATCATTCATTTACATAGTGTCTATGGCCACTTTTGTACTACAGAGGCACAGAAGAGTTGATATAACAGGTAAGTATGGCTACAAATTGAACTATTATTTGGCTGGCCCCTAACTGAAAAAGTCTGTAAAACCCTGATCTAAAACATTGCTACCACTTCTCCTCTAATACAACTTTAGCTCAAAATATCACCTTTTCTGAGTAAATTCTCTCCTGATTACTCCTTCTGACAAAATTATTCTTTTATTTCTTCTACTTTTATAACAGTACCTTTCTTCCTACAAACCTTACACTGGATTAAGGTTACTGATTATACATCCGTAAGTAATAAATCTTTGAGGATGTGGATTCAAGATCACTTCTAGATATTCCTAATCTCTAATTTTATTTTAGGGGAAAGGTTATAGCTCATGGAAGAATGCTTGCTTCACATCCACAAGACTTGTTTGACATGAGGGCAATCCATATTTTTGGGGCCCCTACCAGCTAGTGGAAGCTTTAACCTCCCTTCTATATTTTCCCCAATAAAGTAACCTTCACTATAAAAAAGTGTTGGGGTTTTATCTTTATTATCACCAAAAATAAAGACAAAATAACAAAAACATAATCACTAACTGCTTGTATCAGGCAAGTCCTGAGGATAAAACAGTGAACAAATAGAAATTATTTACCCTTAATCTAGTGGAGAACAGGACACTAGCTAAGTAAAGAAATACACAACACAGACAGTGATACACAGTGTCAAGAAAAACAAGACAGAGTAAAAGAGGACTGTGTGGGGAGTGTTCAATTTAAGAAGGGGTGGTCAGAGAAGATCCTAAAGGAATGAGTGAATGTAACGAGTATGGGAGAGGCATGGAACAGTGTGGTAATGTCCTTTTTTTTTTTTTTTTTTTTTTGAGACAGGGTCTTGCTCTGTAGTCCAGCCTGATCACAGAGTTGGAAAAAAGCTCAGGGTTAAGCCGCCCTTCTAGGGTTTCTTTTCCTCTGAAATTGGACATATTCACTGCCTATCAGGGTGGTGCAGTTAAGGTTTGTTCTATGCTGCACACCCATGTGGTTCCAAGTCCCATTCTAGCAAAGTTTCACTCTCAAGATTCAGGTCAGGGAGTTGTCATTTCAAGAGACTAAAATGGCATTCTGAGATAATGCATGTCTACTTGCTATATCCTCTCTCCAAGAAAATAAAGGATCTTATTAATCTAGTACCCACATGTAACTGGTGAGTCATCTAGGGACTTAAACTTTTTCTGATGAAATACAAAAATAGTGAAGTAGAAGTCTCAATTCCAAAACCCACTTATCTTGCATAAACACTCTTTAATGGAAGTATTTACTGACTCTCAAAAAAAAAAAAAAACCTGTAAGGTTATTTTACATGTTTCCTGCTGGCTCTAAGACCACAAAAGTCATCAGAGGCTGCCTCTAGAGTATGTCACTGGGCTGGTCCTAATCACTCTCTCTCTGTACCCCCCCCCCCCCGTGTGTGTGTACATATATACTTTTTCTTTGCAGTTTGACTTCTTTTCCCTTCCTTTTCCTTTTCCTTCCTTCCTTCTTTCCTTCCTTCCCTCCCTCCATTTCTCCTTTCTTTTTAGCCCTGTGCAGCACTGGGAATTGAATCCAGAGCTTTTGTACTGAGCTTCATCTCCTGTCCTTTTAATATATTTTTACAATTTGGAGACAGGGTCTTGCCAAGTTGCCTTGGCTGTGACCAAACTTGGAGTCCTCTGCCTCAGCCTCCAAGACTACTAGGATTAGAGGTGTGTACCCGTCTTCCTGGCAGAACAGACGTTGACTCCTGGTGTTCACATTTTTCTTCCAAGACAGAAAATGATTTTTTCCTTGCAGGCATCTTCAGCATTAAACAGGTACTGAAATTCAGAAGCTGACTGCATCATTAAAGATGCTTATGCACAGCCATCACAAATGGAGTTCACAGTAATGATGCTGCTTACTTTGGTAATCTAAAAATACCTCTTTGAACAAGAATGTCAATCATTTTCTACATTCCAAATCCAGCAAAATACTAAAGGAGAAAGTCAGGAGAAGTAGAACTAATTATTTGAAATGAGTATTAAGAAACTTTAAGGAGTCTATAGAGCTCTGCAGGATGTTTATCATGACTGCTTCTAGAACTCTGTAGCTCAAACATTTCATTATAAATATTAAGACACTATTTTCTGATTTTTAAAAGGCAGCTAAATAAACGAGTATATCTAAAATAATCTACAGTATGGTTAAAACTAGTTTTATCTAGTGTTTTCCATATCTAATAGTTGTACCCCCAAAAAAGAGCCCAACTATTAAAATAAAACATAGGATGAGATGGACTTTAGCAGAGTTTCACTCTAAAGGCAGAGAACTGGCTAATACCTGCAGTTGTGGTGACATGGTTATAAGAGACCTTGCCATGGGAGCAGTAACACAAAGGTGCTGGCATGGGGATAATGATGATAGCCAACACTTGCAGAAAAACTGTTATATTATGATCCCAGTACCTCACATGCATTACTTCATTCCTCACAACAACTCTGCAAAGGGGACTCTGCCCCTATCAATTTGAAAGTAGCATATTGAGGCCTGGGTAAGTTACATCCTGGTGGTAAGTGGACCAGCTTGGACTATACAGCAAGGACCGGTCTCAAAAAAAGATCCATCGCTAAAACCAAGCCAATAACTCAAATGTAAAACTAGTGAAGGCTAAAGAAAGAACTAGTGAGCTGGCACATTCTGGCTCCTGACTTCATGTTAAGGCAGTACTTGGCAGATAATGCCAGACTCAACTTAATACATTCCTACATATTATACAAATCATTCAAACTGACATCCGTAAACATGCTTAGGAAAAAGAGTAAAGTGATCCTAAAAAGACAAATATTGTTTGACTGCAATTAAATGATGTGCCTAGAGAAGACAGACAGGAAGTAGATTAAAGACTGCCATCAGAGGCTGGGAGGAGGAGAAATAGAAAGTTATTGTCCAATGGGTACAAAGTCTCAGCTTGCCATTATATAAAAATAGTTTTCCAGATAGATGGTATTACACATTGATGTAAATGTACATAATGCTAATACATGTTTAAAAATTATTAAAATGCACAGCCTGGGTGTGCAAGCCTGTAATCCCAGCATGCTGGAATGCTGAGGTAGGAGGATTCCCAATTCAAGTTCAACCTGCACAACTTAAAGGATTTAGCAAGACCTTGTGTCAAAATCAAAACCGTAGATTAGTGTGAAGGCTCTGAACTGGATCTCTAGTACAAGAAAACAAAAAATTAAAATGGACAATTTTGGGGCTGGAGGAATGGCTCAGTGGTTAAAGTGCTTGCCTTGCAAGCACTTAGGTAAACTCTAAGTACCTGAGTTAAATTCCCCAGCACCACATAAGCTGTGTGTGGTGGCACTCGCCTGTAATCTCAGCAGCTGGGAGGCTGAGACAGGAGGACTGCTGTTGAGTCCAAGGCTAGCCTGGGCTCCACAGTGAGTTCAGGACCAGCCTGGGATATAGAATGAGATCCTGTCTCAAAATAAATAAATAAATAAAGTAAGTAAAAATAAAATGGACAATTTTATGTTAACATTCTACCAAAATTTTGTCTTGTTTTTTTTGGAGGTCCTAGGAATGGAGCTATGCATGCTTGGCAAGCTATCAAAAAGCTACATCTCCAGCCTCTCTCCTCGCTTTACTAAGAAGCTAGTTCCAGCTAAATAATCTGGAATACACTTAAAAAATAATACCTATAAGAAAATAACCAGCTCCCCAGATTTCAAAAGAGAAGAAGAAAAAGCTGTATTCCTTCTCTCATTCTACTTCTTTCTGCAGTGACAAAATATAGGCCACTGCTGTTCAATAACAACATAAAGCCAAAATATTTAAAGGTAACTCTTAACTTAAGAAATCACAAATTAATTATAATATATAAATTATGGCCTAATATCTCCAAAGAGTAATTAGTATTAAAGAGGGAATATGAACAGAGTTAAGATATTTTAGTACTTGTTAAAATACATTGAAGCTGTTTAGAATCTGTAATTTACATTTAAAACATATTAAAAAACATTTAATACTTGTTTCTGTTATCTTTTCTGTGAAATATACATGGAAATAACTTAAGGAAAAGTAAACAAACAACACAGGCACAGATGCACAAGGTTACCACAGACTGAGCAGTGAAAAGCACAGATGAGCACTGTTCATTGTGTAAAAGAAACAACAGACACAGGTGAGTGGCTCACCTCTTCTGTCCTTCGAGTCAGAATTACCTGTGTAATAAGTCAAAAACAGAAACATTCACTTAGGATAAAAAAATTACTATTCAATTTAAGGTAAAACAAAACAAGCTCTAGGACTACAACTACTTTCCTCCATCAATAATGCTGGGATTAGAATAATGCTTCCTCAAACAATTGGGAAAGCTGACTGCCAAAGATTCACTACAGCATATTCAGTGGTCTGACTTTCTTTAGCATAACACTCTGATATTCACAAAAAGTAGAAGAATGCAAGGAGAAACACAAATGTATGTTATTAGGATGTTATGTCTTCTGAACAGTTAAAATCCAAGAGAATAAAATTAAGTATGAATATAAAAGACCAAAGTGATAAAAGATTTAATTGGCGTGGAATACCCACATGCCTATACAAGTCCAAAGACACTGCAACATTTTACTGCAAGAATGATATAGTATTTGTAGAAAAATAAAGTTAAAAAAATTTAAAACCCAGTACCATAATCTACCACAGCAACAGAACCAAAAAATTTGTTTGCTCAATGACACTGAGCCAGCTACTGGCAAAATAGCCATTTTTACATAAATATATTTTAAAACAGGAAAAATGTTATAAATTTATGTATCTTGAACATGATAAAATGTTTATTTAACCCAAGTCAGAATGTAAAAACCATTAAAGCATTGCCCTTGTCAGGTATTACACCAGCTGTCTGCTTTACCACTCCTGCTTAACTTGTTCTGGAGGTATGTGTAAATGCAATCACATGAAAAAAGGGGGAAAAGTTCTAAAAATTTAGAGGATATGCGCAGATAAAACAATCTCTTAATTTATGATAACCACTGGGGAAAATTACCTCAAATACTTGAAGTATTTATTATGAAGGTCAATACAAAATATACCAAATATACCTTAAGAAATCAATAGTCTTCATATCCCCAACAGCAATTATTAAGTTAAAGGATATGACAGGAGAGAACACTTTACTTATACCAACAAAAAAAGGACACGACACAACATAACAAAACTTCCCCCTAAAATCCTATAAAGTAAGCCAGGCATAGTGGCAACTGCCAATAATTCCAGGTACTTGGGAGGCTGGGATAAGAAGATCACAAGTTCAATGCCAGGGTAGGCAACCTGAAACTTTGTCTCAAAATAATTTTCTTTCTTTCTTTCTTTCTTTCTTTTTTTTTTTTTTAAAAGGCAGAGGATATAGCTCAGTGGTCTAACAGTTGCCTATCATGCATAAAGTCCCTGGGTTCAGACTCTGAAACATTCAAAATAAAATAAAATGAATTAAACCAGCACATACTCACAAAATAAAGAAAAACAAAACACCTATAAAATGAGAGTTGAGTAAATGGAATATAGGACATTTTTATGTAGATTCAACATTTCTTTTTTGAGACTGGTCTCGCCTGTAGGCCAGGCTGGTCCTGAACTCACTAAGGACCCAGGTTGGTCTTGGGTAATGCTTCTGTCTCAGCCTCTCACCAAGGGCTGGGATTGCGGGAGGCTGTGTGCCACCACACCCAGCTTATGTGGTGCTTGGGAATCAAATTCATGTATTTAGCACCTACCTAAGTGCTTACTAGACAAGCAGCATTTCAATGTATTCATTTTCCCTGCTAAACTCTACTTTTAACATGACCAAGAAAAAAATTTTTCCAGTTACACAAGTAGACAAGTTGATTCTAATGCTCATAAACAATAAGAATTCTCAGCAAATTTCTGGGGAAAAAACCATTAACAAGAGATGATTCACTTTACTATATATTAAAGATTTTAGAAATGTACAATTATTAAAGCTCTTGGAGTTTATACATGAATAGAGAAAAGTGCCAACAGTAAACACAATGAATATCTTCAAATACTTGAATACATTTTGAGGAAGCTAAGTATGTATTAAGATTCAATATATAATAAAGGTGGTATTTCAAGTCTCCTTTTAATTGAGAAAAAAAGATTATTCATGAAAAAGAATTAGGACTAGTTAGGCATTTGGGGGAAAACTCACACTTTCATAAGAATAAATTTCAAATGCATCAAAGACTTAAGAATGCATATATACACATATACAAATTAAAGGAAGCACAAAAGCTTACAATATGAAAAAAACTATTTTAGAAGTTTGGAGGGAGGTCTTCTTAACTGTGACCCAAAACCCAGAACACATTTAGTTAAAACAAACCAATATTTAAATTTATAAATATTAAACTGCCAACGGTATCATCTGCAGTGCAGAAAAGCTAAATGATCAACCACTAAGAAATATGTGCTGAATGTGGTGCGTATCCTATAGTTAAGCTACTGGGAGGCTGAGGCAGGAAGATTGTGAGTTTGAAGCCGGTGTGGTCTACAGAGCAAGATCCTGTCTCAAAAAAGCTGAGTGCGGGCTAGAGGAATAGCTCAGCGCTTAAAGTGCTTGCTAGGCTAGGCAAGTGCTAAGTACCCCAGTTCAATTCCCCAGGACCATAGAAGCTGGGCGTGGTGGGGCTAGCCTGTAATCCCTGCACTCTCGAGGCTGAGGTGGGCAGATTGTGCCGAGTCCAAGGCTAGTGTGGGCTACACAATGAGTTCAGAACCAGCCTGGACTACAGAGACCCTGTCAGAGGAAAAAGAAAAAAAAAAAAAAAAAAAAAAAAAAAAAAAAAAAAAAAAAAAAAAAAAAAAAAAAAAAAAAAAAAAAAAAAAAAAAAAAACTGAGTTCTTGCCCAGTATGTACAAGGCTCTGGGTTTAGTCCTCAGTACTCAAGGTGGATGGGGGGAAGCAAAGCAAAATAAAACACAAATGTAAATATTTATATATGGATAGCTCTTCAACCTCTCACAACTACACTGAGATGTTATTTTCTACCTACAAAATTGGCAGAAAAGCAGAAGTTGGATATAATACTATGAGCAATGTATTTCCTAATAGAGTGAAATGTTAAATACGTACATTGAAAACAACTTAACCTACTAATATTCTCATCGTGTGTTTTTGTTTGTTTGGAGACAAGGTCTCAGTCTTATCGTGTAGTCCAGACTGGTCTCTTACTTAAGATCTTCCAGCCTCAGCTTCCTAGGAGCTGGGATTACAGGCATGTACCACTAACCTGGCTTCATGTAGGTTTGAAATGGTATGCTAACAAAATAGTTTGTGTGAAACACACAAACTTAAGTTGGTAAGAGCACAATGAAAGCAACTGCAATGTCTGCTGATGGGGAAACCAGATGGGCATATTAAGGTGCATTTATACAATGAAGTAGCTCTTTACCAAAACAGCAGATAAGCTAAGTATACAAGTACAAGTCTACAGTTCCAGCACTTTGGAACTAAGGCAGGAGGATGGAGAGTTTGAGGCCAGCTGGGTTACACAGCAAATTCAAGGCCAGCCTGGACTATGTAGTGAGACCCTCTCTTAAACAAAACAAAACAAAAAACCCCCACAAACCAAACCAAACCAAGGCAACCTACCGAAGCCATGAACAAGTGAGGTGCAGCTTAGTGGTAGAACACTTGGGTAAGAAGCTGGGTTTGATTCCAGCATCATAAGGGGAAAAAGAGCATATAAAGAGCAAGTATGATAAGCTAACTGAAAAAAACAATGTACAGAAATGAACCTAATAAATGTGCTATTTGCATTTTTACTTCTTATTTTTCTGAGACAGCATCTTGCTACGTTGCCCAGGCTGGTCCTGAACTCACGCACTCAAGTGAGCTCCTTCCCTCAGTCTTCCTAGCAGCTGGGATAACAGGCATGTGTCACCATGCCCAGCTTCATTGGTTTATTTTTTTTTTTTTCTCGTACAAGGGATTGAGTCCAGGCCTTTGCACTTAGCAACATTCCCCTGGGACCCCCCCACCCCCCACACTTTTTCTTTTTTTAAATTTTGAGAAAAGGTCTTGCTAAATCACTAAACTGCCCAGGTTGGGCTCAAACTCACAATCCACCTGCCTCAGTTTCTAGAATGTTGGGATTGCAGGTTTTGGCCACCATGCCCAGCTCTTCTCTTATGTTCAAAAGTAAAAAATAAAAGAGTCACAGCAAAGGTCAAGAAGAAAGAAAACTAAGATTCAGGATAATGCTCAATATTTATATTAACAGAGCAGCTTTAGAATAGGAGAAAGATAAAATGAAAGGAAGGAAAGTTTTCAAATACAAGAAAAATTTCAAAATGAAAGAAATAATAAGGCTCCAAAGGGCCTATAAAGTACTCAGGATAATGAATGAAAAAGACTGAAAAGATAAATCTCTGAAATTTCAGGATAGTAAAGACAGAGTAGATCCTAAAATCACACAAAGAATCAGGAATTAGAATAGTAAAAATTTCCAAGCCTAATAATTAGGAGTAGGGCAATACTTAAAAATTCCAGGGGAAAAGCCAGGTACGCTGGAGCATGCCTGTCATCCCAGCTACTCAGGAGGCCGAGACGGGAGGATCTCTAGTTCAAGGCCAACCTGGGGAACACAGTGAGACCTGATCTAAAAAAACCAAAACAACCCTAAAGACACAAGAAGCTTCTGGATGATGTGTTCTACCAAATGATGAAGGGCAAGAAGGGTAACAATAAGGAAGCCTAGAAGGAGCAAGAGTATTCCTGCAATTTTAGAGAAGGGAAATCCCAGGCTGAGACCTGTGTCAGAGGTCCACGATCAAGATCAAGCACCGCCTATAATGAAGACAATGGAGGGTCAGGAGGAATTTCTCTAAGTGTGAAAGAAATAACTACTATCTAGTAAGCCTGAATTTGTACAAACTTCTGAGAGGCTCTGGAAAACATAAAAAGAACTGGCCAGAAATAATTAAACAGAAAATTAAGTAATCCAAAAATAAGGCAAATATTAAATCCAGAAAAAAGATTGCATAAAAATAATCAAATTATAGTCCAGCAATGAACAGTATTTCATGGTCATAACAATATAAAACACTGAATACCAATTTAAACAAAAATTATGTTTTAAGTATTAAAGGACTGAAAAGATACTAGTAATGAATAGAATGTGGTTTTAAGACTGCGGAATTCTCACATAGAAAAATGGTTTGTGTTTTTTACTGGTCTTGAATAAAGCCATCATTGACAGGTCATCTCTGTGTCTGCTGATGTGAAAGGTGTGAATGTACAATAACTGGCTTCTTAGCTGTAGTATAAACTGGACCTAAGTCAATGTCTGAAAAACTAAAATTTCTTAGCCACTTGTAAACACCATAAAAGTGAGAAAAAAACCTCTTATTTGCTACTTGCAAACCTGAATATCTAAAGCGAGTCAATTTAACCTCCCTCTACAGTCTTAAATGAAGCTGTATTAAAGGGAAATAATTATCCACGGTTGCCTCACACAATATTAACGACAATTACAGAACAGAGCATGCAACCATTTGGGACCCAGTGATAGTATCACCCCTTCCGTTTACTCCTTCAGCTTTAGAAGCTACTGTGCCTTTCCTCCCTAAGCAATAGTCATACTTCACAGCAAGAACTATCTTTTACACTGTTACTCAGTTAACATGTTTGTTTGTATATAAGAAAAGCTTCAAAAAATTATACATGTAACAAGAATAAAAATAGAATGGGGTCATTCATTAACATAAAACAAACACTAGCGGTAGCCTATTAAATTGGTTTCATGAATGGGCCATAATCTGCACTTTGAACATTACTTGTTAATCATTGTTCCATCACTGTAAAACTCCTACCCCTGTAAAACAAAAAATGTACTTCATGGAATTAATTGTATAAAATTATTCTTATGCACTGCTAGGAACTGACCTAATTATGATAAAACTGTAATTCAAACTAAAATAAAAAACAGAGCATATTTGTCTGCAGTTCTCTATCTCATCAAGAACAGTGGGTTATTGAACATATTCAGCATAGTGCCTCTATATATTTTATTGATAAGTATCAAAGCTAACACTTAAAAGCAATACTTACTATATGCTGGCACAACAGTAATTTACTCATATTAATTCATTTAATCTGAATTAAATGAGGGTAAGAATTATTAGCATCATTCATTCCTAACTTAAAAATGAAGAAACTAATATGCAGAGAGATTAAGTAACTTGCCTATGGCCACAGAGCTACCTAATGGCAGAACGCAAAGAAGTCAAAAAACGTGCCCTATTATGACTTAGATGGTCTCAGATCCAGTGCTCTAATTGTATTTCAGAGACCACTTCCACTTACCTAGACTTTAACCCAGTAATTTCAAGGAGCATTTGGGCTCAGGCCTTGAACAACTGGCACTATACCTTAGCAGCTTCCTTTTCAATACCACTCTGGACTGTGGTTTTGCACTCATTATCTAATTGTTACAGACGTCCATTCCCATTCTCCTTCCCACGGTCTCCAAGGAACCCTTCCTTTTCAAGGCTCATCCTACCACTTAGCTCCTGGATCCTTTCCAGCTCAGGCTCTTACACCATCAACTAGCTCCTCTCTTTTGCTTCTACTTTCAGTATGTTTCTTTACCTTGAAACATGCTTAAGTTTTCCTTATCTAACAGAAAGCTACCTCTAGAATCTTTTTTCCATGTAACACTATGCTTATTTATCAGATATCCTTAAAAATTCCTTATATCTAGGGTTCATTATTTTGATTGGGCAGTTTTCCTTATTTCAGAAAATTTTATGGGTAGAAAACGCATAGAAAGATTATAAAAGGGTGAATAAACACAAACAGCAACAGACAGAAAAGCAAACTATTTCTGAAAGTACCTGAAGGAGGGAAGGTTTCTGGAGTGGTTGCTGCAGTGCTGGAATTCCCCTCCCAGGGCTCTGTTCTGGCATCTGCTGACTGGTTGTCTGGAAGCCATGTTCCATTTGGTGAAATGGCAGTGCCTACAGAATAGGTGCTTGCAGTTCTTGTGGTCCCATTGTCAGAGTATGAATAATTGACAGTTGTTACATAGGTGAGTTCCACAGTTGTATTTGGACTGAATGTTGGTGTCACAGAAAGAGAAGTTATTGAAGAAGTTGGATTTGAAGTTTTGTTCTCTTCTTTAGCTGATTCTGCTGTTGATACTTTAACTGATCGTGTAATTCCTAAGGAAGGTGAAACTATAAAGACCATAAAATAAACATGTGAAGAACATGAAACTCCAAACTTATGATATTAAGCAGTAAGTTTAAACAAATTCATATACTTAATCAAAGGACCCCCATCCCGTCTCCTTTTACTTCTTCCAAAGGATTATCTTCTATGGAAAGAAGAAATGTGATTCTTCACTTAGTTCCTCAGAATCAATATAGGTAGGGAGTCTTAGATGTCAACTTTCTTTAACTTTTCAGGAAAAGACACATAATTTCTGGTATATTTAAAAGAGTATACAGTATGTACAACAATGCTGAGCAGATGAAACAACTGAGATTTGTGAAGACAGTTTAACGTTTTGTGTGTGTGTGTGCTAGGGGGGGGTTGAACACAGGACTTTGTGCATGCCAGATGAGTGCCCTACTATTGAGTGATAATCCTTTTGATTATCATAAATATTTTAGGGTGGGGAGTATTGGGGACCTAGCTCAGGGCCTCCACACTGAGCTACATCTCTAGCCAACTTTTATTTCTGATTTTAACACAGGATCTCACTAAGGTGCTCAAGCTGGGCTGGAAATTGCAATCCCCCTGCCTTAGCCTCTCACGGAGCTAGGATCACAGGTTGTACCACTGGACCTAGCATCCATACCATACTTTTAAGGAAAAGTCTAATATTGTTTTCTTTAATACACCTAAGTCTTCAATTTTGGGTCAAAGTGAAAACAAAATTCTACTTAAAATACCAGCATTCTCACATGACAACTCACCTGTGGTAGCATTGTTGGCATTGACTTGTAGCAGACCACTGCCAAGCAGAACAAGAATAAACCAGGAATCCATACTGACCTAGAAAATAGGAAGTCTTATTAGATGAAGTCCTATATTGTAACTATGTCCACATGATTTGGACAGTATCTTCTTAACTATGTTCACAGGATCAGTGATCTTCTGGAAGACTGAGATGGCATTTACTCAGGAGTTCAACTATAAGTTGAATCATTATACAAACAAAAATAGGATTTGTGGGTGTGGCGGCAGCTGCCCTGAGTATTGCAACCAGGACCTTAAACATGCTAAATAAATGGTATGTTACTGAATTACATCACCAAGCTCTAAAAAGAAATATTAGTAAGAACATTCTTCTTTAAAGTGGAATTTCTCAACATTGGCTGCACTTCAAAATCACCTGAAAAACAGTTTAAAAATCCCCCAACCACATGCATCTCTGTGAGTGAGAGCTAGGTAGCAGTCCTTCTTTAAGGTCCCAAGTGGATTGTATGTACAGCTAAACACTGTTCATAGTTAAGAAATAAGCTGACTACACAATGTACGATTCTTTGAGGTAGACAGTATATATAGAGTTGTTCTAAACCTTTATTCTACCTCAAACCATGTACAGGTGTGTTCAATCTGCAGTCTACTGTTTTCCTGCCTTTGCTTTTTTGAGTGAAGAACTGTCTTGGGCCCTATATAAAATATATAACTAATGTACGTAAGTCCTAAAACTTCCTATTTAAAAATTTTCATTATAACATTAAAAATAATCAAGGGTGAAAAAAGTGGACCTCAAATTGAATGTGCCTGAAGAGGACTGTGGCACACTTTCATTGTTAAGTGATTCATTCATCCATTCAGACTTCTATGATCTATATTGATCTACATACAGAGAAACTGGGGAGCAAGTCAAGGCAGGAACAAATCTGTGATGAAGATATGCGGCGTGTAGCAAGTCGGCGGTGTAGACAAATGCAAAGGCAAGTGCTTTCCCAGAGGAAGAACCTGTAACAATCTTTCTCCTTCCTTTTATACAAATTGAGTTCCAGTTGGTCCTCTCACATCAAGTGAGTGCTCTTCCCTCATTTGCTAGCCCACAAATCACTCACACTCAGACTTGTTCTCAACTGCCTGATCTAGGCGTGGTTCCCAAACCCTAATCCAGGGGTGGTTCATGATCGCCTCAAGTTGATATAATCTCTCCAATGGTCATATATACCTAGTTTTGCCCTTCCTCCCTGACCTGGCTTCCTGTCTGTCATAGAACAAGCAAGGACAATAAAATGAGAAGAATCCAACATTAAGGATTACTATACACTTAATATAATGTGTCTGTATAATATTAACAGAGGAAGCAAACAGAAAAATGTTACAAAATAAAAACCAGAGCTCGATGCAAACAAATAATGCTCAAATAACTTTTGAGAAAGGGTACACAGGTGGTTCGATGATTAAGCTTCCAAACAACAGTGTTTAGGTTAGCCACAATGGATTAGCCATAATCCCAGCTACTCACCAGGCAAAGGTGGGAGAATTGCAAAACTGAGCCATGCCTTAGCAAATCAGTAAGGCTCAGTCTCAAAATTAAAAATAAATAAGGGGTTAGTATATAGATTAGCACTCACTGGGTTTAATCCTCAGCACTGGAAGAAGAAAAAATAAGTACCTAGAAAACTAGACATTCAACATGGAAAAAGAGTAAAGCTGGATCCTTACCTTTACACATATATGTATATATAACTCAAAATGGTGAAAGACCTAAGTGCAGGATCTAAAACTATAAAAATCTTAGAAGAAAACAGCTTAGATGGGTAACAGCTTTATGGTACGGTATTGTGGTTTGGATCTGGAATGTCCCCCAAAAGTCTCATGTATTTGGACATTAAGGATTATCTATGGAAACATATGCTGTTGGGAGATTGAGCCTGGTCTGCAAGCGTGTGGTTGATTAGAACCACACCTGGAAGGGGTGGAACACTGAAGCTGGACCCAGAAGGGGCAGATAACTGGGACAGGACCTGACTTGGCTTTTTGTTTGCAATGTCATGAGGAGTTGCATCCACCTCTGCCTCTGTCGTGTACTTCCACTATTGCCAGCAACCCCTGAGTGGCCTGTGACTTTTTGAAACTGTGAGCTAACATAAACCTTTCCTCCCTTAAATTTGTGGATGTTTGAGTCCCAGCAATGAAAAAGCAATTGAGACATACTGCACCTGCAATGTTTCCCTGAAAATGACACCAAAACAAAACATGGATAAACTGGAATTCATCAAAATTAAAAACTTTTTTTTTTTTTGCACTGGAAATAGCACCCAGCACCTTGTGTGTTAGGTAAGTGTACGCCCATTTAGCTACATCCCCAGTCCCCCTTTTCCTTAATGTTACATCTTTTTATTGTACATTTGTACCTTTAATAGTATGCATTTGTGTATACATAATAGCAAACAGTTCAAGAAGCTGGTGTATTTACAAATGGCATCTTGATCACTCTTACTTTCCTTCCCCATCTCCACCCCTCTTCTCCCAACCTGCATCCCTTTTCCCTCTGTAGTCTATCTTCCTATTTTCTTCCAATTCTCTTTTACTTTGCTTTTATTTTTTTATGGTTTGATTTTCTCATATTAGAGAAACCATATAATTCAACTTCTCTGTCTGATTCATTTCTTGAAGCATAATGGTCTCAGGGTGCATCCATTTTCCTAAAAATGATTCAAACTTATCTTTCTTTATGGCAGAGTAGTATTCCATTGTGTAAACATACCACAACCTTTTTATCCATTCACCTGTGATGGATATTATCACTTCAGCTTTTTGTTTTTAAATAATAAGTTGTCTGGGCTGGCCTTGACTTGCCATCTTCTTGTCCTAGCCTCCCTAGTAATTGGTATTACAGGCATGTGACACCATGCCCAGTAAAAATAAAGACTTCTGTGAATCAAAGGACACTACTGCAGATTGAAAAGGCAACGCAAGGGGAAAAAAGTGCATAAATCATATATTTTATACAGAATTTAAATTCAGAATATAAGAATTCTTGTAATGCAACAATAAAACAATCTGATATTTTAAAAACGGGCAAGACATAAGAAACATTTCTCCAAAGTACATTGGTAAATCAATAAGCACATAAAAAGATGCTTAAGGGAGCTGGAGGCACAGCACAGCACAGCAATTAGAACACTCGCATAGCAAGCACAAGACCCTTTGTTAAGATTCCCCAGAGCTACATAAGCTGGTTGTGCGGGCACATGCCTGCAATCCCAGCACTTGGGAGGCTGAGGCAGGAGGACTGCTGTCAAGTTTGAGGCCAGCCTAGGCTCCACAAGCTGGTCCAAGCCTAGGACCAGCTTGGACTATAGAGTAAGACCCTGTCTCAACAACAAACAAAAACTTAATATCACCAACCATTAGGGAAATGCAAATCAAAACTGTAGTAAGGTATCACTACAGGACTGGAGATATAGCACAGCAGTTTAGAGTACTGGCCTAGCAAGCAGTTTAGAGCACTGCCCTTGAGTTCAATTTCCCAGCACAACATAAGATGGGCATGGTGGTGTACACCTGTAACCCCAGCAAATAGGAGGCTGAGGAAGGACGACTGCTGCAAGCTGAAGGCTAGCTTAGGCTATATAGTGACTTCAGGATCTGCCTAAACTACGGAGCGAAAACCTGTCTCAAAAAACAACAACAACAAAAAAAAAAAACAAAAAAGATAACTAGGAAAGTAACAAACGTTATGGGAGAATGTAAAGAAATTAGAACTTAGTGCACTGTACATGGGAATGCAAAATATTATACTTGTCTTATAAATTCATGTAACAATTCCTCTAAAGACTATAGTAGCTGGGACTGGTACTACAAATCTACAGTCCCAGCACTCTGTGAGCCTCGGGAAGGAAGTCTGCAAGTTCGAGTCTAGCCTGTCTCACAATTAAAAGAAGGTGGGGCGGGGGGGGGGGGGGGGGGGGTAGGCTAGAGATACAGCAAATTGCAAGCACTGGGATCAATGTCCAGCACTGCAAAAATGAATAAATGAATGTATGGCCATGGCCAAAAGGTGGAATCAACTCAGTGTCCATTAGCAAGTACATGAATAAGTAAAACTGGTATATACATACAACAGAACACTATTCATGTGGGCTGGAGGAATAGCACAGAGGTTAAGAGTGTCTGTCTAGCAAGCACAAGGCCCTTGGTTCAACTTCCCAGCACCACATAAACCATGTGTAGTAGTACACTCCTGTAAACCCAGCACTCAAGAGGTTGAGGCAAGAGGATTGCATTGTGTTCAGGGTTAGCTTAGGCTAAACAGTGAGTTCAGGACCAATCTGGACTATAGAGTGAAATTCTGTCTCAAAAAAGAATGCTACTCATAATTAAAAGAGAAAGGCTAGAGGAATGGCACAGTGGTTATAAAGCACTTGCCTTGTAAGCACCAAGACTCTGAGTTTGATTTCCCAGCACCACATAAAGCCAGGCATGTTGGTGCACGATTCTAATGCCAGCACTCCAGCACTTGGGAGGCTGAGGCAGGAGGTTTCTGTCGTGAGTACAAGGCCAGCTTGGGTTACATAGTGAGTTCAGGACCAGCCTGGGCTACAGAACATGAACCTGTCTCAAAATTAATAAATAAACAAATGAAATAAAACAAAAGGGAAGAAATTCTGACATATGTTGCTACTATGATAAAGTAAGTGAAATTATCCAGACCAAAAAAGAGAACAAATACATATTCTAAAAGTACCCAAAAATAAAAATGAACTCGGGATGTAGTTCAGTGTGAAGATTCTGAGCTTGACTCATTCCCAGTTCCACCAAAAAATTACAAGCAAAAGTTAGGGATATACAGGCAAATTAGAGGTGTACTGAGATAACTATACATTCTTAAATCCTAGTGAAAAAAGCCACTGATTTGCTCGAGAAAGTTACTTAAGAGACAGCAGTTAACAAGGAGAAACAAAAAGAAGAAGAAAGAAGTTACCTAAAGAAGACACAGGACTGGAAGAATGGCGCAGGGTTGGTTAAAGCACTTGTCTAACAAGCATTAAGTCAAGTACTAAGTACCGAGTTGATTCCCTAACACCACGTAAGCCAGGCCTGCATGTCTGTAATCCCAGCACTCAGGAGGCTGAGGCAGGAAGATTACTTTGAGTCCAAGCCCAGCCTGGCCTCCATAGTGAGTTCAGGACCAGCCTGGGCTATAGAGTAAGACTCTGTCTCATAAAAAAATAAATAAAGAAAGAAGGTATGAAAAATAGAAAAACAAATGAGAGATAGCTGGACATATTAAGATTCCTCTGATTTATGGCTGTGAGAGAAGTGATAAAACCAATACTGATGCTACAGAAAATTACAGGGAAGTGCTGACTTTGGCCAACTCTCAGGGTACTATGGTTTGGATCTGGAATGATGCCCAAAAGCTTCATGTATCTGAATGTCATGGATTATCCATGGAACCATATGCTGTTAGGAGGTAGAGGTCTGGAGGGGTAGACTACTATGGATTATAGGTGCTTGGACTTGATTACAGACATGTGATGGCGGCCTAAACCAGGAAGGGGTGAAACACCAAGGCTGGATCCAGAAGGGGGCACCATTGGCATGGGACCTGGAAGGATATATGCTACTTCCTTCCTTCCTTTTGGGACCAGACTTGACTTGGCTTCCTGTTTGCAATGTTGTGACGAGCAGCCTCCACTTGTGCTTCTGCTATATGTTTCCACCATTTTCCAGCTGCCCGTCCATGAACAGACTTGTGACTTTCTCAAACTATGAACTAGAATAAACTTTTCCTCCCTAATTTGTGGATGCTGGGTATTGAGTGAGAGTAACAAAAAAGTAACTAAGACACATGGCTCAGGTGAGATGAGAGCTATTTTTCTGTTCTTCTCTAGAAAAATGCTCTGTGGCTCCCGATTTTCACCTCCCCTTTTCTCCCTTTCCAGGTTTGGTTCCCCCCTTTTCTTTCCCTCACCCCCCTCCTTCCCAAGTCCCTTTCCCCTACACCATGCTGGCCCGTTCCCCCACCCTGGGTCCCAGGGAAATCCCCGCTGAGAAGAGGTCCCCAGAAGAGAGTGACCGGACAGAATACTATCAGACTAAAAGATCTAGTGTTCAGCACCTATTTCACATAAAAAAAAATACAGGGGGATAACTGAATTTTTTTCTTTTTTCTTTTTCTTCTCCTTTTTCTTTCTTTCTTTCCTTGGTGATCAACTTATATTTTGGCATTTCTTTTGTTTCTTAGTTTGTTCAATATTTTCAACTTTTTTTTCTTCTTTTCTCCTTATCTGATATAGTGTCTTAATTCCTATACAATTGACTAGGTTGCCCTAGTTTAAGTCTACCTTAGTATTTTTCTTTTTTGTTTTTTTCTGCCCCTTTTCTTCCCTTACCTTTTCACCATCTCCTTAGTACTTTGTTCCAGAATCTTTCCCTCTCTTGCTCAAATCTCTAAGCTCTTTTCCACAAATCTTTATGCAGTTCTACAAGCAATACTCTCTACTTCATCCATATAACTCACTCTACCTCATCTGAATCTTACTTATAGTGTGTTTCTTTACCTGTCGTCCTCTGATTTGGGTAGGAATGCTCCTATACTTTTATCTATCATATAAATACTTTACTTTTTTATTTCATACCTAAACCTAACTTCTAATCTTTGCCTGATCTCTCCCCACTCCAGTTTCTCTACTAACAGAACTGCAAACTACCAATAATTCAAAACAATACTGACAGACTAGTAGAGATTATATGTATACTATTTAGCTAGTAATCAATACATTGCTTTGTGCATATCCTGTCAATAATAGTGTGCCATGAATAAATTCCAATAGGCTACCTAACAATGTGTGTGTGTGTGTGTGTGTGTGTGTGTGTGTGATTGTGTGTGTATGCCACCAATAGTAGTTTAGATCATAATTAGAAAATTAAACTGGGAGTGGGGGTATACATCAATATTTCATTAACATAAGCATACATATAGTTAAAACATGTCAAATTGCTTAAAAAGGTATAGTGGGTAGACCTATTGAGAGTAGGCAACCTCTAGAAGTCTGGGTTAGCCTAGACAGAAAATATAAAGACCTCAGCGGTCAGAAACCCTGAAGTCACATATAAGAGGAGGAAAAAAGCAACCAACTTGGCACGGCCCCGAGCTGCCAGCATCCACAGACCACAGACGAAGGAAGGTCCAGAGCCAGAACCTCAGCCTGAGAGAAAGCCAGAGATAGCAGAACCATGGGGAAACGTGGTAACAAATCTCCTACAAAAAGACCTGACACCCCAGAAGATGATACCAGGGATACTGAAATTGCAGAATCCAAAGATGAAAATGGCAAAAATAATGGTAACTTCTGGGTCCACACGTTCACTGAATTAAAGCAGGAAATAAAACAGACAGTGGAAAAGCTACACCAACACATAGCTAAGCTAAAAGCAAGCCTTGAAAAGCAAACAGAGGAGACCATAGAAGAAATATACCAGAAGATAATGAAGTAAATACAAGAAATTAGAGAAGAACACAACAGAGATATAGGAAAACTGAATGCAGATATTCACGAAGTGAAAAACACACAGGAAATAATTAGCAACCACATTAAACATCTTCAGAATAGAATGTGAGACCTAGAAAACAAAGTGACTGTGCTGCAACATACAGGCCGTAAAGAACACAAAGTAAATAAGAAAGAAAGCGAATCATTACAAAGGCTGATAGATGATTCGAGGAGAAATAACCTCAGAAATTTTGGGAGTCCAGGAGAAGACCAAGAACAAAACAAAAGGCTTAAAGGAAATGTTTAATGAAACTATGGGAGACAATTTCCCAAATCTAAGAAAAGAAATGAACATGGAACTATTGCAGGCATATAGAACAGCAAACAACTTTGATCAGAAGAGATTCTCATCACGACACATCATAATTAAAATTCTAGAAACCCAACACAAAGAGAAAATATTAAAAGCGGTAAGAGAAAAACAGAAGGTGTCCTACAAAGATAAGCCCATCAGGAAAACTACAGACTTCTCAATCCAGACTCTAAAAGCCAGGAGATCATGGAGCAATGTCATCCAAGCACTAAAAGAACATAAACGCCAACCAAGACTGCTATATCCCACAAAATTATCTTTTAATTTATAGGGAGAACTTAAAACTTTCCATGATATAGACAGCTTAAAGGAATTTGCAGTCACTGAGCCAGTATTGCAGAGAATACTTAAAGGAAACTTAGAAAGTGAAAGGGAGGCCAGCAACACCAATGACCCCAGAGGAAAAGCGACAACAGCTAGAGGAAAATGAGCTGAGAAAAAAAGTATGTTAGTAATCAGTGAAATATAGCAAATAAGTTATGAAAGTTAAAATATTCTGAAGTAACTAAATTTACCTTCATATCTGTTACTTTATTTATGTGGTATAGATTTAAGTTCACTTAATGTAGCAATGTGATACAGTTTTAACTTTGTTTTACTGTAGCAATTAACTTATTAGTTCACCGATGAAAATTTATCCTAAGAAAACTGACTGATGTAAAGATAACCCTGTGAATGTACAAGTATGTAACTTCCAGTATTCAGCTAAGGCATTTGAAACTTAACTTTTCTTTTCTTTTTTTTTCAAATTTACTAGTCTTTTGAACCACAGGCTTGTAGTTATTTTCTAATGTGAACTGGTGAGTAAGGCCAAGTTTAAGAATAGCAACAAAGATACAGCAAAATATAGAAAAAAAACTTTTGTAAATATCCCAACAAAGGGATTGGTTGGATTCAGAGAAGAGGCAGCAAGATTTAACTACTATGACCCATTTGAGGAGTAGGAAGCTGAGTTAGAGTGGTGACTTAAGAGAAATGACTTAGGTGCGGAAGATTAATATGTTAAGTACTGTATAGTTTCTCTGACTTGGAAAACCGAGAGCACAGACATTCTATAGAACCACATAAGTGATAGCTGGAGTTTGGGGAAAGCATATATCATACCAGTTAATGTGGGTAGAATAGTTATAATGTCAAATTAGCTATTAAGCCTGCCAATAAGTTCTTAATATTAGATAGTATTATAAATATAAACCTTTATTCAAAGTGCAGATGTTGACATTGATAACAATCTTCATATCCAAATTATGCTAACAAATATGCAGTCTTTGGAGCATATATACTTCTATATCCTGTTCTTTCACAAAACAGTATAGATTAAGTTCTCAACAGATGGCTGGACATTGAGAATACCTTCGAAATTAATAGCCAAATAAACTGAAAATGGTCATAAATTTTAAAACCTGAATGCTCACAATAATGCTTAAAGTAAAAATAGTCTAGTAAGAGACTATATGGAATAAAGACCAATACCATCAATAATAGCTGAGTTGCAACTCACTTCAATAGAACCATGGGGAAATGAGGTAATAAATCACCTACAAGAGGGCCTGACACCCCAGAAACTGATACCAGAGATCATGACAGAGCAGAACCCACAGATAGCAAAGGCAATAAAGATGATAATTTTGGGGCATAGAAACTCACACAGCAAGTAAGAGATGCAAAGGAAGCTCAAAGTAGACATACTTGCAGTAATGAGAGCCAATGATAACAGGTTAAACAAACACAAAGAAAATGAAGGCCATTTAAGAAACTAGGGAACAGTTCAGCAGAGAAACAGAAACTATGAAAGCTGAACTCCAGCATATAAACAACTCACAGGAAAAAATAAGTAACCAGGTTTAACATTTTCAGGAAAGATTATCAGATCTTGAAGATAAAGTGGATAATCTGGAACATATGACAAATAAAATCCAGCAAATTATCAGAAATATCATACACCCTAAGTGGGCTTAATTCCTGGGATGCAAGGTTGGTTTAACACGCCAATCAATTAATGTAATATACCACATCAATAAAAGCGAAACAAAAACCACATGATCATCACAATTGATACAGAAAAGGTCTTTCATATAAAACAAAAAAAATGAAACAAAAATATTTGGTCTTTAAAAAATAAACATTTCTTATTAAAAAAAAAAGGTCTTTGACAAAATCCAACATCTATTCATGATAAGAACCCTGAGGAAAACTGGTATAGAAGGGCCATACTTCAAACTGATAGAAGCCATGTGTGCCAAACCTACTGCAAATATCAGAGTAAATAAGGACAAACTGAAAGCATTCCTCCTTTAAATCAGCAACACAACAAATCTATCCACTTTTACCACTCCTCTTCAATAATCCTCAAAAACCCTTGCCAGGGCAATCAGGCAAGAGAGTAAAATAAGGGGAATATGGATTGAAAAGGAGGAAGTCAAACTATCATTATTTTCAAATGATATGATTATCTACTAAGAAAATCTCAAAAAACTCTGCCATGCAACTCTCATAATAAATGCAGCCAAACTGCAGGATACAAAAATCAATACTGAAAAATCCATTGCTTTCCTCTACACTAACAATGAACCCATGGAAAAGGAGCTCAGAATAATTCCATTCTCAATAGCCCATCAAAAAATTAAACACCCAGGAGTAAACCTAACCAAGGAAGTGAAGGACCTCTACAAAGAAAACTATGTCGAGAAAGAATTGAAGAAGACATCAGAAAATGGAAAGACACCCCCTGTTCTTGTATAGGTAGAATTAATATTGTCAAAATGACAATATGCCCCAAACTGATATACAGATTTAATGCAATCCTTAACAAAAATACCAACAACTTTTTTTTTTTTTCACAGAACTTGAAAAAACGATCCTTAAATTCATATGGAACGAAAGGAGACCTAGAATAGCCACAGCAATCCCAAGCACAAAGGTAAGAAGCATCATGGTTCCAGATATCAAGTTATAATACAAAGCATCAGTTATGTAAGCTATATGGTACTGGCATAAAAACAGACAGCTTGACCAATGGAACAGAACTAAGGATAGACAAACTGAAGTACTCTCAGCTACCTGATCTTTGATAAAGGAGCCAAAAGCATACACTGCAAAAAGAACAGCCTCTTCAAAAATGGTGATGGAAAAACTGGATATCCACATGCAGAAGAATGAATCTAGACATAAACATGTCACTGTGCCCCAAAATCAAATCAAAGTGGATCAAAGACCTAGATACCAAAACAGAACCACTGAACCTCCTGGAAGAAAAATTAGGCAAAAAACTAAAGGATCTAAGTGTACACAAGGACTTTCTTAATAAGATACCCAAGGCAAAAGAAATAGCTCCCAAAATCAACATATGGGATTATATAAAATTTAAAAATTTATGCCCAATAAATTATCAACACAATGAAGAGGGAACCAGCAGAATAGGAAATAACTTCCACCACCTATAACTCAGATTGGAGGCTAATAACTACAATATAAGGAATTGAAGAAAAACAGACCCCTCAAATTCAAAGACCCAATTAAAAATAGGCAACAGAAATAATAGATGATGAAGTTCAAATAGCCAATAAATACATAAAAAGACGTTTAACATCCTTAGCTATTACAGAAATGCGAATCACAACATCATTAAGATATCCTCTAATCCCAGAGAGAATGGCATATATCAATAACTTGAACAGCAATCGGTGCTGGCAAGGCTTTGGGGGGAAAAGGAACCCTCTTACACTGCTGGTGGGAATGTAAACTGGTACAACCACTACAGAGGGCACTATGGAAATTTTTCAAAAGGCTGAAAATAAGCATTCCTTCTGAACCAGCGACACCTTTTCTGGGAATCTTCCTAAAAGAGTTAAAAGTATCATGTAAGAGAGATACATGTTTACCTACGCTCATAGCAGCACAACTAACAATATAATGGAATACTACTCATTTATAAAGACAATAATTTTGAGGCTTTTGCAGATAAATGAAAGCAACTTCAGACCATTCTGCTCAGTGAAATGAGTCAGACACAGAAGATTAAATATCAAATAGTTTCTCTAATACAAGAAAACCAGAATATAGTCATTTCATAGAACTAAATGAGGGGGATGGTGGGAGTTGGGGGGGGAGAAAGAGGACATGGGAGGCTCAAAAAAGGAAGCAGAGAAGGGTCTGTAATGCTGAAGTAATATATATATATATGCACAAAATACCCAAGTTCAATGTAAACGTAACACACACACACACACACACACACACACACACACACACACACACGCACGCACACTGGGAAAAAAAGAATGGATAAATTACAGAGCCTAGCACTGAAAGGAAGGAAATGAGAACAGTAGAGATGATTAAGAAAATAAAAGATTCAAGTGACTAAAACTCAAGCCGGGCATGGTGGTGTATTCCTGTAATTCTAAGAGGCTAAGACAGGACGATTACTGTGAGTTTGAGGCCAGTTTGGTCCATATAGTGAGTTCAGGACTAGGATGAACTATACAGCGAGACCCTATCTCAAAAAGGGGGGAAGGGGTTAAAAAGTCCATATGTTAGAGAATATTTTACAGCGAAAATAAACTGGCAGGTCCCAGAAGACTAATGTCATCAGAATTGCTTGGAGCTATTGTAACTGATAGTCTGTAGTCCTTTAAAAGTCAACAGATATGACTAACTATATATTTAGGGTTTCCTTAAGATTTACAGATCTTAGAATGTAAATACTATTAAAAATACAAACCTTTTACTATCTCTGTATATACCACAAGCAGCTTTCTAAACAAACCAACAAAATTTCATGCTTCTTCATCTACTCCTGTAATTAAAACCTGAAAAAATGATTTCCGTGTGAACTAGCTTCTTTTAAGACATTAATTATAAGTACATATCTAGGTTATTTAAAACATGCACCACATCGTATCCATCTGAATTGACAGAAATTATCAGTAAATTTTATATATGATTAACTTCAAATGCTTTTTTTGGTTTCTGAGATACAAGGGTCTCACTATGTAGTCCAGGCTGGCGTTGAACTTGAGATCTTCTTGCCTCAGCCTCTTGTGCACTAGGATTACAGGCTTGTGCTATTATAGCTATCTACACTATATTTCTTAACTTTAGCCTAATATTTTTGCCAAAATTAGGCTACAAGTCACCATATTCATTAGATACTGGCAAGCACTAACTTCTGTGGTTCTGACATTAATCAATACTGAATCTCTCATTGGGAAGGAAGACTGTTCATGTATTCATAATCTTCAGAGTCCCTGGTGAGATAAACATAGTCCAGTGTATACACTGTGAAAGAGGCCATGAGACCGTCAGGGGGAGGGTGGGTAGCTTAATTCTTTCACAATGCCTGTGGAGAGTCTGGCAGTGATGAAAGCCTAGAAAACTCATGAAAGGCCCTTTTATAACCAGGGTGAATGCAGACCACAAAGGCGAAGTCAGATGACCTACTTAAAGCTTTGCTTTTACTCACAAGAATTTATTTTCATTCCAGATAAGTCTCTTTCTAGAAAAAGAAAATCTTACATAATAATTGAAATATTAAGATACAGGAAGTATAAGTACTAGATTCCAATCTCTTTCAAACATCAGTCCAGATCCTAGGAACTCTGGCAAAAGACAGAAAATATTCACAGGGTTTAGAGGCAGTCTGTTCATCTTAGGATAATAAAGTGTTTTCTGCTGAGCTTTGAGGAAATTTGAATTCTATAATCCATTAATCAGATCAGAAGTTTGGGCTAGCAACAGCCTAAGAGGAAACAGTATATTAATCTCTTTATAGACCACATATAAAGCAAATGAATGATAAACATGACTTGGAAGGTAGTAACAGTCCAAATTCCTTCAAAGCATGAAGATATGAATTTGTTCACTTGTTCAGTTAAGTTCCTTATCTCTGCCAGGCTGCAGAGGCAAAGGAGAAAGCATCTCTGGCCTGCAAGGAGCTGACATCTCAGGCACTTTCTTATCTCCCTTTCTCTAGTTGCTCAAATCAAAAAATCTGAGTAAATCACTAAAACTCTTCTGTTTTCCCCCTTACAGTGAGCTACATCCCTAGCTTTTTACTTTCAGAGTCTGACTAAGCCTCTAAATTGCTTAGAATGGGTTTGAATTTATAATACTCGTATCTCAGCCTCCCAGAGTACTGGGATTATAGGCCTGTACTGCCACATTTGGCTAAGGAAACTTTTTGTCTAGGACACGATTCCGTATCCCCTGAGCCATGAACCAATACCCAGACCTGGTTGATGAGACAGGTAAGTGACAAGCAGGAGATGAGAGGAAGTACACTCCTGTGTGGTTCTAATGGCCAGTGCTAATCTCCGACAGGAGGCAGACCTTCTTCTCACTCCCCGCTCTGGGCTCGCCTCCTGCTCCTGTCGGTCATTTCGAAGCCTTCCTGCTACAGCTTACTGCCTAAGAAGTACTTACCTCCCCCACCTCAGTGGTCTTCAACTAAATCTGTCCCTGTTGTCAAAATGGTCAGGAACTACTTATCTAGGAGATGAAAACGGATGTTGCTTTTCTTCATTTCCATCAATTTACTCTTTCTTGAAAAGAGAAACAACACAGAAAAACCTCTCATTTTTGTATTTTATATTTTTCTTTTTTTCCTGGTATAGGGGATTAAACCCAGGCCTCTTACAAACTAGGACAAGCTCTCTACCACTAAGTTACAACTCCAGCATTCATCATCTTTTTAGCGATTAGATACTTCTACAACACCCACTATGGTGTCAAACTGTGCCAATACTTGTAAAGACCACAAAGAAATTTGATGTGGTTTCTCTCATCACATGTTCCTTTGTGCTTCCCTAACCCATCTCCACGTTGACCCCTTTTTCCTTGTTTCTGTTCTGTCTTGAATGGTTAGGTAACCAGTCCAAACTCATAAAGCTAATTTCAGAGCATTGATTCATCAATACCTAATGCATTAATTTTTCTGAAGTGAAATGGGAGAAGAATGGGAAGGAAGAATAAAGTCCAAGAGCTCATTAATATAGTTCTAAATCAATCTCAAACCCCTTCCTCTCTTTCCTCCACAGAGTTTTGGTTGTCAGGTAGTCTTCACTTTGGTAACTGCTTCTGCCTTGCAGTTTCTGCTTCCACTTCACTCTTAATCACAACCAGGTTTCTGCTTAAATGAAAGCTGCTCAAATTAGTTATGACAGAAGCACTCTCTTCCTCTCTATTCAAAGTACTATCATAGCAGTCTATACAATGCTTTAACTGAGCTTAATTTATTAATTGTACATACATTTACCAGCCAATAAATCATGACTCTAGATCCACATGGCCCAAACACCAGGTCTACTCTGCTCACAGGACCTACGCAGCATCTAGCAAAGCACCCTACACATAACCGGTGTAATATGTAGTAAAATCAATTTGACTAGCACTGTAGGAACAACTGTCCTGTTTAAAAGTACCTCAGTCTCTGAAATTGAACTAAAATGATTCAAGACCCATAGGCAAGGCCAGAAATAAATGTAAACCTGTAGAAAAAGATACCATTCTAAGTCTCAAACTATTTATACAGGTTTTAAAATACAGTGCATAATTCAGGAGTAGAAAACAAAATACGAGGATCAGTAGGAAGTAGACAAGAATAGCTCCACAACATTAACAATTTCAGGCAAAAATCAGACATAGCAAACCTAAAATCCGGGCCACAGGGAAGTTCCACAATTGAGAACACACAGTAGCTGATACAAAGATCTCAAAGATAAAGCTGGGCATGGTGACACATGCCTGTAATCATAGCACGAAGGAGGCTGAGGCAGGAGGATTGTTATTGTGAGTTCACGGCCAGCCCGTACTACAGAGCAGAGACCCAGTCTCAAAATAAACAAATAAATAAAAATCTCCAGAAGGTTGCTATGGTGAATTCAAGGCTAAAATGGATTATAGAGCAGAGACCCTATCTCAAAATAAATAAATAAATAAATTTCAAAGATAAAATACTTTTTATTTCGAGACAGCGTTTCCCTCTGTAGCCCAGGATGGCCCTGAACTCACTATGTAGCCCAGGCTGGTTTTGGCCTCATGGCACTCCTCCTGCCTCAGCCTCTTGAGTGCTGGGATTATAGGTGTGCCCGGCCTTATGTGATCCCAGGGAAACAAACTCAGGGCCTTGCACTTGCAAGGTAAGCACACTTTAAGGGTCGTGCCATTCCTCCAGCCTGAAAAATACAATTTAAGAGAGAATTAGTGAACTGAAAGATAAATCAAAAAAGGAACCATCTACAACAAAGCAGAAGGAAGAAAACAGTTGTTTAAAATACAGAAGAGAGGATAAAAGGTATAGAGGGTTCACAGACATGACCTAACCTATATGTAATTTGAGTTCTTGATAAAAGAGATGAAATGAAATAGAAAAAAAAACTTAGAGCAATGACTGAAAATTCTCTAAAATGTACAAGACATCAAATCACAAATCTAAGAAGCCTAAGACCAAACTAAAAACAACTCCATGCTTCCTGTAGGGAGAGGAAGTTTATCTCCCCACCCATTTAATTTTAGCTAGCACTGTGACTTGCCTGAACCAGTAAAATGTAACAGAAGTGATGGTGGGGCTTCCTAGCTGCCAACCCCTTGAAAATTCGCAGCTGTCATTTTGCTCTCTGGAACCATTGCTGTTCTAATGTGAGAAGCCTTGACTTAACCTCCTTCCATGGGGAGGGAAGCCCAAACATCAGCCAAGCACGTGCTAAAGACAATCTCAGCCGAGAAAGCCACTGAGTGCAGCTTCATGAATGACTACAGTCAAGACCAACAGATAACCCAGACAGAACGCAGACACACGGCTGAATCACAGAACTGTGAGCCAATTAGATAGATGGCTTACTTTAAACCACTAAACTTGATAATGTTTTTATTAAGCAACAATAGAAAATGAATACAGAAATAATTTCTTCAAGCAAAAACAACTAGATTAACAGGTGGTCATAATATTTATATACTGGTCAGCTTATATATCATTACTTAAAAACTGCAGAATGAATAAATAGTAAGCTTAGGACCAGCCTGGACTAGAATGAGACCCTGTCTCAAAACAAATCGCAGAATACCAAGCAGAAGTTAAACACTAATATTATATTATATATTATACCCAGGATATCTTTATACCTTTATTAATCAGAAATATGTTATTGTATGGTAGGAGACATGCTTAAAGAAACAGGTAATGAGGACAGGTGTGATAATGCACTCTTTTGTGGTACTGAGGATCAAACTCAGCAATTTGTGCCTGCTAGGCAAGTGCTCTACTAGTGAACTATAATCTCAGCTCAGGACTATAAATTTGAGGCCAGCCTGGGCTACATAACAAATTTCAAGGCCAAGTGGATACACAGCAAGGCCCTGTCACCAAGCATCAAAAATAATGAAAGAAAGCAATAACAAAAAGTCCGGTTGTGGTAATGGTGTAGGCATGATTTATAAGCAAGAAAGTCTATTTATATAAGTATTGAGAATATGACACAGAAAATATTTCAAATCTACAGAAAACGGAATATGAAGAAAGTATAAATATTAAAACAACTTGAAACATCAGAAATAGTTGTTACTAGAGTGAATATTAAAAAATTAATGACTTCAAATTATAAAATGTTAAAATTATGCATGTAAATAAATACAGTGTTATAGGCAAGGGGCTTAATAAACTTTATTAAACAAATTTATAAATCAGTAAGGACAAGTGCACCCTGGAAGGATGGGCAAAAAACATGAACAGGCAATTGATAAAAAGTAAAATAATAATACTGAACAAAAGAAAAAATTCCTCTTTACCAACAAAGATACACAAATTAAAACAACAGTACTTTTTTCACTTCTCTTCTCAAACTGGCACACATTAATAAAAGTGATAATCCTGGAATGTTCGTAAGTTATGGGAAAATCAACCTCAGAAGTATACTGGTATGATGATAATTCATGATGGCTATCTATTCTACATATTTGAGTCTTAATCTACAATGTCATATGTCATATACTAACTTTGCTTTGCACATACGTATCCATTTCAGTAACACCTGAAATCTCAGGGAAGAGAATGTATTTCTGTACTTCCAACATTAAAGTAAAAATCAACATGTAACAGGAATGCAACAATGTTTTTAGCCATGTTAGTGAAAATAAAAAGGACTCTAAACCACTTAAGAATGAGATAATGTATACTTCCATGCCAAAATTTCCCATCTACAGAAAAGTGCCATCCCGAGTCCTAAATTATCCTCACCATCTAGTTTTACATTCATGTCTCAGGTTGCCAACCATCACTCAGGGGTATAGCACTTCTCAGTGCTATGCAGAAAACATCCTCTTTTTGTCAGGTTTCCTTTACCAGTTTCTAGCACAGTAGCCCAAACTCTCTCTCACAAATGTTGGCTAGAGTGACAAGAAGACAGCATCTCTTTCCCCCTCACTATAGAGACTCTATTCTATTTAACATCAGGAAAGGGTTCCAGCATCCTTTCTTGTGTGTTACATCCCATGTGATACCTTTCTTCCAAAATTACTTATTTCCTTCTGGCACACTTTAAATTTTTCCCTCGCTAGTACTTACTTCCTTCTATACACCAACAGGTACAGAGGGCTGCAGGGGCAGCATAGCAGTTAAAGCAATTGTCTAGCAAATGCTAGGCCCTGAGTTTGATTTCCCAGCACTACACAAACCAGGCACACAGTGGTGCATGTCTGTAATCCCAGCACTCAGGAGGCTGAAACAGGAGGCTTGCTGTGTATTCAAGGACAGCCTAGGATACAAAGTGAGACCATGGTTCCAAACCAAACCAGAAAGAAAGAAAAAGAAAGAAAGAAAGAGAGAGAGAGAGAGAGAAAGAGAGAGAGAGAGAAAGAGAGAGAGAGAAAGAAAGAAAGAAAGAAAGCCAATCAAAATACCAACTACATTCTTTACAGAATTATAAAAAACAACCTTAAAATTTACATGGAACCACAAAAAACCCAGAATCTCTAAAGCAATTTTAAGTAACAAGGGCAAAGCTGGAGGAATCACAATTCCAGACTTCAGAAACTACTACAAAGCAACAGTGATTAAATCTACATGGTACTTGTATAAGAACAGACAGGAGGATCAGTGGAACAGAACTGAGGATACTGAAACAGACCCAAACACCCTCAGTCACCTGATCTTTGACAAAGGGGCCAAAACAATCCACTGGAGAAAAGACAGCATCTGCAACAAATGGTGCTGGGAAAACTAGTTCTCCACTTGAAGAATGAAACAAGACCCATACCTGTCACCACACACTAAAATTAGATCAAAATGGATCAAAGAACTGGACATCAGAACACAAACAATGAACTTGCTAGAAGACAAAATAGGTAAAACCCTAAAAGACATAGGGACAGGAAAGGATTCTCTGAACAGATCACCAACTGCACAGGAAATCTCAGTAAGAATCAACAAATGGGACTACATTAAATTTAAAAGCTTTTGCACAGCAAAAGAAACAATCAGCAAGGTAAAGAGAACCCATAGAGTGGGGAAAGATGTCACCAGTAGCACTTTAGACAAAAGATTAATATCTAATATTAATCTAATATGCAATGAACTGAAAAACATACAACACCCTAAAATAAATGATCTCATCAAAAAGTGGGCAGCTGAAATGAAAATAAACTTCTCAGAAGACGTACAAATGGCCAACAAGCACAAGAGAATGTGTTCATCACTGGCCATGAAACAATGTTGAGGTTTCACCTCATTCCAGTTATAATGGCCGATATCAAGAACTCAAAAAACAATTGTTGGCAAAGGTGCGGGACACACACACACACACACACACACACACACACACACACACACACCCTCACCCTCACCCTCTCTACTCCACTGCTGGTGGGAAGGCAATCTGGTACAATTGTTATGGAAAGCAGTCTGGAGGTTCCTTAGAAAGCTGAGAATGAAAATTCCATTTGATCCAGCTATAGCTCTCTTGGGCATGTTCCCCCAAAAAATAAAATCAACATACCAAAAAAGATACATGTATATCCATGTTTATAGCAGTATAATTCATAAAAGCCAAAGCCTGGAAACAACCTACCTGCCCATCCATACAGGAATGGCTAAAGAAGATGTGGTAGCTATACACAATGGAATACTATGCAGCCATAAAAAAAGAAGATACGAAGTGTTTGAACAAAAATGGGGCCACTTAGAGTCAATAATACTTCGTGAAATGGACCAAGCACAAAAAATTAACTATGGATGGGTGTCCTTCTTATGAAATACATAAAAATAATGACATAAAAAGGCTATAACATGAGTAACAAGGTAGAAAGAGAGTCAATGGTCAGATAGAAAAGGGGTAAACATCTGAAAAAGATGTTCACTGATTCCCTAAACCCCATGGTGCTAATGTGTTACAGAATTTGGAATGCATGTATTTACCAAAAAAAATGTTAAATGTTATGACACGTGTATTTTTTACCATAATAAAATTACTGTTAAAAAAACAGTAAAAACAAAAAACCCAAATAGGTACAAATGTGCTATTCTTTACATTTTTTGTGGTACTGATGACTGAACTCAGGGCCTTACACAACTATAATGTACCTATCTGCATCCAGCATAGATATTTCCAACAGATGTTTTAAAATATCTTCCCCATTACATGCTAGTTTCCTTTTCTCACTGCTAATCTTGAGTAAGATATATTTTGCTTTCATGTTCTCGATCTTTGCTTCTCTTTAATGACCTCATTATATTCTATTTATTTCTTCACTTACTTTTTTTTTTTGAGACAGGGTCTCAGCTCTGTAGCCTAGGCTGGCCTTGGACTCATGGCACTCCTCCTGCCTCAGCCTCTAGACGCTGGGATTACAGGTATGCACCACCGTGCTCAGTTTATGTGGTGCTAGGGAACTGAACTCAGCACTGTCAGCTTCCTAGGCAAGCGCTTTAACCACTGTGTCATTCTTCCAGGTCCTTAATTACTTTTTATTTTGTAATACTGAGGACTGAGCCCAGGGCCAGTGACATCCTCAGGCCTGTTTTTGTTTTTGAAAAAGGATCTCACTAAATTGACCAGGTTGAGCTCAAGTCTGTTAATTCACAGAGTGCTGGGATTATAATGTGTGTGCCTCCATGCCCACTATACATTCTTTCACAAATTATTTCTTAAATTTTTTGTTGACATTTGTCCCCATTAATTCCTGACTCTCCAATCTACAAAGAATCTCCTGATAAATCCAATTTTTCCCTGTTTTCATTCTCTGTAACTTGCATTTGATCGTCTCTAAAGGTTCTGGTTCTTGACACAATGACTAGTTCCTAAAGCTTTCTTCCCCCTATCATTTACATACCAAAATTTCATTTGAGATCTACGAAAAGCCAGGCTTTAGGTTAAAATGTTGGAAATGCAAGAACAACAAATTCTTTAATTCACTTTTTTTGAGTTAATTCTTAGGAATATAAGAATCTATTGAGAGAGAGATCACATCCTTATTTTTCTCCAAATTATTCTTTTCATTAGTATGCATTTATGGCATATAAATTACATCAACTTGGGGAACCGGTGCACATAGATATTGCATCTTGATCATTTCTGCTTTCCTTTGTATTTTCACCCTGCTGTCTTTACTTTTACGCAGATCTACTTCCTGTCAGTCTATCTTCCTTTTTCCTACCATTTCTCTTTCATTTCACTCCTTATACATACTTTGGGTTTCTTATAGCAGAGAAACTGCTGTATTTAACTTTCTGTTGCTAATTTATTTCATTAAGTATAAAGGTCTTAAGGTGCATCCATTTCCTGAAAAATGACTCAAAATTTTCCATTATGAGACAGGATCTGGCTAAGTCACTAAGCTGCTCAACGTTGGCTAAAGTTGCAGGTCTTCCTGCCTCAACCATCCACAGTACTGGGATTATTACAGGCCTATGCCACCAGCACTGGCTAATGTGATGGCTTCAACTCTTTCAGAAAGATATCCAGAAGAGGTACAGCTGGGTAAAATGGAATTTCTATTTTCAATTTTTGGGGGAATCTCCATATTGATAAATTCCTTTATTTTTAAGTTCATGTGGTTTTTCTATTTATTCATTCCATAAACTTTAGTTGAAAGCCAACCACTGTGTTAGGTGTCAGGTTTAAAAGCCCTTAAGACCAGTCCCTGCCTTAATGATTCATGGCCTGCAGCCAAGGCATGTGTTCCAGGTGCCATGACAGAATGTTCAATTCCATCTGCTTCAGAGTCAGAGAAAGAAGCACTCACAATGCTGGCTTCCTGGCTAACCTCTGCATAGCCTTCCTCCCTAAAATGGGCACATCCATGACCAGGTACTGGTTATCTACTCCACTATCTCACTTCTGCACATGCATCATCACTTTCCAAGTGCCAGATGAATAACTACCACTTTAAAACTAAGTCAAACTAATAATTTTCCCTCCAATTTATTCTCTAGATTTCCTTACCTCAGTAGATGATTCCACTAATGTTTCTGTGTTTCTGGTGCCAAATTAGGCATGACTTCTTTGAAAAATCTGTTTTCCACAAATCTCTGGTGTCCTTCAACTTGCACAAACACCAATCTACTTCCTATCTCTATTTCCCCATATCTAGTGTTATCCAAAAAAGGCTAATCATCAAAATCATAGAATGGGAGAGAGGGAGCTTTAGTTATCTGTTTCTAGGATCTCCTGTCTGAAAATTCCGGTTGCAGGTGCCTTGGGCAGGGGCCCAAGTTTCGTGTATGACTTACCTGTTCAGGCCTTCTCCTAAGTCTCAATGCCACTAACAAATATTCCACCTACCCCACCCACCTGAAATCTTCCTTAAGTGTAATATTCATCTTGTTCAATGGTTTCACACCAAGTAAATGATACATCTGAAAATATCTGGACTGATACAGAAAGCTCTTCAATACTGGTCTTTTAGAGGCTGAATCACATGCAGACAGTCAAAAAACAAAACAAAATACCAGCCCAGACTGGCATGAGACTAAATATATAAGACTACACTGTACCAGTGAATGGCTTGGGCTAATGTTGATAAGCTATAGTGTAAAACTGGGAACTCGGGGCAAAATGATGTTAATGAGCAAACTGACAAAAACAAAAGAATATTAAAATTTCTAGGAGAAAAACTATATGCAAAAGTCATGGTTTAAATATGAAACTTCAAGTATGACTGAAAGCAACTAATAGTTTCATAAAGAGAATTCACTTTTTCATTTTCTCTTTTAAACAGGTAAGTGTTCATAAAATAGAACTTACAGGAAAAGATAAAAGCCCAAAAATACTTCTGGCCTGATATGACAATATTGGCCTAGCTGTAGTACAGTAAACGTTTGCTAATTTTCAATGGTCAGAAGTAACTCATGGACAGAACACAAAGGCTTATTATCTGTGTTCAGAGGACAGGATACAGAGGTTTAGAATTTCACCAGATTAAATGGAAAAGTATACAAGGCAGAAAGGTATTCATAAACAGCGGAACATAAAATAATGCAAAATTAACTGGGGTAACGAGGTAAGTCCTTACTCTTTTTATAACAGACAAGCAAAATTTTGTCTAAAGTTAAGTCATCATCATTTATACTGCAGAGGCAAAACAAATGGTTCATAAACAAAAACAGCACTAGAAAGCATATGCTCTAGACTTACGGAGTCCATCAAAAAGTGGCATCGCTGGGAAGAATGTGAAAGAGTGCAGCTACTATGGAAAACAGCATGGCGGTCCCTCAAAAAGTTGGTGAATCACACAACTACCAGATGATACAACAATTCTACTTCTAAATATATAACCATATGGACTGAAAAGGACTCAAACAGATGTTTGCACACCCACGTTCAGAACACCATTAGTCACAACAGCCAAAAGGTGGAAGCAATCCAAATGTTCATCAGCTCATGAACAGATACACAAAATGTGGTATACATACTCCAACAATATTCAGCCTTAAAAATCAAAAATAAAATTCTAACATATGCAATTAACACACATGACCTTTGAAAAACACTATGCTGAGTGAAATAAGCCAAATACAAAAGGATAGTATTCTGTGATTTCATTTATAAGATGCATCCAGAGTAGTCAGATTCATACACAGAAAATAGATTGGTGGTTGCCAGGCACTGGGGAAAGAAAGGAATCAAGAGTTGTCATTTACTGAGCATAGCTGGGGAAGATGAGAAGTTCTAGAGAAGACAGTGAGGACAGCTATACAAAAATATGAGTGTACTTAATGCCAATGAATTGCACACATAACAATGGTTAAAACAGAATAAATCTTATGGCACTTATTCTACCATAAGAGAGAAATATACATGCACACATGAGATATGAAAAACCTCTTCAGTGCTAGAGATTCGCTCCTATCTTTTTTTAGTCATATCTTATCGTCAGAGCCACTAATCTGACTTGCATCATCACAGTTTAATTTTTCTAGGTACTTGAACCGCACCTACTTCTTTGTGTGTGCCTGGCTTCTTTCACACAATCTTCTATCTATAAGATTCATTAACGCTGCACATTTTGTTAGTGTTTTTCCCTTTCTCTTGCTAAATAGGGTCCCATTACATAAATACATCCAAAACTTATTTAACTTATCTGTTTTTGGACATTTGATTATTTCCACTTTTTTCAGTTATTACAAATAAAGCCACAGTGATTTACATGTATGTCTCTGTGTAAACATATGTTTTCATTTTTGAAGGATAAATACCTAGAAGTAGAATTCCTGAAATACATGCATATTTAACTACAGCATATAATGCCAAATAGGTTTCCAAAGCTGTAGTACTGGTTAATACTCCATTAAAACTTAGAGCTTGGGCTGGAGGAATGGCCAGCAAGTGCTAAGTCTGGCACTAAGTACCCAAGTTCGATTCCCCCCAGCACCACATAAACTGGGTGTGGTGGCACACACGTATTAATTCCAGCACCCAGCACTGGGCAGGCTGAGGCAGGAAGATTGCTGTGAGACCAGGGCTAGCCTGGATTACAGAGCAAGGCCCTGTCTCAAAACAAACAAACAAAAAAAACCCAAAAACCTTTAGAGCTCATCTGCACTGTGCCCATGCATGCTAATCAGTTTAGTTGTTATTTTGTTGGTGGTGATGGTGGGGTTTTTTGATTTTTTGTTCTGAGACAGGGTCTTGGCTCTGTAGTCCAGGCTGGTCCTGAACTCACTATGGGGTATAGGCTAGACTCAAACTCATGGCAATCCTCCTGCCTCCCAAGTGCTGGGATTACAGGTGTGCACCACCACACCCAGCTTTAGTTTGGTCATTTTAAAAAAGCTCTTAGAGTTAGATTCATGACCAGGTTGAGAACTATCATCTGTGTTTTAAATTTTTTTTAAAAAAAACAGAACCTGGTTTCAGATTTATTTTGTAAAGACACTACCCTGGCTGGCCACATCTCCTCACAGTTCTGGTTTTATTTTTCTTACCTTAGTTATTTGAACTGCATCATCCATCACCACTCATTGGAATTCCATAAATATTTTTCTTAGTTGTGCCACCTACAACCAAAAGGGGGAAAAATACCTTTAGAAATATAAAACAGTCCTACTCAAAAATATGGAAGTCACCAAAATACCCATCAACAGACCAGTGGATACACAAAATGTGCCATTTATACACAATGGAATACTATGCATCAATAAAGTCCAACAGCATGGAGGCTTTTGCAGGCAAATGGAAGAAACTTGAGAAGATCATGCTTAGTGAGGTGAGTCAGAAGCAGAAGGTGAAACATTGAATGATCTCTCTGATATGAGAGACCCAGATCACAACTCCTATGGAACTTAAGACAAAAGACAAAGTGAAAGAGGGGGATAGGGTGGGGGAGGAGGGAGGGAATGGTGGGTAGGGGGAGGAACAAAAGGAGAGTGGGAAAGCCCTTGTCACCTTGACAAGATACGAATGTGCACAAAATGCTAAACTTCATTGTAAACCTTGAATTTTGCACGTATATATATCAATAAAATGTGAAAAAAATAGAACAGTCCTACTTAAGACACCATGGATAATTCTGGGGAGAGAAATATATCCTTACGCGATGCCTTAACAATGTGCTTAAAATTCCAAAAGACAGAGAACAAAGTAAATCTTAAATAGCTCAAGTTACTGAAAGCTCATAAGCATGTAACTCAATGAAAGACTGGGCCTTTCTAGGGAGGCAGGATGGAATACTGCTCTCTTATTCCAAAACTTGGACTATGTCACTCCAGGTTTGTTTATGTGCCTTTAGTAACCCAACAAAGGAACATTTGGCAATGTCTAAAGTCAGTTTTGATTGTTACAGCCAAAGGCTGAGGACTGTATTCTGGCATGTAGGTCTTAGTGCATGGGATGTGGCTAAGCATACTACAAGTTTATATCTAAATTAAGGACAGCCTTCTTTAGCAAAGAAGTTTCCTTTTGGTTGTTTTCTATTGTTAATTCTAAAGACCAGCAACGGAATGAAGGGCCTATTAATTTTCTTAACTTACTAAAAGTATCTTTTCAATGTGTGCTAAAATGTCAAAATATTTAACCTGTTTTTATTTATCTCAATTTTTTTGGTACTTAGCACTTGACTTAGCATTTGCTAGGCAAGCACTTTAACTGCTAAGCCATTCCTCCAGCCCCACTTATGTTGTTTTAAAATATTATGTTTATCTAAAAAAAACCTAATATCCCTGAAAGACAAATAATTACGTGTGTGTGTGCGTGTACGTGTGTGTGCGTGTGTGCGTGTATATATATATATATATTTTTTTTTTTTTTTTTTTTTGAGATGGGGTCTCACTCTGTAGCTCAGGCTGGTCCTGAACTCACCATGGAGCCCTGGCCAGCCTTGAACTGAAAGCAATCCTCCTGCCTCAGCCTTTCAAGTGCTGGGATTATAGGCATGCGCCACCATACCCAGTTTATGTGGTGCTGGGGAATGAACTCAGATAATTAGTGCTTGACTTAGAAGAAGCTGCTGCGCCACTCCTCCAGGCCTTAACTGAAATCTAAAGACAAAAAAAAAAAAAAAAATCTATCAGAAAATTACTGTAACATGGCCAATACCATCTAAAAAAGTGCAGTCTGATTATGTGTTTTATCTGTTTGTCTATTAATTTGTGTTTGAACAATTAGCCTTGGGCACAGGGGACCACTAAAGGCCCTTCAAAAAATACACTTGCATAAAATTTACTGGGTTTAATTTTTCTGCAATATACAGGTAACTTCTCCAGTTCCCCTGTCTCTGAGATTAATATATTAAACATATGTCTTAAACAACATGACCTAAAATAATTAAGTTACCGAACTAAAGTTATACAAATATAAATGAGTCTATTTCTGGTAAATGAAAATTTTTGTCTCAAAGGTAAAACCTAGTCATGAGTTGGAATGCAACTCAGTGGTTAAAAAGCTTGGCTAGGGGTTACATCACCTGTTAAGAATACTAGGCTGTGATTGTAAGCTTTATCTAATGTTAAGTCTAAAAAGTCAAAGTCACATAAGTTTAATACATGCAAAGTAAGCAATAGGTATTCTTTTAATAGAAGATATACATCTAAGCCTTATACATAAGTGATCAAAACTTTTGGTATCTCTGCTCTTTATATTTGGTACAATTAATACAAGATCCATTGGTTTTAATTAAAGAAAATAAAATGCTGTTCTATAAGTAAGATATACCTTTATATCAAGTAATACATCTATATTATATAGTATTGTGATGGTTAATCTTTTTCTTTAGTGTATAAGAGAATCTAAGCTATTTAACTGCTGTCAAATGTCAGAAATCTGCATAAACTTGATAAAGATTTTAAGTTTTGCCTGAATAATAAGAGGCTAAAAGAGCTGGAGGAATAGCTCAGTAGTTAAAGCGCCGGCCTAGCAAGCCCAAGACCCTGGCTTTGATTCCCCATGGACCATATAAGCTGGGTCTGGTAGCACATGCCTGCAGGGAGGCTGAAGCAAGAAGACTGACATTAGTTTGAGGTCAGTCTGGGCTCCACAGTAAGTTCAGGACCAGCCTGGACCGTCTCAAAAAAAAAAGCAGCAGCTAAGTAAATCAATTTTTATAACATCCTCAAAACTATAATGCTGACTGTATTACATATAATAGCAGATCTTTGGTTCTATACTTTATCTGTTCCTAATTGTGACATAAGATGTGCCTGAAACAATGTACATCCCAAGTATCTCCACTCTACTAAACAAAAAGGATTAAATATTTGTCCATTAAGTATATATGTATAAACAAGATTCATTTCTTCTAATTTGTGACCAATCATAATTATTAAAATAAATATCTTACAGTTCAAAAGTGTTATAAACTGTTTTCCACTGGCCAGTTGTGGTCTGAATTTAAGTACATGTAATAAGTGTCATTGCATGTTCTACCTCATTTAACCCTCAAAACAGCCTTGAAGGACATGTACTATTACAACCTTCCACATTCAGTAACTGCGCTGAGACGTGTCTAAGGTGACAACGCAGCAAGTAGCAGACAGAAATGTCAGGCTTGTCAATCTGACTCTGAAGCCTTCATTCATGCCATTCATTATACTCCCCACCATCTGAACAGAGGACTGAACTTAACATATTCTTCAATTTACAGCCCAGTAAGCACCGTATAAGTAAGAAATGGAGACAAGACCCATTTTCAGCTGCAAATTAGCCACAACTAAGAAAACGACATCCAAGGATATGAAGGACCCAATGTTATATGGTGCTCTTATTTTGTGCTGACGCTATAAACCACCACCTTTTTCAACAGGAAAGGCCTTACAAAAATTCACTCTTCAATTGATTTTACTTCTGAGAATCTATTAAAATAACCCTAGGCTGGGGTACATGGAGCTCAGCAGTTCCAGCACTTGCCTACCAAGAACAAGGCACCAAGTTCAATTTCCCAGCACATTAACCGGGAGTGCTGGCACATACCTGTAATCCCAGCACCTGGAAGGCTGAGGCAGGAGGACTGCTATGTTGAAGGCAAGCCTGGACTACATAGAGAACTCAGGACCAGTCTAGACTAAAGAGAAAATTCTGTCTCAATAAAATAAATAAAATAATCTTAAATTTCTTTTAGAAAAATGTATGTGAAAGTGTTCATTGTTATATTTTTATTATATGGAAAATTAAGAAACCAAGGAAATGGATCAACACTTGTTCAAATATTATGTATATACTTTAAAAGTTTAAAAAGACTACAAAAACCCCACATATGTTAAATAAAGCAATACATAAAATTTTATGTAATACAGACACAAGAGATATGTCAAACAAAGCCCTTTTCAAGAAAGGACTTGTCTAACTGCAAGAAATGTGGCCAGCAGATGGCTTCCTGCTGTTAACTTCTATGGAATCTGTCTCCTGGTCAATGACTGAGCAATGTGGTATGCAAATCAGCCCAGCAGTGCTCCTCCATCAGGCAACTGGGGATGGAAGAGACTTTGTCAGGTGTGCACTGCAGTCTGATGGGTTCTCATACCCAACCCTGCTCCTCTCCTTCTTCTTCCCGAATATTACCCTCCAATAAATCCTTTCCCCTCCAATCCTACTTCAGTGTTGGCTTCCTAGGGAATCCAATGCGCATATAAATAAAGAACATGGACATGCAGAGAAACAAAAGCCAGGGGGAGGGGGTAGGAGACTCCAATTAACATGTCAAATTACTAACAATTTTAGATTTCTGTACTATCCAAGTATCCCATAATGCCCTTCTGCTATTTATACATAACTAAAAAGCATTAAATTAAGATTTAATGCTAGGTTTTTCTCCTGAAATGTTCCAACAGCAATTTAAATTGGTATACTCTGTATACAATATGCCCAGACTCAGCAGAGTGAATAACTATCCTGATGTTCTCAAAAAAGCACATGCCCAGGTAGCAACAGACTTCACAGGTATTTCCACATTTGTTTAACTACAGTTGTACTAAAGACTTATATTGAAGAGATGATGGAGCCTATTAACTCTCCTGTTTCACAAATGAGAACAATGGTAAGACAGGACAACAGATTCTAAATGAAAAGCAGTTGGTGGCTCTGTTTCTTAATGCCTGTGTCTACTTGTCTTTCAGGTACAATAACATATCTAGCAGTAGGCATGCAGTTCCAAAAAATGTTACGATTATTCCAAGAACTATTCAAATTCTAATTTCCTCATTCTTCCATGAAAACTGAATGGTATCATCTAGTAATGTCATTCCAGGTTCCCTCTGTAAGTGTGGATCCCTGAGCATGCAGGCTCAGGCTGTATGTATCATCTTAGCCTCTCTTAAAACACCCCCCTCTGTGTTCTCCACACAAGCCATTACTTTCTCCCACTTCGCCCTGCCCTCAGTTTTATTTCCTTTGAGGTCATGAGTTCCTATTGCTTGCTAGAGTTTCTGTCTTTAATACTGGATATTTTCCTAAATCTACCAGTTAACATATTTAGACATAAAGACCCAGAGAGACAACATGGCCTTCTCTGTGTTGGTGTGTACCATTTTGTCAACAGGTCCTTTTCTTTTATTGGATAGGGTAGTGCAGACAAATGTGTATGTGTTTAGGGAGTGCCAGCCAGAGAGTTTATTTTTTTCCCCCATTTTACTGATATGTACAAGTGCAGAATTTAAGGTTTACAATGGAGTTGAGCATTTTGTGCACATACATTTCTTGTCAAAGTGACAAGGGCTTTTCCCACTCTCCTTTTGCAGAGAGTTTATTTTTAAACTGATTGATGAAAAGCAAGAAACTCACATTGCTTTACTTTTATTTTCAATTTTCCCCCATTTTTATTAGTATGTATTGTAATGCACAATGGTCACATTAAACTTAAGAATTCTGAGCACAGCATACTGTATCAATATACCACTTTGCTTACCTCTCACCCCAGTGTCAAAACAGATTTCTTTGCAGCAGTGATTTAGAAACCTAAGTGCTAAAATGGTAACCCAGAGATAAGATTATAGGTTATTTCTATTTTCTCATTATAGAGGTTCTTCACTTCCTTATCAGGTTGATTCCTGTGTATTTAATATTTTTAAGGTTATTGTGAATGGAATTGTTTTATTTATCTAGGTCTCTGATTCATTTTGATTTGATTTTGGTACAGGGTAAAAGACATGTGTCTAGATTCATCTTTCTGCATGTGGATAACCAGTTTTCCCAGTGCCATTTGTTAAGAGTTTATCTGTTCTTCAGCGTATGTTTTTAGCTCTTTTGTCAAAGATCAGATGGCTGAGGGTGTTCATGTTAGTCTCTTCATTCTCAGTTCTGTTCCACTGGTCTACTTGTCTGTTTCTGTACCAATAACATGTTTTTTTTTTTTTTAAATCACTGTTGCCTTGTAATATAAGCTTATGTGCAGATTACTGGCGCCTCCTGCTTTCACTGTATTGCTTAGGACTGCGTTAACTATTCTGGGTTTCTTCTGTTTCTATTTAAATTTTAGGACTGCTTTTTGCTTAGATCTGTGAAAAATGCTGGTATTGTGATTGGGACTGCACTGCACGTGAGTATCAGTTTTGGGAGTATGGTCATTTTGACAAAATTGATTCTGCCAATTCAGAAAACATCTATTTTCTCACATCCTCTTCAGTTTCTTTTTTCAGGGTATTATAGTTTGCACTAGAGGTTTTTTACTTCCTTGATTAGATTGGTTCCTAGATGTTTTCTTTTGAGGCTATGAATGAAATTGTTTTTCTGATCTTTACATTTTCATTGTTTGTGTACAGCAATGCTATTAATTGTTGTGTTTTGGCTTTATAACCTGCAACTTGGTTGAATTTGTTGAGTCTTCTGGTAAGAGTTTTTGGATTTTCTATGTAAAAGATCATGTTATCTGGACATAAGGACAGTCTTACTTCTCCCTTTCCAATACACATCCTCTTTGTTTTATTCTCTTGCCCGACTGTTTTGGCTAAGGTTTCAAGTACTACACTGAACAGGAGTAGTTGAGAGTGGACACCCTTGACTTGTTCCTGATTTTAAGGGAAATGCTTTCAGTTTTTCCCCATTTAGAATGATGCTGGCATTACGTTTGGCATAAATTGCTTTTTACCATCTTGAAGTAAGGTCTTTCTGTACTTACTCTCATCAGTTTTTTTTTTTAAATTATGAATGGATGTTGGATTTTGTCAAAGGTTTTTTCTTCATTTATAATCATGTAAGTTTTGACCAAGCTTTTGTGTGGTGTACTACCTTAATTGATTTATGTATGTTGAACCATCCTTGCATCCCTGGAACTAGATTATGGTATATGATCTTTTAAATAATTTGTTGCGCTCCATTTCCAAGAATCTTGTTAAGGATTTTTACCTCTACCTCTCTCTCTCTAGTTTTTTTGAGACAGGGTCTTGCTCTGTATCCCAGTCTGGCCTTGGACTCAGAGCAATCCTCCTGAGTGTTGGGATTACAGGCGTGGGCCACCAGGCCCAGCTTATGTGGTGCTGGGATCCAAACTCAGGTACTTAGCTCTTGATGTAGCATTTGCTAGGCAAGTGCTTTAACTGCTGAGACATTCCTTCAGCCCTTTTAATTAAGAAAACTAGCCTGCAGAGTGAGAGTGAGTGCTGAGAGAGAGAGAGAGAGAGAGAGAGAGAGAGAGAGAGAGAGAGTATGTTTTACCTGGTTTTGGTTTTGAGATTGAAGTATGCTAGCTTCCTCCAGCCCCTTTAATGAAGAAAACTGGGAAGAAAACTGGCCTGCATGTGTTTTGGGGGGGAGGTGTGGGAGGTGTGTAGGTGTGGGTGTATGTGTCTTACCTGGTTTAGGATCGACAAGCTAGCTTCCAGAAAGTAGTTTGGAAGTGCTCTTTCTCTTTCAATTTCATGAAAAACTCTGCAAAGCATCAGCTCTTCCCAGAAGTTCTGGTAAAATTTTATAGTGAATCTACAAGGTCTTGATTTTTTTTTTTCTTCATTGGTAGAGACTATACTGCTGTCTCAATTTCAACCCTAGTATTGTGGTTTGGATCTGGAATGTCCCCCAAAAGTCACGTATTTGGATGCTATGGGTTTCTACAGCATCATGTGCTGTTAGGAGATGGAGACCTGGTCTTCAGGGGTGGATTATGTGCGTGTGGTGGAAGACAGGCACGTAACAGATTACAGGCATGTGGAGTAGATTACAGGTGTGTATAGATTAGAGGCTTAAAACTGGAAGGGGTGAAACATTGAGGCTGGACCCACAAGAGGCAGATCACTAGGGCAAGGCTTCGAAAGATAAATGCTACTTCCTCTTTTCCTCTGAGATTTGGCTTTTTGTTTTCAATGCTGTGAGAAGCTGTTTCCACCTCTACCATGTGCTTCCACTGTTGCTGGCTGCCCCTGAATGGGCTGTGACCTTCTGAAACTTTGAGCTAAAATAAACTTTTCCTTCCCTAATTTGTGCATGTCAGGTACTCCGTTCCAGCAATGAAACAGTTACTAAGACACCTGGTTCTTGGTACTTCTAGTCCCTCTGTCTGTTCTACTCAGGGTTTTTATATCTTGATTCAGTTTTGGTATTTCATATGTATTTAGGAACTTATCCAGGGCAGAGGGTACAGTTCAGTGATTAAAGCACTTGCCTACCCTGTGTTCAATTCCCCAACACCATATAAACTAGTAATGGTGATGCACACCCATAATCCCAGCACTTAGGAGAATGACGTAGGAGGACTGCCATGAGTTCATGGCCAACCTGGGCTACACACTAAGCTCAGGACAAGCCTGGACTGCAGAGCAAGATTCTGCCTCAAAAACCAAACACAAACAAGAATTTATTTCTTCCAGATTCTCCAACTTAATTAGAAAATGACTCTTCAAAAATAGTTTCTTATAACCCTCAGGATTTCAGTGGTGTCTGGTGTGGTTTCATTTTTTAATTTTTAATAGCAGTGATAAGGATTTTTCTTCCCCTACTTTTGGTGAATCTAGCTAACAGTTTATCAATCTTATCCTCTCACACCAACTCTCATCAGTGATCTTTTATTTTAGTCTCTATTTCATTCATTTCTGCTCAGATCCTTATAATGTCTTTCCTCCTACTGTTTTTGGATTAGGATTGTTTTTATTTCTCTAGGACCCTGAGATATATCACTAGATTATTAACTTAAGATTCTTCAAATGTGTGCACTCATAACTATAAATTTCCTTCTTAGTACTCCTTTTGTTATATCCCACAGATTCTGCTATGATGTGCTTCCATTTTTGTTGGACTCTGGGAAGTTTCTGATTTCTTCTTTGTTTTTTCTGAGATCCATTGCTTGTTTGGTAATGTATTATTTAATCTCTATGTTTTTGTATAGTTTCTGTAGTTTCTTTTGCTAGTGATTTCTAGTTTCATCCCATCATGATCTAAAAGTACATAGGGGATTATTTCAATTCATTTGTATTTATTTAAGCATGTCTTATGGCCCAGGAGATGGTCTATTTTGAAAAAGGTCCCATGTTCTGCTAAGAAAGAAGTGTGTGTTCTACTGATACTAGATGGAACATTCTGTAGTTATCAGCTAAGTCCATTTGTTCTATGGCTTGGGTTAGCTCTGATGTTTCTTTGTCGATTTTTTCCCCTCTGGCTGGCCTATTTGTGAGAGTGGAGTATTAAAGTCCATTATTATGATTGTATTGGGGTCTATTTCATCTTTCATATCCAATAGTTCTGAAATTGGCCGTGCTAACACTGGGGGCATATATAATTGTGAGCTCTTTCTGTTGGATTGTTCCCTTTACTGGTATATAGTACCCATTTCTGACTCTTCTAACCTGTTTTGGCTTGAAATCTGAATATTTGAGAACACTATAGCTACTCCTACTTGTTTTGGGGCTCAAGATGCATGGAATATTTCTACCTTCATTTTCAGACTGTATGTTTCTTTGTGGGTGGTTTCTTATAGACAACAAATGGTTGGATTTTGTTTTTTCATCCAATCTGTCAGTCTGTGCATTTTAACTGGAGAGGTAAGACCATTAACACTGAGTTACTTTTATTAAGATATTTAGTGAATCCTATAATTGTCTTGTTTTTCCAAGGTTGGTTGTTACATTTTTCTCTTTGTTAAATTTCCCCCTTTTGATGTATTTCTGTGTTCCTGGGACTGCTAATCCCTCTGTCTGTCTAAAATTCCCTCAGGCATTTTCTGCAACGCTTGTCTAGTGGTCATAAATTTCTTAAGGAAAGAAAACTTTTACAATTTAAAAAATAGTTTTGCAGGCTGCAACAGCCTAGGTTGACACTTGCTTTATTTATAAGGGCTTGAAAAATTTTGCTCCAAGCTCTCCTGACTTAAGGTTTGTGTTGAGAACTTCACAGTTATTCTGAAGAGACTACCTTGGAAGACTACGTGTTTTCCTCTTTTGCTTTTTATCTTCTTTGTGTTGAATTTCTGGGATTCTGATTATAATGTGGTGAAGTTCTTTATTTGGTGTTATATACCTTATATGCCCCTTGCACAATACCAATTTCTCTTCCAGATTTCAAAAAAAATTTACTATGATTTCAATGAATAAATTCATCTTTTGAGGGGAGTAATGGGGACTGAACCCAAGACCTTTACACTATTTTCCCAGTCCCTTCTTATTGATTGAGACAAGGTCTCTCTAAATTACTGAAGTGCCCAGGCAGGGCTCAAACTTGTGATCCACCTGCCTGAGCCTCCTAGAGTGCTAGGAATACAAACATAAGCCATGATGCCCAGCTCATGATATCTTTTATGTTGTTCTCTAATCTTTCACATCCATAATTCTGAGATTTGAGACACCCAACATCTGTTGTATCCAACTACTTTGTTGTTTTATTTTGAGGATGTCCCTGAGTACATCATTTGTCAACTTTATCTTCAAGGTCTTATACTCTGTCCTCACAATACTTGAGCTAGCTCCTCAAATTTTCAATTGAAATTTTCAAAGCCTGAATTTCAGCTTGTTTTTCTTTTCTTCTTTTGGACACAGGGTCTTGGCTCTATAGGCCAGGCTGGTCCTGAACTCAATATGTAGTCCAAGTAGGCCTCAAACTCACAACAATCCTCCTGCCTCAGCCTCCCAAGTGCTGTGATTACAAGTGGGTACCATTTTTCAGGCTTGCTTTCTTCCCAGATTTTCTACTTCTGCACCACAATGTTCTTGCATTTCTTGCACATTTTGTTTAACTTAGCGTTTTGTGTCTTCTGTGAACTTATTAAAAGTCTTGTCAATTAAGACCATTATGACTCTAGTAAGTTCCTTTCTATGCCTGCTGATCATCTTTCGAATTTGTTTAAATATTTCTTTGGTCCATTTGTTGTGTGACTTCCTTTTTATAAGTTCCACTATTTCGGGGATGATTATATCCATTTCTGAAAAGTTAGGCATTTCTGCAAGTATCTGATTGCCCTGTTTTCTCATGATTCTATGTTGATGATTGCAGATCAGCTAGAGGAGAAAAACTGCCTCTAATGTGAAGATTCTTTTGCAAGATTATGCCTTTCTTTGGAGCTGGAGAAATGGCTCAGTGGTTAAAGCAAAGCGCTAAATACCTGAATTGATTCCCCAACACCACATAAGTTGGGCTTGGTGGTGCACACCTGTAATTTCGGCACTCAGGAGGTAGAGACAGGAGGACTGCTAAGTTTGAGGACAGCCTAGGCTACAGAGCAAGATTCTGCCTCAAAAAAAGAGAGAGAGAGAGAGAGAAAGAGAAACAAGATCAACTACTATGCTATCATTAACAGCCTGAGGAGAATCTGCAGTAATGGTCTAATTACTGACATATAATAACCAGTTAATAATAAAAATATTCTACCCTTGCTTTTTAAAGACAAGATCTGCTCTGTAGTTCAGGCTGGTCCTGAACTCACTATGCAGCCAAGGTTGGCCTCAAACTTTTGACAATTCTCCTGCCTCGGCTCCCCGTGTTGGTATTAAAGGCATGTGCCACCACACCCAGCTTATGTAGTGCTGGTGAATGAATACAGGGCTTTGCACTTGTTAGGCAATTGCTCTAACTGCTGTGCTATTCCTCTAAGCCCCCCTTACCTTTAGAAACTTGGTCTACTCTATTAATACAACTACTTAAGCAAACTAAATATTGACTTATTGGAAAGATCTACTAATAGCAACACTATACCACCATTAATATCAGAAATCTGTATTAATCACCTAAACTAAACTAGATAGCTAAAGGTTGATAACTCTACCACTCAACCACTACGCCCTTAATAGGAACAGGTCAGCAATACGATATAATCTAAGATAAACTAATGACATATCATAATAACCAGTTAAACGCTAGAGCTATTCCACTCTTAACATTAGAAATATGATGTATACCATTACACAGATTATCTAGACAAACCAAATAACTTATTGAAAAGATCTACAAAAGCAACATTGCACCACTGTTAATGATTTTAAAGAAATCTGTATTAATGTCCTAAATAGGCATAACTGCGCTATTAGCTCTTAATAGGCTAAATATGCAGCTATAAATTATTAATGCTTAATAAAAACAGTAAGAATAATGGGTGTAGGGAAAAGGGAGATTGACAAAGGGTTGGTTTTGGAGAAGAAAAAAAGAATAGAAGGGATAGAGAAAAGAGATAAAATTTCAATTGAAAACTAGCAGAAAGTAAACAGTATTAGTAAAAATAATAAAGAATAAGAGAAAGACATGAAAAAATAGAAAGCATAACCCAAGGATCTTTAAAAAGCCTATTTAAAAACAGTAGAAAGAACTCAACACAAAAACAGTAACAAGGGCAGAAAGGCACAAATCCAAAGTGCATACAAAGAACAACTGCGACGCACCCAACAATTTCCACTGTGTTATTTGAATAAATAAGTCATCTCTTTCCAGGTCCTGTGATGTTGGCATCCACTGGCCACCAGAATGGGAGAGGTAGGAATAGCAGTTGACTGTGACCTGCTATGATTCTCTGCTTATTGCTTATCTGCTGATGAGACCTGTCCATCCTCTCCAAGTCCAAACTGCAGCAATGTGTCTAGCGGCTAAGCCTTGGCATTTCTCCAAGCATGTACGAAGGTGGAGGGGCTTGGGGCTGAAAGTCTTTTGAGTTCTGTGCTGGGAGTAGGCAGTGAGGGGGATCAAACAATCTGATGTCTTCCAACCAGTCTCGTTCATCACCTTGGGAAACCACTCTCAGCTTTCCCGGCTTCTCTCACTCATGGGCAGAGACCCTCCAGATCTCTGAAACCTACTCTCACCACGACCCAAACCATTTAGGAGGTCTATAGCCTGTTCTTCCATTCTCTGTGGGTATCTCTTGCATCAACTCTTTCCCAGGCACTAAAGAGAATCTCCAAAGTCTTTGGTGTGTGTCTCGCCTGTGGTTTCTATTTTCCAAAGCAGTTCAGACTAAGGCTCTTTCTCTTACAGCTCCTGACTATATTACTTCCTAATATGGCACTAACATGAATTGCTTCTCCTGAGCTGGCCTGTTCAGCCACAGGGAGAGTTTTTTAGAGAGAAAATTCACAATTAGTTTGCAGTTTGCATTACCAATAGGGTTGTTTCTCCTGGAGGCTGGTACCTCCCTTTTGCTAAATTTCGGCAGCTCACAGCTCTCTGGGCTTACCACGTGTGTCGGTGGCTATTGGCTGTTCACAGCCATTCACGGACCTGCCAGACAGATGTCCCAGGAGGCATTCAGGGTAGTGTGTTCTATCCTCGCTGTCTTCAGCCCTTCTGCTTCTGCGTGATCTCTTACTTTCCCGTTGGCCTCCTTTTACAATTCCTGGAGGTTTTTTCCTTCTCTTAAGTTGTTTGGAAGGGTTTTTGGGGGGTTTTGGTTGGTTTTCGTTGTTACTATAGCTCAGTATGTCCGATGAGCTTGTGAAAAGCTGCAAGGCAGGAAAATCTTACTAAGCTACCATCTTGTTTCCTAAGGTCAATGTCTTAATGTACAGAAAGCTTGAAAGAGTGCCTAGAACACTGCAAGAAATTTATCAAAGGGCTTTTTCCCTGATCACTAAATGCCACTATCATCATCTTCTAAATTCTCATACATATTTGGGTCTGATTCTGGACTTTCTATTCAATATTTGTCCATGTTAATACAAATTCCAAACTGTCTCAATACTGATAACGTTCTGATACATTTTACTATCTGAAGGATCAAGTATCATACATATATCCTTCCCCTTTCTACCAATTATTTTTTCAAAATTTCTAAAAAATTGAGCTATTAGAATATATTTTTAAAATTCATTTAATAACATGTATTTGTGATATACGATAAAAATCAGCCTGAGAAACTGGTACACTTAGACACTGTACCTTACTGATTTTTATTTTGTCCCCCTCAGCCCCTTAAGTCCCCTTTCCATCCATAGTCTACCTTCTTATTTCCTTCTCTTTTACATTGCTCCTTCACTTTCTTTTTATGGTTTGGTTTTCTCATATTAGAGAAGCCATGTGCTATTTAATTAACCTTCTATGTCTGATTCATATCACTAAGCATAATGGTCTCAAGGCACAGCCATTTTCCTATGAATAATTCAAATTTCCTTACGGCACAGTATTCAACTGTGTAACCATACCACAGCTTCTTTAGCCATTCATTTGATAGACATATAGGCTGCTTCAAGACTTAGCTATTGCAATTTGTGCTGCCATAAACACAAGTATGCATGTATCACTCTTATAGGATGATTTTAATACCTTTGGGAAAACACAAGAGGCATAGCTGGGTCAAATGGGATATCTATTTTCAGTTTTTGAGGAATCTCCATCTTGCTTTCCACACAGGTTTCACCAGTTTACGGTCCCACCAACAATGTAGAATGGCTCCTTTCTCTCCACAACTTCAACATTTATTGGTTTGGGAGGGTTTTATTACTTTAAATTTATTATCTTACCTATGTTCTACTAGTTAATTTTTTCCACTGAAATTCTGCTTTATTATTTGAAAGTTGTAATTTGGATAATAATGAACATGGAGAAGGCAGCAATGACTTAAAAGCAAAAATTTACAATAATCAAAAGAAATCCAAATAAATCAATCACAGGCTTTAATACATTGAGGGGTAAATGATTCAAGAATTTTAAAATTGTATTATGTATGCAACTTTAGCTTTCTTCTTGCCTAATGATTTACACACACACACACACACACACACACACACACACACACACACGTAAATATGGATTTTGTTCATGCATAAGTTCCAAATTCTCTAACACCTTAGAGACATGGAATTTGAGTAATAAATGAGCATCTCATCTCTGCCTGCCCCTTTTTCACAGGGTCGCCCCTTTCCTGGCTGACCATTGCCTCCATTTCTACCCTGTTACTCATGCTGTGGCCTTTTTATGCCATTATTGTGTGTCATAAGAGGGACACCCAGTCAGTTTTGTGTTTGGTTCATTTCACTAAGCATTACTGACTCAAGGTGGCTCTATTTTCACTCCAAAGCCTCATACTTGTCTTTCTTCATGGCTGCATAGTATTCCATTGTGTATAGGTACCACATCTTCTGTAACCATTCCTCTATGGACAGGCAGGTAGGTTGTTTCCAGGATTTGGCTATTACGAATTGTATTGCTATAAACATGGATATGCATGTGTCTTTTGGTATGTTGACTTCATTTCTTTTGGAAACATGCCCAAGAGAGCTAAAGCTGAATTAAACAGAATTTCTATTTTCAGCTTTCTCATCAATATCCAGAGTGTTTCCTACATGGTTATACCAGCTTGCATTCACATCAGCAGTGGGGTAGAGTTCCTTTTTTTCCACACCCTCGCCAACAACTGTTGCTTTTTGAGTTCTTGATGTAGGCCATTCTTATTGGAGTGAGGTGAAACCTCAATGTTGTTTCTATTTGCATTTCTCTTATGGCCAATAATGAAGAACACTTTTTCATGTGCTTGTTGGCCAGTTTTACTTCTTCTAAGAAGCTTCTCTTCATTTTGGCTGCCTACTTCTTGATGGGGTTGTTTATTTTAGGAGGTTTTATGTTTCTGAGTTCTTTGTATATTCTAGATATTAAGCCTTTGTCCTAAGTGTTACTTTTCCCACTCTGTGGGTTGTCTCTTCACCTTGCTCCTCTTCGTTGGAAGTGCTTTTATTACTTAATCAACTTCACAGGTGGATATTGGCCTATTCGTATTTTTGAAGTTCTTGATACCAGATATTCTTACTAGACTTAGATGGAATCTCAATGTTGGTCTTGATTCGCATTTCTCTGATGGTTAAAGATGCAGAACATTTTTTCATGTATTTACTGGACTTTCAGACTTTCCTGAGAACTGTCAATTCATTTCAGTTACCCACTTTTTTGACTGGATCTTTTATTTTGGATGGTTTATTTTTTTTTCTTTGCAGTTCTTTGTATATGCTGGATAACAGTTCTTCATCCAAGGAGTAGCTGGCAAATTTTTTTCCCAACAGTTCTCTTTACTCTGGTGATTGTTTTTTCTGCTGTGTAGAAGTTTGATTCTTGGTTTTATCTCACATGTATTGGGTGTTTTATTCAGAAAGTCTCTGCCTATACCTATATCTTCAAAGATTTTGCCTATTTTTCCTTCCATCAGGTTCACTGTTTCCATTTAAATATCTAGGTCTTTTGATCCTTTTCTTTTTGAGGCAAGATCTCCTTCTGTAGTCCAGGCTGGTCCTGAACTCACTGTTTGGCCCATGCTAACCTTGAACTCCCAGCAATCCTCCTGTCTCTGCCTCAAGCATGGGAATTACAAGTGTGTCATGACACCCGGCTATTATGTGGTGATGGGGGCTCAAACAAAACCAAGGACTCATGCTTCCTAGGCAAGCGCTCTAATCACCAAGCTATGACCCCAGTCCTGGCGTATGAACATTATAATAATTTGCTGCATTCTGTTTTTAAATATCATGTTAAGGATTTTTGCTCTTATATTCATTAAAGAAACTGTCCTGTAGTGTTTTTTACCTGGTTTTGGGATCAAGGTGACACTTAATTTACCCAGGCTGGCCTCAAACTCATGATCTTACTGCCTCAGCCTTCCAAGTCCTGGGAATGCAGGCACTTAACACCACACTCAGCTCAACAAAATACTTTTACACATTTTAAAATCCCGGCCTGGTGGCACAGGCCTGCAATTCCAGCACTCTGAGAGGCTGAAGCAGAAGGATCATAAGTTCAAGCTCTGGCTGGAGAGATTCTGGCTCAAAATAAGACAAAAAGTGGGCTAGGGAAAACAGCTCAGTGCAAAGGCCCAAAAAGAAAATCAAATTTTTATTTTATTAGTGAACTGCCTTTAGTGAGCCAGTTAGAAACTTTCATTGTGTTCACTGGGCTAAATAAAGCTGAGTATAACTACATACAACTCTTAAGATTTCACATTCCTAGAAAGAAAAAAGTTCTCAAATTATTTTAAGAATGTTTTTAAATATTAAAAAGGGCTAAACATTAATTATTCTATATATACCCTCCTATTTAAATCAGACATAAGCACTTTCAGTTAAATCAGTCGAATTTTGTTTGGCAACCTGTTGATAGTTAATTAACTCATTTTAGTCAATTCAACACCACCACCAATTCCCCCTCTAGGATGACTTGGAATCATATGGCAACTATCCTCCCAAAGCATAATACTAAAGAATCTCAAAGAAAAAGAAAAGAATCTCATGCTTTTAAAACAAAAGCATCAGACTGGAGCTAGCAGCTGCCAAGAGTGAGTTTACTGCCTCGTTTCCATGACTGCATCAATCTGAGACCAGCGTCAGTACAGACTTCAGTCAGTACTTGGAAACAACTCTGCTTTCCTCAATTAAGGAAGTAGAAACAAAGAGAAAGCTTTAGAATAAACTAACTTGTGGTGAATGTACCCATTGCACATGACCATCACAGGCAAAAGTCCTGTCCCAAAGTTGTGAGAAAGCTACATGAAACTTGGTGGGAAAACTCGATTTTTTTTTCTGCTAATAACTTATGATCTGCACACAATATTTTCATTTGAGTAAAGAATAACAATAAAAGCTGTACAAACAACTTTAATAGTATCTAAATGGGAACAATATTTAACAGAACCAATATATTTGCTGTTAAACTGCATGCAAACTAACAACTGAATTCTCCACATATATCCTTCATATGCTCTAGAAGAATCCTTTGTTTCATTACATTTTGTTACATTACTATAATAATCAAAATGAAATTTTTCCAAATTAAGAAGCATATTAAATATAACTATGGAAATATCTATATTTCATAATCTACAGGTCCATTCATTTCAATTACATTTCTAAGGTAAGAACTTAAAAGTGAAGTACAAATGAGTTTTAAAGAATTAAAAATACACTCTCCGGGGTTTTCTTAAACCAGGACTAGTATCACCCTTCTTCCCTGGAGCTATAAATATACTTCCTGCCATCAATAGCAACGGCTAGAGCAACTTCTCTGTTCAAAAGAACTAAAAATATATTATCGTACATATCCTCCTTCTGCTACCCACCCACCATTCCAAAAGGAACTGTGAGAGAAATGCAGAGCCATGTTAAGTTCAGTTGAAAATATGCAGACTATAATTTTTCTTTTAAAAAAATTAGGTAGCATCAACTGACTGACATTTAGGGAGTTATTACTCAGCTATCACAGGATCAGAGTAAATTTTTAAATTTTTGGAAAAATTGTTTCTGACTACAAGTTATATTTCACAACTACATTAACATCGTTTCAGGACAAGAACTATTTAATTAAACTATGGTAATGAAAGGTTTTCCATATTGGAACCCATCCAAAGTGAAGAGAGTCTATGTAAAAAAGGCTCACGGAACTTGAGCAGTTATTCAGCCATGGCAGTTAGCAGGGTCAGAACCAAAGAGACAGCTTTCTTGGTCTTGAATGTTACCTACTGGTGGATGAAGTAAAAAGGATAATGCCAGCAGAGTTTTTCAGTGCCAGAGAAGAACAAAACAGAAAGAGGAAGATCAAAAAAAAAAAAAAAAGCTACAGTGTTGGAATGGAATCAGGCTATCTGTGAAATCATGGCTTTCAATATTTATAAGCAGACAGAGATGACTGTGTATATGTACATGTATGTAAAAATATACATAAGTATCTATAACAATTCTTGACATTCTGTAATTGAAAACTTGGCATCTTGAAAGCCTGTGACAAAATAACAGCCAAAGTTGTTTACACTCCTATTATCCCTGTGTTTCTGAGGGGATACAAATATAGCAAACACTTTACCCACAGAGTCCAACATCTGTGTTTTGTTTCCTGTCCAATAATGGATGTATGTACCTACTAACTTGCCACCACTATAGTAAAAGAAGCTCCCCCTCTGGTTGCCCTACCTCCTAAAACACTGTGGGGCTTGTCCATGTGGTCCTGGGCAGCACAGTGTTCCTCCCTCTTCTGAGAAACTGAGTAGCAAGTTCTCAGTGGTACTGACATCTCTGCATCATCATTCAGTCACATCCATTGATGAAATCTTACGTACATTTATTTTTTGAGAGGGGGGTCTTATTCTGTAACTGAGGCTGATCTGGAACTCACTGTGTAACCCAGGCTGGTCTCAAAATCACAGCAACCCTCCTGTGTCAGCCCCCTACGTCAGCCTCCCACGTGCTAAGATTATAAAAATGTATCACCACACCCAGCTAATTTTCATGTGTGGCTGGGGAATTGAACCTACATGCTAAGCAAACCACTAAGATATGCTTTTAGTCCCTCGGGCAAATTTTAAAACAGTATCCTACGTCAGTTCTCCCTTTGGCCTAAGAACAAGGATAACCCAGTGCCAAGGAACATGTCTGGTACTCAGACCTTGCCTTCTCCAACCTGAGTTCTTTGATAAAATGGCCAGTTCCAGGACTGAGACAGCTAAAGCATAAGATGAACAGGGAAAAAAATTTTCTGCCAAAGAGAAAGAAAAAAAGGGATCAAAGAATGATGAGGATATGAAAAGAAGACACAGGAACCATCTTGAAAGGGTCTGACTAGCCAAATCCAGGATAATTTGGACATCAAAATAAATGAAAAATGAATAAAATAAAAACTTACAAGTCTATGCTGGTTTTTAAAAGATTAAAAAAATATACAAACAAAAACAAAAAACAAGGAGCTGGACCCAGTGACACAAGCCTGTAATTCCAGCACTCTGGGAGGCTAAAGCAGGATTGTAAATTCAAGCCTAACCTGGGCATCTGGCAATTTACCAAGACCCTGTCTCAAAATCAAAAATAAAAATAAGCTGGGAATGTAGCTCAGTGGAAAGGCCCAAGGCTTGATCCTCATCATCAAAAAGAAAAAAAAAAAAAGCAAGGAGAGGAAGGATGCCTTTCCGTGCCATCCTTAATGAGATGTTAGATGAAGAACGCAGGAGAAATGGTATTTTTTAGAACATACCATCTGGCAACCACCATGGCAACACGGCAATAACTGATTCTGGCACAAATTATCAATGAATACTAAAATTTGCTGGTTGAAATATGAAGAGAAATAGTCTAGTTACAGTTCCAAAGTCACAAAGTATTTTTGCAAAATACACACAAAATGCATATTATTTATTAATTAGTAACACAAAATACTTCTGAACTAACATTACAGAAATCTGTCAAGACAACATCTTAAGTGAGAAGACTGTAAAAACCTGTAATGGGAAAAACTGACATGTGCTTCCTGATATAATGCAATGAAAATAACATGCTCTAGCATTCTTGCAAAAAAAAATGTAGAACCTAAATCTATTCATGAGAAAAACATCAGGCTAACTCGAATTAGGGAAGACTTTGCAAAGAAGCTGGCCTACTCTTCAAAAATAAGAGGATCACTGAAAAAAAGAAAAGACTAAGATACATTCCCAGCTTTTTTTTTTTTTTTTTTTTTTTTTTTGGTGATGAGGATCAAGCCTTGGGCCTTAGTTTGTAACAGGATTAGAAAGAGATAGTCTGGCTTGGTGGCACGGGCTTGTATTCCTAACACTCTGGGATACTGAGGCATGAGGATAGCCATTTCCTACGTGTGAGCCCAGCCTGGACAACTTAATGATTTAGGGAATCCCTGTCTCAAAAAAAACCATTAAAAGGTAGTTCAGTGTAAAGGCCTTGGGTTCAATCCTCAGAATAAAAAAAAAAAAATTAACATATATAATCAATGCTATAGTTGTTATATTGATGTTAAAAGAAAAAAAGTACATTTCAATCTGCAGTTACTGGTCAATCCTTTTATAAACATAAAATTCTCATATATTCCTTTATTACTTGGGATATCAAACTTTAATTCTTATACAAGAACTCAATATGGAAAGTTTCACAAGATTTGTTCATAGTACCCGTGGATGTCTTTGGAAAGGGGAATGTGGAAGATGGGAAGGCAGAGAACTGCATTTTACTATATATATGCATGTATTAGTATTATTTATGTATTTTAACATGTATAAGTATTATCCAAATAATACATAAATTTGAAATAAACACTAAAATAAATTGAAACAATGTTTTTTTCCAAATACTCTTTACCCTAGTGTCAAAATTTCTGAGAACCGCTGCCTGAGAGATTCAAAACTGCTGCCAGTGGCACTCCTATGAACTGAATAAAGGCAGTCTTCCTGGGTTTTTTATATTTCTCACCTGTGAGTTTTATTCTTATTTTTACTATTTATTTATTTACTTATTTATTTATCTATTTATTTATTTTTATGCAGGGTCTTGCTCTGTAGCCCAGGCTGGCCTTGAACTCCCAGCAATCCTCCTGCCTCAGCCTCCTCCCTACTTCACTGAGTGCCATAATTACAGGCTACAGGTGCTTGCCCCCATGCCTGGCTTACATGGTGGTAGGAAATCAAAACGAAGAGTCTTGTGCTTGCTAGGTAAATGCTCTAACAGCTGTGCTATTCCTCCAGTCCCTGTTTTCTTTTTTAAACAGTGCTGGGGATCTAACCCCAGCACCCCTGCATTGTGACAGCTTTAAACTTGAGGACTTGGAAGGCCCATTCTAGGTAACACCCTAGACTGGACAAAGACAACCACCAGCCGGAATTCACTACGAATTCAGCCTGTTACTCAAGTGAGAAGGCCTAAGCGGAAATACAAAATATCGGAGGACAGCAGTTTCCCTGCACACTAAAGCACTGACTCAGGCACTGGCCCCAGGGCCCAAGATAGGAGGGGCGTTCTTACTGCTGAGACACAGAAATGTCAAATAGAAGAACAGAAGCATCTGGAGAAAAGAATGGGTTCCTAAGCTCCTTTTTATTTCCTCAGTACAGGGCCTGAACCCAGGGCCTTCACTACCCAGCACACTTTTTTTTTTTGAGACCAATTTTCGCTAAATTGCTAAATTGTTTAAGCTGGGCTCCAATTTGTAATCCCCCCTGCTTCGGCCTCCCAGAGTACTGGGATTACAGGCATGCAGTAACATGCTGAGCTCCCTCAATTCCTTTTAGAACAGTGAAATCCTAGACCTATTCCACACTGCTCTGGTAACACTGCCGCTGACACATTAATGAAGGCGTTCTCTTTATTAATGGAGCAGTATCAAGGCCCTGACAATAGTACATTAAACCACCTGTCAACCAATGTTTGAAAACTAATTGCAGGTTATGCTATTTGTCAACCAATATTTGAGAACTACTTGCACAATTCACAGCAGTAGAGTTTTCAACTTCTTACATATGTAAGCTCAGTTCACCACTTAACAATCATTTTTTCCGAAAAGTCAAAACTTTGGAACCCTACTAACATTCCTACTGCTTAAATCATACTTGTTCACAGAGCTCCATCCTCATCACCACTCCTCTACCAGAAAAATAGTCCAGGACATCACCATCACCACCCAAATTTGCTCCCTTTTTTTTTTGAGACAGGGTCTCGCTCTGTAGCCTAGCCTGGCCCTGACCTCCCAGCAATCCTCCTTTCTGAGGCTCCTGAGTGCTGGGGCTACAGGAGAGAGGCACCTTGTCCAGAATAACATACGATCAAATACAACAAAACATCTCAAATGAAAATAATGTTGACAATAATGGCACTACTAAAACTAAAGTACAGATATAAAAAACCTTTTAAGCTGGGTGTGGTAGCACACACCTATAATATTAGTACCCTGGGAGGGCTAAAGCAGGAGGAGGATTTCAAGTTCCAACCCAGCCTGCGCAACTTAGCAAGATTCTGTCTAAAAAATCCAAAATAAAAATGAGCTAGGGCTATAATTCAATATAAAGGCTGCTGGCATGAATCCTCATACCACAGAAACAATAAAAATAAAAATCATCTAGTCAAGTATAGTGGCACATGCCTCTAATCCCATCTCTGGAGAGGCTGACGCAGGAGGATCATGCGTTTGAGGCCACTCTAGGCTATATAGTAAGTTCAAAACCAGACTTGATTACACAGAAATACCCTGTCTCAAAAAACAACAAAAAAATCATCTAATATATGAATAGTACTCAAATTACTCCCAGTGGTCTCATACTATCATTTTACAATACCTTGGATCTAAAGAAGGTCCACACATTACATTTGGTTAAAATGTCTCAAGTCTTTTTAAATTGTCAATAGCTCCTCTACTCTCTTTTCCCCTCACATTTATTTGAAGTAACTCGGTTCATCTTTCATAGTATTTCTTACTTTCAGAATTTGCTAATAACATCTTATGAACTGCTAAATATGGAAGGTTATATAGAGTCAGGTTAGGTTTGATTTGATTTGTTGAGAGGCAAGATTATTTCATGACTGATGTTACCTTCTTTCTTCCCACTGTATCATACAGAAGAAACAGATTTGGCTGTCCCAATTTTAGGGATGCTATGCTCAGAAAATTGTCAGTTTCATCCCCTTTTATGATGTTCACTGATGCTTTTAATAGCTTCTGATTTCATGTTCAAACCCAGGCAGGGCAATTTAGCAAGACCTTGTCTTAAAAGTCAAAAATGAAAATGGGCTAGGGATGCAGCACAGGATGAAGGCCCTAGGCTTAATCCCCAAGACCATGAAAAATAAATAAAAAAATAGAAAAATTATGCCAGCATGGTAATATATGCCTATAATCCCAGCATTTAGGAACTGAGAATTTTAAGTACAAGGCCAGCCTGGGGAACATTGCAAGACTCAAGTCTCAAAAAAAAAAAAAAAAGGGAGAATCTTATGATACATAAATTGTAACATTTATAAAGCTTTATATTTTTAAAATAAACACAATGTGGAAAATGCTCTTTAAAAAGTTACTTTTTTCTGTGTAGTACATTAAATCCAGGGCCTCATGCATATTAGGGAAGTGCTCCCCACTTATGTATATTTCCAGACCAAAGCCAGTAACTTTTTCCATTCACTTACTTTTTTTTTTTTTTTTTTTTTTTTTTTTTTTGCACAGACAGGGTCTCACTCTGTGGCCCAGGCTAGTCCTGAACTCACTATGGAGCCCAGGCTGGCCTTGGACTCATGGCAATTCTCCTGCCTCAGCCTTACCAGTGCCTGGATTACAAGCATGCACCACCATGCCTGGTTTATATGGTGCTGGAGAAGTGAACTCGGAAACTTAGCACTTGGCACGTTAACCTCTGAGCCATTCCTCCAGCCCCACACCATTTGTTAAGTAGCCACATTTAATATGACTTTCTTCTAGTAGCTCACAAGTTTTTTCTGTTTCGTTTTGTTTTGATTTGATTTTCTGAGACAAGATCACACTCTACAGTTCCAACCTGGTCCTGAACTCACAGTGTACTCCAAGCTGGCCTTGGACTCACGGTCAATCCTCTGGTCTCAGCCTCCCAAGTGCTGGGACTGCAGGTGTGCACCACCATGCCCAGCTTAGCTGTTCTTAAATTGGGCATGGTGGTGTCCTCCAGTAAATCCCTGTGCTGAGGAAGACTGAGGCAAGAGAACCTCAAGTTTGAGTCCTGCAAGAGTACTTTAACAAAACCAACTCAAAATAAAAATTAAAAAATAAGGGTGGGAATGTATTTTAGTGGTAGCGTACCTCTAGGTTCCAGTCCCAGTATACTACATGTACACATACACACACACAGCTCCTTGCCCTGGAAACCTCCGTGCTATACTTTTTTTTTTTTTTTTTGAGACAGGGTCTCACTCTATAGCCCAGGCTGGTCCTGAACTCACTATGGAGTCCAGGCTGGCCTTGGACTCACAGAAATCCTGTTTCAGCCTCCCCAGTGCTGGGATTACAGGCACGTGCTGCCACATCTGGCTTATGTAGTGATGGGTAACCAACTCAGTCACCCAGTACTGGCCTTAATGGCTGCTGGCTGAGCCATTCCTTCGTCCTCACCCTGTTATAGATTTAAGATCTAAAATATCCCTCCAAAATTTCATGCGTTCAGAGGAAGGGTCTCAGAGGATGATTCAATCAAGAGGGCTCTAACTTCATCAAATGGACTGATCCACTGCTGAGCTACACTTCCAAGGCATTATTTAAGGGTATGGAAACTTGGGACGTAGATGAAATGACTGGCACATACGGGCATAATACTGGGGACTGCATCTTGCCCTTGGCCTCTTTCTCTCTGCCTTCTTCTCTTTCTCTGCTTCCTGGCTGCTCTGTCAGCTCTCCTTCACCATGCCTTTCTGCCACTGATGTTTATGTCTTGCCAGAGGGCAACAGAGCAGGGAACCATGGACTGGGACTGAAATCCCTGAAACTGAACCAAGATAAATCTTTCCTCAAGTTGCTTTTCTCAGGTATTTTGTAACAGTGACAATAAAGCTGACTAACATACTTCCCACACTGCAAAAACTTTTTTTTGTGGTCCTGGGGACTGAACTCAGGTCCTCACACACTAATACATCTCCAGCCCTTTTTATTTAATTTTGACATGGATTCTTGTAATAATGGTTGGGTTGGGCTCAAACCCACAATCCTGCCTCATCTTCCCAAGTATCTGGAATTACAGGTGCATACTCTGTCATAGGAAACTTTTCTTAGGGTTGTCTACTTTTTTTTTCCTTCTTTTGGAGATAGGGTCTTGCTCTGTAGCCCTGGCTGGTCCCGAACTCACTGTGTAGCCCAGGCTGGCCTTGGGCTCACAGCAAATCTCCTGCCTCAGCCTCTCGAGTGCATGTGCCACCACACCGAGCTTTAGGTGGTGCTGGGGAATCGAACTCATGGCCTGGTACTTTCTAGGCAAGTGCTTTATCCACTGTGCCATTCCTCCAGCTCCTGGGGATTATCTATTAATCTCAACAGGGCACAGGAGATAGGCCAAAGTAATAATTACACCAACATCCAATTTGGTGAACCAAAACATTTACTGGAGTTATTTCCAGGAGCACAGGTGAGGGGTCACTTACAAGCCTTTGCTGACTCAAAGGCAGTTGCAAAGATGCAGCACAGATGGCAACTTGAAGAAAAAGCACACTGACTCCTGAGACTCTCCCTTGGGACAAGCAGTTTGAAGGTTCCTGCTTCTCAGGCTCCGCTGCCTGCATCACCCTGTGGCCTCCACACCATTAAATGCATCCTTTAATATCCCCACACATGACATCAGTACACAGGTGCAGTGAAATCTGTACCATGTATAGAAGACACAATCTAGAAGCTACACCTGTGGATAAGGACCCAGTAAGTTCAGATTTGGCCTGTACTACTGAATGAGTTCAGGACCAGCTGGACTACAAAGTGAGACCTTGTCTCATTTTTTTTTTTTAAAAAGTGTACAATATTTAACTGAATAGAGTATACCTTTAAGCATTATTTAAAAAAAAAAGTAGAGGCTGGAGGTATGCTCAGAGTACAGCACATGGCACAAGCCCCTGGGTTCAATCCTCAACACCTCAAGAAAAAAAAGCAGAAGTTCTTTATGTTCTATATGCTTATTTTTCGTATGTCTTCATGTCTTTTTTTGCCTTAAACTCACTTTGTAGCCCAAGCTACCTCCAAACTCATGGTAATCCTCCTGCATCGGCCTCAACCTCCAAAGCAGCTACATTCTCTTTTTTTTAATTTACATATCACCTCCTTTTCCCCTTCCCACCCTCTCACACCTCCCTTTTCCTTCTCCCTCTCTACAAAGTCTGTCTTGTTACTTTCTTCCATTGTCACTTACATTTTTTATCGTTTGGTTTTCTCATATTAGAGAAACCATATGATATTTAACTTTCTAAGTCTGATTCATATCACTGAGCATAATGGTCTCAAGGTGCATCCATTTTCCTAAAAATAACTCAAATTTGTCATTCTTAATGGCAGAGTAATGCTCCATTATGTGTGTGTGTGTGTGTGTGTGTGTGTGTGTGTTTGTGTGTGTGTGTGTATACACACCTTCTTTATCCAGTCTCCTGTACTCGGGCATAAGATTTGGCTATTATGAATTGTGCTGCTATAAACATGGGTATTCTCATTATCACTATATTATGACTTTAACTCTTTTGGGAAGGCATCAGAAAAGGTACAGCTGGGTCAAATGAAATACTGATTTTTGGTTTTCTGAGGATCTCCATACCACTTTCCATAGTGGCTGTACCAGTTTAAAGTCCCACAAGCAATGTTGGGGTGGGGTGGGGGGGGGAGTCCTTTTTCCCCACAGCCTCACCATCATTCATTGGTTTTTTTCTTTTTTGAGTTCTTAATAGCAACCACTCTTACTGGCATTAGATAAAACCTTCATGTTGTTTTAATCTGAATACCTCTGATGGCTAACAGCTACATACTCTTACAGTAATATTCCTATTAATAGTGAAGGATGGTAAGACAGGTGAACAACAGAGTGGTTAGCATGCTTGCTTAGCAAGCACAAGAACCTGGGCTTGATTCCCAAGCACCACACAAGCTGGGAGTGGTGGCACATGTCCAGGGTTCAATTTCCCAGCACCATATAAAAAAAGCCAGATACAGTGGTACACAACTTCTAACTAAGGCTGAGGCAAGAGGACTGCTGTTAGTTCATAGGGCTTGGGCTACAGTGCAACACTGTCTCAAAAAACAATTGCCTAGCCATACACATGGCCCTGGGTTCTGTGACTCTACACCACATAAAGAACACATGGTGGTATACACCCATAATCTCAGCACTAGAGGCCAAGGTAAGAGGGTGTTCAAGGACAGCCTAGGCTATGTAGGGAGTTCAGGACCAGCCTGGAATATAAAACAAAAACCTGTCTCAAAAATAAATAAAGTTCTAAATTTTCTTCGAGTGCCCCAGCCAATTTTATTATCTACTTCACTTTGAAAACTACTACTCTCAATTGCAGCCACAGTGCAAATAAGATGATTTCACTCTACTACTTTAAAATCCTTCAATGGATTAGTTCCGTCTTCAAGACAAAGTATGCGGGCCTGCAATCCCAGTAACGTCAAGCCTAGTCTGGGCAATATAGCAAGATTTTATTTCAAAATAAAAAATTTAAAAATGGGCTGGAAGAATGGGTCAGAGGTTAAAGAACTTGCCTAGCAAGTGCAAGGCCCCAAGTTTGATTCCCCAGCACCACATAAAGCTGGGCATGGTGGCGTACATCTGTAATCCCAGCACTGTGGAGGCTGAGGCAGGAGGATTGCCGTGAGTCCAAAGCTAGTCTAGACTACACAGTAAATTCAGGACCAGCCTGGGCTACAGAACGAGACACTGTCTCAAAAAAGAAAAAAAGAAAGAAAGAAAGAAAGAAAGAAAGAGAAAAAAGAAGAAAAAGAAAAAAAAAAGCTGGGGAGTCAGGGTGATGGGACAGGTCTATAATCCCAGCACTCTGAGAGGCAGAAACAGTAGGATCATGAATTTGGGCCTAATCAGGGCAATTTAGTGACTTAGTGAGACTGTCTCAAAATAAAAAATAAAAATGGCCTGAGAATGTAGTTTAGTATAAATGTGAAGGTCCCAAGTTCAATCTTCAGTACTATATAAAAACATAATAGCAATAAAAAGTAAAGCCTAAAAATCTGTGCATGTATACAAGGCCCTCAATTCTGGCCCAAGTCTCTCTCCAGTTCCAACAGTTCTCAAACCTGACTATACATTACAATTAGAGCTGGACATGGTGACAAGCCTGTACTCCCAGGCCTGCAATCCCAGCTACTGAGCAGCCAGAGGCAGAACTGTAAATTCAAGATCAGCCTGGGCAATTTAGCAAGACCCTATCTACAAATAAAATAAAAAGAGCTGATGTTGTAGCTCATCTCTCCCTGGATTCAATACCCAGTACTGAAAGAAAATAAAATCAGCTAGGGTATTAAAATTCATTAAAAAAAAAAAACTCATGAAAAAGGCCTGGGGACATAGTTCAGTGTGAAGGCGCTGAACTCAATCTCCAGTACCACAAAAATAAAAAATAAAAAAAATCTCAGTTCCTACACAACATCACTTAAATCAAAATGCTTGGTGGCAGGGCATTTGTATCCCTGGTTTCTGTAAGTTCCACAGATGAATTTAAAGCACATGGGGCAGAGAATGTCTCTGATGTCACAGCAAGCCACCTGTTACTTCCTGCTCATCACGGTCACCTAGTTTCAGGTGCTCATTAAGCTCTTAATTAGGCCTTCCTTTGCCAAGTGTGATCCACCCACCAGCAGCATCTCCCTCACTCGAGGGGGGGAGGTGGTTAATAATATAAAATCCCAAGTCCTATCCTAGACCTACTGAATCAGGACTTGGCATTTCAACAAGATTCCCAGATGGTTCATGTGCACATTCAAGTTAAAGAAGTGGTGCCCTGAGCTACCAAATTTCTTCCCAGCTCAGGGCCTTTGCAAATCTTGTTTAATTGCTGAACTTGTCTAGCACTCCCAAGACACCCTATTCTTTGCCTTTGATCTCACTCATCACCCCTGTAATTACCATAAGGTGATTAATGTCTATCTACTGCACTAACCCATAAGTACCATGAAGACAGACATCAAATCCATGTAACATTGGGGCATCCCTTGCTCATAGCAATGTCTAGTATATTCAACTGCACGGCATCTGGTTTTGTATTTCAAATGGATAGAATTCTAGTCTAAATGCCCACGGTACTCGTTTCATCAAGTAAGTCTTTCTTTAGCCATGAGTTGGCTTTAGCTACATAATTCTTGACTTTATATATATATATACACACATATATATACACATACATATATAAGTCCTTTTCTAAAATGTAAATTAAATCTAATTCAAGGTACCATAATATTTTTCTTGAATTAATAAAATAACTGAATACTAGGTTTTGTTTGTGCTAGCACTGGCTGAGGAAACATGGCTACCTATTGCTGATGAAGAAAAAATTTTGATGGTGTTGTAATTCTCAATCTTTACACACAGCAATTCACCACTAAATTAATCCTCTGGGGCTGGAGGAATGGCAGAGGTTAAAATGCTTGCCTAGCAAGCTCAAGCCCTGAGTTCGACTCCCCAGCATCAAATAAGCTAGGTATGGAGGAAAATGCCTGTAATCCCAGTAGACCAGTACCTGGGAGGCTGAAGCAGAATTGTCATAGTCCAAGGCTAGCCTAGGCTCCATAGTGAGTTCAGGACCAGCATGGGCTACAGAGGGAGACCCTGTCTCAAAATTAATTAATCTTCAATAAGCTTACTTGAGTAAGGATCCAAGAAAATAATCCAAAAGAAAGTAGTACTTAGGGATGGAGATAAGCTCAGTGATAAAGCTCTGGTCTAGCATGCACTTAGCCCTGGGTTCAGCACAAGGAAAAAAAAAAAAAAAAAAAAAAACAAGGGTGTTGGGAAAGTAGTTCAGTGATATAGTGCTTGCCTAGCATACATGAGGCCTTGGATTCAATCTCTAGGACCACCACCACCACCAAAAAAAAAAAAAAAAGCAGAGTGTGTAGATTTATAAAGTAACACTTATATTTGTAAAATGGAGAAAAAAATTAAAGACTGCCATTGATACATAGAATATTATACTGTGCCTTAAAAACACACAAATGAATAAATAGGCTTTGTGCTATTCAACAATTCAAAAATCATACTTTATTCCAACACTTAGGAAGCTGAGACAGGAGAACGGCCATGAGTTTAAGACCAGCCCAGACTACAGAGCAGACCCTATCGCAAAAGAAACAAACTTTACATGTACTGATTGAAATCATTAAGAAAAACAACCTATGAGTTAGGTATGGTGATGCATCCCTGTAGTCTCAGTACTTTGGGAAGGTGAGGCACAAGGGATTACAAGTTTGAGGTCAGCCTATGCACACAGTTTAGTGACTTGGTCAGACCATTTCAAAAAATAAGTGATACAAAAAAGGGCTGGGGATGTAGCTCAGTATTAAGACTCTGGATTTAACACAGAGCACCCATAAATTTTTTTTTTTTAATTTCAGGTTTGTCATCTAGAAACCTTTACTAGATATTGCACTAAAAGTTAAGATAAGACTTTATATTTGGCTTCTTGCTTATAACTCAAACTTGCATCTCATTTTTTCCCACATGAAAATGGAGAAAAATAATGCCACAATGTTTACAAATTGATGCTGAGTGCTTCCATAAAAGGTACTGGACAAATACAAATACCAGAGATGCGAAACAATAAATAAATGAACTACCATCATTCAATATTCATATTACACAAGACACTTTAAATTTTCCGAGCCTCACCGCTTCTGTAAACTTAAAGAAATAGGCTAGAATAACATGGGGCTGAGGGAAGGGTGGTTGGTAAGAGAAAAGCAGTCATACGATGGTTGAAAAAGGACTCCAGGTGATCCTGCTGGACATTCTAATGAACAGTCATCGAGTCACACACATTTTTGCAGAGGACGTCCTGGTGTAAAATTATCTCAGAGGAGTGATAATTTAGCTACATGTGAAAAAAAAAATTAAAAAGTACAGTTTCTTTACCCAACAGTTCCTCTCTAAAAATATGTTGTTCAGATAATTTAATACATGTGCACATAACAAAATATATACAAATATATTCATTGTATTGCTGCAGGAAACTTAGAAAAAATGTTTAACTTGAAAATTAGTTAGAAATACAGCCATACAGTTTATTTCATCATGCAGCAATACAATGAAAAAAAGATCAGTACAAAGAATGAACAATTCTATATGTACAAATACACAATAATTTCCTAAATATTAATTAACAAGAGCAATGTGTTACTGGTATGTTTCACACCAGAAGTACAGAGATACAGATATATGTTTACACTCCGGGCTGGAGGAATTGAACAGAGGTTAAAGCACTTGTCTAAGCAAGCTCACTGTCCTGAGCTAGATTCCCCAGCACCATATAAAGCGGGGTGTGGTGGCACATGCCTGTAATCCCAGTACTTGCAGAAGCAGGAGGATTGCCTTGAGTTCAAGGCCAGCCTGGGCCCCCTAGTAAGTTCAGGACCAGCCTGGACCACAGAGCAAGGCCCTATCTCAAATTAATTAAATAAATAGATAATGTCTACAAAAGGTCACACAAGCTGGAAACATCACACATCTCTGGGGAGGTTAACAGACAGAGGAGACTTGGGGTCAGGGTCGGAGAGAGATTTATTTTCCCTATAAACCCCAGGCCCCCCTCTTTTTTTGAGACAGGGTCTTGCTCTGTAGCACAGGCCGGACTTGAATTCACCATGGAGCTCAGGCTGGCTTTGAACTCAAGGCAATCCTTCTGTCTCAGCCTTCAGAGTACTGCAATTACAGGTGTGTGGCCCCACACCTGGCTTATGCAGTGCTGGGGAATCAAACTTGGGTACTTAGCACTTGACTTAGAGCACTGCTGAGCCATTCCTCCAGCCCCTACATGCCCCCTTTGGTACAGCTAGAATTTCTCTTTCATATGCATTAATAACCTTTTCCCCATACTGAGCAAGATTCTATGCCTTCCTCTGGGTCTAACTGGATATGGACCTTCCTCTGTGGAACATAACCATTGCCTCCTAAATTGCTCAGTTAACAGCATGTGGTCACCTAATGCCCCTGAATGACCTTTCCAAAGCCACTCAGTCCAGATCCTTGACCTCTTCTAAATCTTTCAGTGGCTCTCCACTGTCCAAACCCTAACACAGCACATACACCCCCTCAAGCTTACCCTAGCCTCATCTCCTATTCCACTTCCTGCTATTTAACTTAGCTACGTTTAATCTCTTCATAATTCCACAAGGACAGTAATTGTTTATTACCATTTGCTCCTTCCTATGTGCACTGTCCACCTCACACAAATCTGTATGTGTCCTTCAGGGCTCAAAGGTCCCACCACAGGAAAATCTTCCCAGACCACCCAGAGAGGGAGTATTCCTTGCCTAGTCCTGAAGATAGTCAAAATTCAAATCCTCAGTATTTCTGGTTCTGCTGAGTAGAAATAAGCCCCTATATAATTATTAAGAGAATTAAATGAGAATCCACGTAAAACATTTATTACATAGCCTGTCATAGGCAAATAAAAGACAATAGCAATTATTATTACATTCTCGTAGTACTTGTGATGCAATCATTTATATCCATCTGTCCAGCACCAGCTTGTGAGCTTCTCACTTTCATTTTATATCCCAAGCACTACAGAAAGCACACCGAATACTAGTATACTTCATTTGGAGGATTTGTTTTTCTGGTTCTGTATTTCGTGCACATGCCAACTAGGTGGCAAAATGATACACAGTAAACAGCAACCTGGATCCACCATTCCTTACACTACATATCCATCTGGTCACTTGGAGTAGTAAAAGTGAAAAGTGACTGCGGAGCTTCTGCCCTCTCAGGGACAGTCAAGCAGACTAGAAGCCAATGGCACACAGAACCTTCCAGTTCCTGCCTGTTGAGTACTTACGGGGGCTGGGTGAGACAGACAGTGGGAAATGGGGAATCGGAGGAATTGAATGTCCTGTGCTGGAGTTCAAGGAACAGTATAGTGGTTACGGGACTGCCTAACAAGAGCAAGGCCCTGAGTTGATTCCCCAGCACCACATAAGCAGGGTGTGGTGATGCATGCCTGTAATCCCATCATGCAGGAGGGTAAGACACAACGACTGTTGTGAGTTCAAGGACAGCCTGGGCTACAAAGTGAGTCAGGACCAACCAGCCTGGACTACACAGCAAGACTGCCTAAAATAAATAAATAAACAAATAAAAATAAAAAGTCCTGGGCTTGCACTCTAAGCAAGGCTTCAGGAAACACATGTGGAAATTTCTCTGGGGAAGTTCCTAAGGGCCACGATACAACTGTGAACTCTCCGAGCATGGAAAGGTGAAAAAGACAGGCAACTCTTACTCTCAAGAAACTTCTTAAGTGAGAAAAACTTCAAAGGAAGACAAGAAGCTTGACAGGCAAAGGTGGGAGGAAAAAGGATGGCAGAAAACAAAAACCTTCCAACAGGTGAAGGGACAGTCAGGAAGCTCTAAAGGACTGGCAACTGGCTAGGGAGAGGAGAGTGAAGAACTGAAAAGACTGACAAGGGCCTTGTTATCAGCTTATCAGTATTTTGGGCTTCATTCATCTCATGCAGAAAGGAAAGCTAGGGAGTTAAATAAACAAGTGACAGCATTAGATCTGTGTTTTGGAAAGGAGTGGCAGGGCAGAAAGATGTTCATCAATTTCTAGCCAGTTCTCCCCTCACCCAATCATCTTTGGGTTCTCTGGCCATCTCAACAGCGTGCAGGTGGCAAGTCAAGGAATTATTGGGGAGAAGTGATTGTTCTAAGAGCCCTATGCTGGGCAAACCCTTTTGAAGACATTCACCCTGCCTAGGAGGATTCTGGGTATTCCTGTTTTCCTGTCTTACAAATATAATCATTGACCAAAAAAGAAAAAAAAAAACACTCTCAACCATATTAGGCTTAACTTTGCCATTATAATTTTGATTTTCAGAAAATACAATTAGTAATTCCTGTCCCCAAAAAATAAAATTTTAAGAATTTTATTTACCACATGAAGGGAGGGGATCTGTATTCCCAAGTGGCTCATTTTGAATTCTGGGCAGCTCTCAGACTCTATTTCCCTTAAGAATCCTCAACAGTTGGGAGTGGGCGGCAAAAAGAGGGGCTTGGCAGTTGTGCCGGTGAAAGGGGGTAGCTCTAAGGAAATGAAAAGTTGGTTACTGAAAAAGCCAATTTTCTCCTGCCAGGAGTTTTCCCCTTCCCACCTATTAAAAGGACCTGGGCGAACGCTGTTCTCCCTGTTTCAAGTTTCTCTTTTTAGAATGAACTCCAGCAGCGCCCCGGCCTGGCCCCAGGAGGACGCACACAAAGTTCCTGGTCAGCCCCAAGGGGTCCGCGCCCTGTCCGGCACGTTTCCGGGGTCCCCTTCCCCCTCCCACCGCGCAAGGATGCGGAATCCGACCGCTACCGCCTGAGGGACTCCACCGGGATGAGGGGACCGGGGGACCCCTGCCGCCCGCGCCCCAAGCCGCTCCCCCTTCCGGAGCCCACCCGGGCGCGGCAGCCGCGCTCACTCACCGAGCCCAGCGTTGGGCGGGACCACGGGAGACCAGGACGGCGGCTCCGCCTCGGTTCCGCGACGGCGTCTCGGCCAGCCACTCGCCCTTAGGGCCGCCGCCCGGCCCGCGGCTCGGAGCCCCGCGGCGGCGGCGGCGTCCTCGCCTCCATGGCGAGAGGAAGCGGCTGAGAGGGGTGACGGGGCCGGCGGCGGTGATGGCGGCGTTAGCCCGGGGTCCGAGCTCGACAGCGCGCGCGCGCGTCCCTGTCAGCGCCGCGCTCGCCGCAGCCTCGTTTCCGACGCTGCCTTGGCTGTAAGGCGCATCCTCATTGGCTGTTCAGAGACGAATACTGGTTGGCCAACGCCAAAAGGGCGTCTCCAGTCCCCTGGCGGACCCCACCCTTACGCTCCTCATAGGGCTTGCTAACCGGCTGGGAGCTGTCACCAACCCCGGGGTACGCTCCTCACTCCTCAGCCCACTCCTCCTGCAAACGGCCTTGGAAGTCTCGGCTGCGACTGCACCAGCATCTTCTGCTTCCCTACAGTCCCAGGCCCCTGGATGTAGGCTTTCCCATTTTATAGATGTGGAAACTGAGGGCAGACACAAATCACACCAGGACGGACTGGAAAGTCATTTTTCCACCCCTATCTAATTGAGATCCTTTCCGCCTTCTTCCACCCTCCTCACCATCAGTTGCTGCAAGGTATTTAAAGGACGAAGGATCTCACTGAGGAAATAGACCTGCCAAGTCCCTAGGACCTGGCTCCATTGGTGTCGTCTTACATCGAGCCAGCTCACCCCATCCCCGCCCGAGCTCTGGGGAACTCTCCCCGGCTTTCCAGATGTGCATACTAGGAACGGCTTATCACGGCGCTGGGTGGTAGCACAACACGTGGTGCTCTGTAGTGGGCGGGAGGGTGCCTTTTGCGGTAGGCCTGACAGGGAAGGACAGTCAAAGCGCGGAGAGGACCCAGAGGCTCTTCCTAGGAGCCAGGACGTGTACCCCTCTTCGGAGCCCTAGGCCCCGATTCCTTTCCTCATGATGGCCCCTAAGCCGGTGGGTCTGGCGGCAGTGTCCAGATGGGGCACCCTGGATTTTGCAAGATGGAGTGCCTGTTGGCTGAAAGTCAATTTTACATAGTCATATTGGGTAGTCAGTGAGACACTTCGGGGTGTGATCCCCAGCGGGATTCGTCGGACCTTGGTGATTCACACCGGCAAGAGGCTGGGCGCCTACAGCCTTAGAGGAAGATTGCACAGCAGCGCACGAGAGAGGAGTTGTAGAGGACCCTTCATCCTACCTGCTGTCTACAGTGTGGAAGAGGAAGAGTGCCAAACTTCCCCTCCAGGCCTGCATCTCCGAGCTGCCCTCACCCTCACCCTCCATCTCCGCTGTTCTATACTCAGTGCCTTGGCGGCAACTCTTGTTGGCGGGAGAGTGCAGTGGGAATATTGTGGTGGTGGAGCCCGCACCGGAAGTTGTTTCCACGGGCTTGATGCCCCTTCCACCTCGTCCCCACCACTGTCTGCTGTTGGGGCGCCTATTTAGGACTGCATGCCTGCCCCCACCCCCGCATCTGTGCAGCTAGTATGTGTTGGCCAGAAGCACCACCTGGGAATACCGGTTGCGGCGGGCCTCTCTCAAGCCATGCCTTCCTTGGCAGAGAAGTCCCTCAAGTGGGAGTTGTGCCTCTCACGCCCTCTGGCAGAACCTGCCCAGAAGTGTCAGTGAGACAGCGGAGCCCAAGGTCTATCTGCTGATACAGTCCAGCCCAAAGGCCCAGAGACTGCTGCCCAGTCTGCTAAACCATCAGATCCTACTCAGGAGTGGCCAGTCAAAGGGGGGCCCAACACCTCACATTTCCTAGGAAGTTCAAACTCAATCTATCTGGAATAAGCTTGCACGCCAAATGGCAAAGTGCATGGCCAGAACTTGTGATGGAACTCAGATACGAAAAATCCTGAGAAAGAACTGTGTGCAGGAAGGACGTGTGTATCTAGAGGAGGGCAGTAACCCCACCAACTGAGCTTTACTTTATATTTAATTTACAGTATTTAATCTTTATCTTGGTTAGTTTATTGGAATTTTTTACCATACAAGGGCTACTTATGTTTACTAAAATAATTAATTTTATTTACTTATTTTTGAGACAAGGTCCCACTCTGTATTCCAGGTTGGTCCAGAACTATGTAGCCCAAAATGACCTTGAACTCAGGGCAGTTCTCCTGCCTCAGCATCCTGAGTACTTGTGGGATTACACCATGCATGCAACACCAAACCCATCTTACTCCAGCAGCGCCCTGGTGCTGGGGAACTGAACTCAGGGCCTTGAGCTTACTAGGCAAGTGTTTTAATCACTGAACTATTCCTCCAGCCCCGTGTTTGCTAAAATAATGACAATAAATATTTATTAAAATAAGCAATCATCCTTGACACCATGAGAAGGGGCGCTCCTGAGTTTGACCACCATTGAGAAAATGCTGTAGTTGAGTGTGGTAGATAGTGCGAAAACTGGAGGTCTTCAGCCCTGCCAAGTGCTAAATGACCTGAACCTCCCACTGCTATTCTTCCTGGAACCTCCCAGGGCTGTACTGAGAACTACAGGCACATACAGCTTGGCAAGTAACCAACTCTCATGAAATGCAAGTTCCTTCTCTCTCTGTGCATCTTTGTGGTGTGTAATGAGATACAACTTTAGACCAGGAAGAGGAAGAGTCCTGAGTGACTCACCCTAGAGACACTGGAAAGAAGGGTCAGCACAAGTAATTGTGCAGATAAAGCATTTGCATCAGAAGAGAACAGGGTCCCATCCTCAGCTGCCTACCTCCACAGACCTGCATAGTCCCTTAGTCTGTTGACTTCATGAGTGTCCACACCCTCCACCGCCTACCTCTCATCAGCACAGAGGCCAGGGCTGTCTTGAGAGAAAAGAGGGAAAGGACAGAGGGAGGGGAGGCAGGCTTCGCAGGCCCAGACCTCCCACCCCAGTAGGAAGTTGTGGACCTCTTATCCTCAGTCCCATTTTAGTCACAGCCCCCAGGGTATACCTACAGTCAGGCACTTGTCACCCACCCTACAGGGACCCGAACAGTCAAAGGGTTCATGAGCAAAAGATCAGGAAAGCTGCAAGATGGGAGTGAAGTACTCCAATTTCTTTGGGCAAATCACTTCCCCTCTCCAGGCCTCCTTTTCCCATCCAATAAATGGAACAATGAGTCATGCTCAACAAATTCTTAGTGAGTGCAGACCATGTGCTAAACATGACAAGGAATAAGACAGAGGAGACTTCTGCTCTCTGGAGCTTACACTCAGGAGGGGAAGACAGACTATAAACAAACGAACAAGAACATTTCCTAAATGTTGTAATAAAAATAAAGTATGGCAGTAACATAGAAAATTAAAGTTGTGCTGGAGGAATAGTTCAGTGGATAAAGCATTTGTCTAGCAAGCTCAAAAACCTGAGTTTGATTCCCTATTACCACATAAAGCTGGGAGTGGTGGTGCACTTGGGAGGCTGAGGCAGGAGGACTGCCAAGAGATCAAGGTGAGCCTGGGCTATATACTATATAATGAGTTCAGGACCAGCCTGGGCTACAGAGCAAGACCCCGTCTCAAAAAAAAAAAAAAAAAAAAAAAAGGGGGGGGGGGGAAGAAAAGTAAAAAGTAAGTAAAAGCCAAGTGCCTTTCCAGGGCACAGCTCAAATCCTAAAGGTCATTTTCTTGTGTTTAAAAGATTGGCCAGGAAGCCTCCTTGCCCTGAGGTATCTCATAGGATCCCTTGTTCTGACATGTGGTGACTACCTCTGATAACCTAAACTAGAAGAAATGTTTCCAGATTTGCTGGCCCAGTTCCAATCCTAGCTCCACCCATTAGATAAGAGTTGGTCTCCATCAACAACATAGAACAGCTCAAGAAGGTAGATGACATTTTGCACTAATTTCAATTGAGTAATCAAAGATTTGAAAAAAGAAACTCATAGGTTTTTTTACTTGGGGGGGGAGGGGGTTAGGTTCTGGAGATCAAGCACAGGGCCTTTACACCAAGCTGTATCCCAACCCATTTTTAAAATGTATTATTTGTATGCATATGGGGGGCGGGGGGTTCTGGGATTTTAACCCAGGGCATTCACACTGAACTCTATTTCCAGCCTATTTTTTGGTTTTGATTTTGAGACAGGGTCTCATTAAATTACTAAATTGTCCAGATTAGGCTCAAATTTGCAATATTCCTGCCTCAGCCTCCCAGAGTACTGAGATGATAGGCCTATGCGAAAACACTCGGCTTATATGGTACTGGATAATTGAACTCAGGGACGTGCGTGCCAGGGAAGTGCTTTAACTGTTGTGCTATTCCTCCAACCCAGGATGTGGGTATTTTTTTTCCCTCATACAATTCTGCCTTGTTCCCTCTTGAGATGATCTGTCCATGACCCAGTGACCATGATGTAAGGTAGCACCAGTTGGAGGGGTTCTGGTCACCAATCAGCTTCAACTAGACATGTGGATAAGCAGGCTGTGGGTGATTTCAGCTCCCAGCTGCTAAGTCCCCACCAGCCTCCGAGTCTTCCATCTGATGCCCACACATTGTGAGGCAGACATAAACCATCCCTGTTATATCCCATCCAAATTCTTGACTCACATAATAAGTGGTGAGCATAATAAATGGCTTACCATTTGAGTTATATCCCCTGGGAGGACTTTCACAAACTTAACATTTACAAATCAGATGGGGAAAAAGACATACAACCCTGAGCTCTCCTCTGTTTAAGCATGCTTAAACCTAGTAATATTAAAGAGGGAAAGTCCTGAAGCTCTCACAAGGTCTGTCCTCCCTTCTCGGCTTTGGTTTTTCTTCTCTGACCATGGCAAGGTGGCACATGCCTCTCCAGTGACCTCCTGCTAGACAAAGAAGGGTAGCATAAGGAAAATGTGCACCCTTAATGATGGGCAGGAGCGCCATGATGCACTGCGGTGCAGGCTGAGGGCTGCAGAGGAGGGACAAGAAGGTGCCCTACTGATGAGGGTGAAGTCTCCATCAATAGGGTAGAATCAGGGGGTCTCCAAATCAACTCACAGTTCTTTATAGGAAGAACTGAGATCTTCCACTCTCCTTATCTCTTCAGCCCAGAGATCATTCAAGAATTTCTCACCGCTGTTGAGTAGACAGGGCTCCCAAAGGCCTCCCCACTGGCTCCCACAATGAGGGCCAGAGGGTCACTTGCCTCTCAGTCCTCTAATCCTTACTGCAGGGCAAACCAGAAGCCCTGCCTCAAGCTCCTCTGCTTACAGATAGTGAGATTTCAGTTCCAGCTTGGAGCTACTTGGGAGGCCGAGGTGGCTGGATTGCTTGAGGTCAAACTAGGCAAGATGGCAAGCCCTGTCAAAATCAACCAAACAAACAAACAAAACCAGTGGTCTAAAAGTCCACTTTCAGCTTGGAGCAGTCATTTAACCTGCATGGGACAAAGTTGACCTGTATGTGACAAACCCATATTGTCATTTATTTCCTGCTATAACGCCCTTGGTCCTCAAGTTCTTCTTCCGTAAGAGGGGTATGTAACCCATCTCTGGGGACTGTCAAGAAGACTAAATGAAATAATACCAAAGTGGTTAGTATGGCTCTCACGTGTGCAGTGCATATGATGCTTTAGTGTGGTCCTCCCATTCAAGCACTAACCAGGTCCCACCCTGCTCAGCTTCCGAGATCAGACAAGACAGGGCGCACTCAGGGTGCTATGGCCATAGACTTAGTGTGGTTCTTACTGGGATGGTGCTCAAGTTTTGTGCCATATTGTCTCATAATCTTCCTGGAGCTGCTAACTATATGGAGGCAGAGAGGACCCTCTCATAAACTTCTTCCTCCAGCCCTACCGCTAATAAATGCCTGGAGTTCTGCTAACAGTTCTGACTGAAGCTTGCTTTTCTTAGGCTAAACTGTGAGATAAACACTCTAAAGTTTCCGACTTTATTCACAACCAGAACTCCCCAATCCCCTACTTCACCTTCTCAGCTTTGCTCTGGAAGAAGAACTGGACTGCACAAAGTGACCCTTCTGCAAATGCCAAAGTCTATGGAAAAAAAAAAAAACCCTAAAGAGAGTGCTCCTCATTTCTTCTGGGCTTGTGTTCTAGCCCGCTGAATCTTGTCAGCTGTGGCCCCATCCGTCGCTCCCGTGCAGTGAGATAACACAAGACTGAGTTCAGCCTCATTCCGGTGTTCAATGGCCACATCCGCAGCTTGAGCCATGTCCCTGCAGGTGGAGTAGGAGGGAGATGGTTCTGGGCCTGCCTCGGACACTGGGCCTGTCTCTTATCAGCCCACTGGCTCAGCCATTCTGCACCCACAGCACCCTCATGTGACATACCCAACAAGAAGCAAGGCCTTGACCTTTTGCTCAGGACCCACACGGGAAGCATACTTCTTGGCCTCATATTTGTTGTGTTGTTTCATGCAGATCTCTACAAAAGGCTTTGCAGGAGAAGGAAGAGATAGAGAAAAGCCAAACCACAGCTCCCCTGACACCTCTTTTACCAGCCAGACTCAAAGGATACATTGTCCATATGTATTTTATACACCAGTCAGTATGAATGGTCCCCTCCCCACCTGAACTAGACTGCTGTATCTCAATGTTCTTAGGACAAAACCAATCAAAGAACCTGTTAGAGACTTAAGACCAATTATTTTCTTGCTTCTCCTCTACTATCCACCTTGCCTTCTCAGGTCCTATGTTTTTTTCTCATGTGTGCCACAAACAAGCCTGCCTTCCACATCTTTGAGCCACCTGTCATAGGAAACAATCCCCTCAATATCCCTTACATTTTGTTGTTTTAAGGCAAGGTCTCATTTTGTAGTCAAGGCTGGTCCTGGACTATATAGCCCATACTGGCCACAAACTTACAGCAATCCTGATGCCTGAGGCTTTTGAGTACTGGTATTATAGGCCAGCTAATCTTTAAGTGGTGTTGGGGATTTAAACTCAGGGCCTTGTGCATGTCTAGGCAAGTGCCTTAACCACTGAGCTATGCTACCAGCCCCTAATATCCTTCACTCTCTTAGGCCCATGGCATCCACAGTCCTCCTTCCTTTTTTCTTTTCTTTCCTTTTTTTTTTTTTTTTTGGACAGGGTCTCACTCTGTAGTCCAAGATCTTGCTCTGAACTATGCAGCCCAGGCTGGCCTCAAACTTGTAACAACTCTCCTGCTTCAACCTCCCAAGTGCTGAGGTTATAGGCATGCGCCACCACATCCATATTATGTGGTGCTGAGGAAATGAATCCAGGACCATGCTAAATTATGCCCCCAGCTCCCCTCCTTCCATTAAGCAGCTCATTCTCCCACCCCCACCAGGTTAACGAGCAGACTTGGGCTCACCCTCCAGCCTACACAACACAGTAGACAATGCATGCCCAGAATACATGGATATGGGAAGCTGACTCAGTACACGGGCAGTAAAACAGGTGCCTGAATGGACCATCCTGCCCAACTCCCTGACTGGGACTACCATAACGGGTAAGGGACTGGATGGAGGACCCCTGCCTCACCAGGTAGCCAATGGGTGATTTCTTGCTCTTGGAAAACTTCTCCAGTTCCTCCCAGTCTTCTAAATCTGCCAGGGCAGTGAGCTTCAGCCACCAGAGCCTGTGAGAAAGCTGGACTTGGAGGTGCTGTGGGAGAGGCAGGTGGTCCTAGAACCACATATAACCTGGACTCTAACATACCTCTTGTCAGGTATGCGGAAATCACGCGCCAGCTGCTCTGCGCGCTTGTTGTGGCCCCCAAGGATGAGGGTGGTGACTGTGTCATGTAGAGACAGGTCTAGGAACTGGCCCCCCAGCTCATCTTCTAGGCGCCGCTGTAGCCTGAGGAGCCGCATTTGATCCTCTGTAGCCTGGGCATGAGACAGGTTGGTAATGAGTGAAACAAGAAGGGAAGACCAGGAAGGGAGGAGCTGGGTTTCTTAGAAAGCGGCAGGCCAAACCTTGGCTGCAAACTCATTCTTGGCCTTGTAGAAGGCATCAGCTGCTGTCTGCAGAGCTGCTACTCGCCCTTCAATGCGCTACAAAGACAAGGGGTACCTAAGATTACAGAGCATGGGACTTTGGCCTTCCTCACCCAGGCAATGGTTTTCTTCTCAAGCCCTTTGCCTAGGGTTGTCTAAGCCAGCTCTACCCGCTGAAGTATCAAGGAGCATTGTTTCAGTGTCCGGAGGGCTGGCTAGCTCCTTTGGGACCAGCTCCCATCCGGGCCTCACACTTCTCGGATTCTCCCTCCACAGTGAGGACCCGATGGGGCATGCATCAAATGCACAGGCCTAGGTTCCTAGAGAGGCAACCAGATTGACACCCAGCCCATTGGCCTAACCCACCCCGTAGACCTCAGACCTCTTCTGTAGCATAGCTGGCTCGGATGTGGAAGCTGCCCAGCTCTTGGTGATTGTCATCTTGATTATAGAGGTCCTTCAGCGTCTCTAGCTCCTGATGCTTACAGAACTGCGGTTGTGGACAGGTGATCAGTCAGCAAAGCAAACTCAGGAGGCTCCATCCCTGGCCCTTCCCACCACACACACCTGTCTGTATAAACTCAGGGCCATGGGCTGGTTCCGGAGGGTCATAAAAAAGTCTCCTCGGTTTAGCTCATTCTTTAGGTGCAGCAACACTGTGAATACTGTGGGAAGATAAGGTAGGGTGGGGACTGCAGCCGGGCACTCTTCAGCCAAGGGGGTCTGGCTTGGCCATTACCCAAACCTTGCTCACCCAGGTCAGTGTCCCCACTCTCAATGGCCTTGCTCAGTGCCAGTTTGCTCCTTTTCATCTTAAGGAGAAGGGGCACCTGCTCCCCTGAGCGTGGCTCATACTCCAGCAGCTGTGGGTAGGGAGGAGGCCAAAGAGAGAAAGAGCTGACATGGCGGCCTTGAATACCCACATGAGAATCAGTAGGGAAGGCGAGGCACCCACACCTTGATGGCCAGCTCTGTGCGGCCACAGCCGTACGCCCGGGCAGCAATGTCAGAATATGAGACGCCAGGTGTGTCCCCCAGTTTCTGATTAATGGCCCGTGCAACATCCTCATCTGACACATCCTTCTGTTGTACCTGCAACATATGTGTGGGGGTAGAGGATGTCACATACACCTGGGTGTCCTCCCTTCCCCCCACCCCATAGCTTATAACCGGAACTCACACTTCCACTTCCATATTGTGTATTTCCTATACCTCACCAGAGCCTGAAATCACCCAAATGCCCCTGGGCCTCATCCCACATCCTTGCCTTATAACAGGCCCAGTGGGCCAGGATCCTGCTGACGCCCTGCACTTCAGGAAGGCGCAGGTACTCGCATATCTGGATGGCCAGAGGGTAAAGTCTCCTCAACACAAGCCTGGAAGACAAGGAAGGTAAAGGGCACAAGGGGAGAGGAGGGAGATTGAAAGGGACTGAGTGGCCCAAGCCTGTGCCTCAAGAATCCCAAATCCTAAAAAGATGTATCAGGAACAGTGAAGCCTATAATGCTTGCCCACTCCAGGACTTCTACAGCACCCCCTTGGGCTTGCGGTACCTGTCCAGCAGCACCTGGATGGTGAGCTGCTTGTATCTGTGTTTTCCTTGGTTAAGGGTCCAACTGTGGATAGCTGTTTACCCAAGACATTTAGACCACTTCCAGCACCTTCTCCTGCCACCCCTGGTTATATACATCCTCCCAACACGCACGGGGATACTGGCTATAGGTGAGGGGGATCCCAATGTGGTAGTCCCGAACAGCGTTGAGCACACGCAGGTCCTGACACATGTGCACGAAACTGTCAGGTGGAAATCTGTCGAGGAAGCACTTCCCAAAGGAGGCAGCCTAAGAATTGGAGAGCAATGGGAGAAAGCATCCACTGCTGCCCAACCTATCCCATCCCAATTCCAAGCACACTCTCCCCGGGAAACTTCCAGACCAACCCTGAGCAGACTCTTCTGCATGTCTGGCTGGTGCTCATGTCCTGCGGCCTCGATGCACTGCTGCACAGCCTGGGTCAGCTGTCCCAGCTCCTGGATCTCTCGCAGATACTCATCTGCTTTCTGGCTCTCTTTCTGCATCATGACAGAAGATACTCCACATGTGCCCCACCCACCTGGGCTAGGTTCACATGAGCTGGTTTGGACAGACTCCACAGGCTGGAGCCTAAACTCCCTAGTCTATCTATTTGTGATGCTCACAGATAGCGCCCCATATTAGCCTAAAATAGCCTTAGGGGACTTGATACTTCCCAATAGTAGTGCCCATCTGTGTCTGGCCAGGGAAAGTAAGGACATTCTGCCCCTTCCCATCACCATGTGGAAGACACCGTGTCCCTCTCAGTATATTCGAACCAGTCTTCTCCAGACCATGCCAGTATTCTGCCTGAAACTTGCTTTTGACAAGTAGCACCTAGCTGTGCTAGATAAGCTAGGGGAAGAGGAAGGAGGAAAGCACCTTGGGTCCTATACAGAAGGTCAGGGGCTTACCTCATATTCCTTCTGGGCTTCCAACAGCAGCGCTCCAGGGGCCATTGAAGCAATTTTGAAGATCTCCTCACTGGCCACTGGGAAAGAAAGTTGGTGAGTGGGGTTAGGGGGCAAGAAAACCTCCATGGTGCCACAACACCAAGGAGCCCCTGCCCTGGGTTAGATGGGGTCCTTGTGGGGGCCTCACCTGGCACTTCATGCAGAAACTCATGGGTGCTACGGGAGAAGATACGGACCCCGTCGAGCTCAGGAACCAGGCAGGAGTCCTCATCTAGCACAAATCTGAGCTTGGTCAAGGCTCCCAAGAGCATCCAAAGAAGGCTGGGCAAGTGATCCCCTTCTTCCACCCACACAGGCAGCCCTCTAAGGATACTGGATGCTCTCAGGTGCATCGCCCACCACCATCAGCCGCCTCTCCCAGGCCACTACGACAGCTCTCTCCTTGCTGCGAGGACGGCTGCACCTGTGGGCAGAACGACACACACCAAAGTCTGGAACACACAGACATGTCTCTCACACCACTGTTCACATCCCTTCACTGTGACAGCTGGCACATGCTCGTGCCTCTTAACCCATTCCTCTGACCACACAATGACCTGCATGCTTCCTTCTTACCCTTCTGCTGCCAGCTGAGTCAAAAGAGGGCAATGGTTTCCTCTACATGTACACTAGCAGAAGGGAGGATCCAAGTACAACTTTCTTGGTCAACAGGATGAATCAGGATGTCCAAGGGAACAAGATTGTATCCCACACCCATCCATTACCCCAAAATAACATCCCAATTCTTACCAGACCATCTGTTTTGGGGGTGCCCGGATGTTGCAGTTGAATTCACACAGCTTCTCCTGAAAGGGTATGGGATATCATGGCCCTGCTCCAGCAGCCATCGGTCTGGCTGAAAAGTTCATCATACCCAACAGATCCACCCTGGGTAAAGAATGGTATTCCCTGTTGTCCCAGAACCACACCTTAAGTGATGCTGTCCCCATCCAGATGTAGCCTGTGTCTGTGAAGAGTGCCAGGTGTCGGTAGGTGAAGGAGACAGCCATTTGCAGGAAGCTGCTCACTCCTGGGGCCAGACCAGGGGGTGTCTAGGGCAGGGTGGGGAGGATACCAGATGGATTGACTTCTTAGAGCCTTTCCACTACCTCCCTCAGCTCCTTTACTTTATTCCCACTTGCACCTCACCACTGCAGAACAGGCTGCATGGTCCAGGAGGTAAAGATCAGGCCCCACAGCCAGAAGAATGTGTGCTACTCGGTCCTGACACAGTGTGGTCCAGCATGAGGGTGCATTCTGCAGACCTGTGTCCAAGGAAGAGGACAACCTCAAGATGCTGACTCCACAGTTGAGAGGTATACCTGTGGCACTAAGTGGCTGCCTCAGGGTGCCAAGGCTTACCTGGCACCTCTGGCATCCGGCGGAGTTTAAGGTCACCTATATTCGCACTGAGGGTAAAGCGATGGGCCCCTGTGAGGATGGCCACCCCAGAGCCAAACTCAGTATGAAAGATACGGGCATCTAGAACCCGGTTCTGTAGCACTTCCTAGGGAAAAAAGGTACAAGTAGAATGAACCACGGGGTTAAAAACTATCCTCCTTCCTCAGATCCTGTGGTCCCTACATTGCCCATGCTGAAGTGTCTCCGGAAGTCACCATGTAGTCCGTAAACCAGTACTGCACCATCTTCTTGGACACAGAGCAGTTCCTCCTCAGCTGACCAGCCCAAGGACACCACAGGTCCACTCTTCCACTGTAGAGGAGAGAGCAGTCCATGAGCCTATTCTTGGAGTAAGGAACCCCTGCCCAGCCCCCAGGAGGGACCCAGGAACTCACCAGCAGGCTAGCCAGAGGCATACCGGAAGCAGAGTAAATCTCAAGCACCGGCCGCACACTGGCAGGCTTGTCCTTTCGCCAGGGGTTCCTTAGCAGTGCTGCAGTTTGAGAAGAGACTTCTGTCCCAGATCCTTAGGCCACATGTGAGTAAGGCTTTCTGGACTAATTCTACCTCAGGCCCATCCTATATGAGGCAGACCTTGTGCAAATCAGAACTGACATCAGATCAGCAGGGAGCGGATGTCAGCTTGAGCTGGCAGGGAGCTACCCAAGAGCAAGACCCTCAGCAATCAAGGGCCTTGAGTTCATCTCCGGGACCCACAGCATGCAGTTACAGTGGGGCAACATACCAATGGGGCCCCCATAGGGGGCAGCAGCCACAAGGCACTCCTTGAGTTCCTCCTTCAGGTCCCAGTCCATGCTGTACAGTTCATATTTCCTATCCACAGAGATAAGTAGAGATGAATCTCCTCATGACCCTGATCTAGACAGAGTAAAAGCCAGTGGAATCCCTCCACCCTCCATTTGTCCCCACACCCCTCACACTAGAGGCAGGAAGGAGTACGCTGACCAAATACTACCCATTCACATCCCAGAACAGCAGGCATGGGGTGTCAGCAGGGAAGTGTGTGAAGACTAATAGCTGGGCTTGGAGGCTCAGGTCTGGAGGCTCAGGCCTGTCACCCTTGCATTCTGGAAAACTGAGTCAGGAGGATGAAAAGTTCAGGCCCACGCTTGGGGCATAGCTCAGAGGTTACAGAGCTAGCTTAGTAAGCCCAAAGCCCTAGGTTCAACTTCTCAGCACCACATAAACTGGATGTAGGGGTGCACACATGTAATCTCAGCGCTTGAAAGGCTGAGGCAGAACTGACACGTATTGGAGGCCAGCCTGGATTACAGTGAGTTCAGGACCAAGCTGCACTACACGGCAAGACCCTGTCCTCCCACCATCTCATAAAAAGGCTGATGATTTAGTTCAGTATGAATACCCTAGGTTTAATCCCTAGTACCACAAGAAAAAAACTTTAAGGGCTAATAGATTTATGATGTGATAATTTTTATCTGTACATTAAAAATTAATACACAAAATAACAGCCCAGTAGCCACTGTCCTACTTCAAAAATACTTGCAGAATTTGTAAGAAAGAATTAATATGGAGGACATATAAAAGGCTACTTTACAGATGAATAGAAAATGGAAACAACACAACAGAAAAATAGTCAAAGGATATTAACAGACACAACTAACAAGGTAAATAAAATTTAAAATGTATTTTTATAGGCTAGGGATCTAGCTCTGTGTTACAGCACTTGCCTAGCTTGTGTAAGGCACACAGTTTAATCTCCAACATCACAAAAAATGTCTGGCCACCTGAATGAAGGAAAAAAGAGGCTAATAAAATACAGTATTATTATAGATGTAGAAAAATAAACACTCATACATATTAATGGGAACTGGTCAGGTCAACTGTCTATTCAACTTTATTTATGCTTTAAACAATTTATTTTTAAGTAGGAAGCTTCAAGGGGAACTTTCTGATCCTTAGGAATTATCACCTCAATCCCATCTTTCAGCAAGAAAAATACTGACCCTGAAGAGCACATACACGACAGATTGCACTGAGCACAACAAAACCTCTGGGGCCAGGCATCACATTCTCAATTAGGAACATCTTTTATAATTCAGAGGATTTTTTTTCCATTTAATTCAGGACTGAGTACTTGCCCCATGGCCTTGAGTACCTCAGCTGCTAGTGAGGTGGCCAGCCAGCCCCTTCCCACTGTGTCCCCGGAGTGTGCTCCCTGGACAGGCAGGCTGGCACTTCAGCTGAATCCGGGCACCTTTCTCTCTGGTGTCCTTCTTTTCCTGATCATTTTCCTTCCCGTTTCCGGAAGCTGTCTTGGCTCTTGGAGTGCTTGCTTAATATGCTCAATATGCACATTAATTCTCTAGCCAAAATCTTGCCCTTAAGCTGCTTGTTTACAGCGCCAACAGCACGCTGGCTAACAGTGCAGGCTCTTTTTTGCCATGGTGACGCTGGTGTGGCATTCCTTTGTGAACAGTCCCCACTCTCTTGATGTCTACAGTATCACTTTTTGTAGATTCGCATGCATACGGCCAAAGAAACAGCTCCATGCTGTCTGAAAGGCCTGGAGAACGCGTGTATGGGGTTCCTCTCCTCTTCCCCTTCCTGGTCAGGATTTGGCAAATCCATGGAAGATGGCGGTTCAGGCCAAAAGGTGCCTTTTCAACTTTAAATATATATACCCTGATTAAGCCTTTGATTTAGCTTAAACCTAGAAAACCCTCTTTCAATACCTATCAGCCAGGTTTAGTGGTACAGGCCTGTACTTCCAGCACTCGGAAGAATGAGGAAAGAGGATTGCAAATTCAAAACCAGCCTGAGCAGCAACTTAGCAAGAAGCAAAAAACAAAAAACAAACAAACAGAAGAAGGGGGGTTCCAACTCAGTATGAAGGTCTTGGGCTCCAGTGCCAAAAATAAGTAACCATCAAAATAGGACTAGTTAAATAAACTATCACATACCCATTCTGGAGAACAGTCAGTAGACATTAATAAGGTGATTCTGTGAGCACTGACACAAAATGACCTCCAAGACAACCTTGTGAAGAAGCAAAGGAAACAAGGTGCAGCTCAGTATAAACCATGAGCCCAATTTTATTTATTTATTTAATAATTTATTTATTTGAAACAAGGTCTTGCTCTGTACTCCAGGCTGGTCCTAAACTCACTAAGTAGCCCAGGCTGGCCTTGAATTTATACTAATCCTCCTGTATAAGCACAATTATAACAAAAACTGGGGAAGTTTTTGACTCACATCTTTAACAAAATTACATTTATGTGTAAATACACTGAAAAACACTCAGAGGCTCCCATACTAGGCCACTTTTGGTTACCTTTGGTGTGGTGGCAGACAGAAAACCATATATTGGGGCTGAAGGAATGGCACAGCAGTTAAAGCACTTGCCTAGTGAGCACAAGGGCCTGAGTTTGTTTCCCCAGCACCACACAGAGTTAGGAGTGGGCTCACACCTGTAATCCCAGCACTGGGAGGCTGAAGCAGGTGAATTGCTCTTGAGACCAAGGCTAGCCTGGGTCACAGAGTGAGTTCAGAACCAGCCTAGGCTACAGAGCAAGACCCTGTCTCAAAAAAAAAAAAAAAAAAAGAAGGAAGAAAGAAAGAAAGAAAAATCACTTGTTTTTATAATATATACTTTGGCATTATGTTTTCAATTTTGTATTTTTATAGTCCATGTGAATTTGACATGTTATTAGTGAAATAATTCAGTAAAAATTCGAATGGGAAAATAGATATTCACACAGATCTACCCTGCAAGTTATCAGTAACCGCATTTGAGCTCCAAATTCACCCTTCATAGGTATTCTCTGGTAATGGTTCACTCTCCTTCAAGCCTTCCTCCTGCACGGTGAGCATGATATTCAGCTTCCTCAGTAGAGGGCGCTGGAGCAACACTGCCCAGGGATGCATCCTCCTGCTACTGCCATTGATGGCGGCCAGGGTGGAAGGCCACCTGCTGGAGCCCTAACTTGTTCTGCATTGGGAAAACCCTGCTGGAATCACTTTCTTCTGGCTCTCTGGACAGACACCATAGTCCAGGTCTCCTGCCCACACCAGGCCACAACTTCCCCTGCACACTAAGATACACGGCCATTAGCTCTGGCCCACCTGTGCTTTAGCATGGTTCCACTGAGGCCCCTGCACACCCACCCTGCCATGCTGACATTGCATTCCCGGCCTCCTGCTTGCACCCCCCCCCCCCCCCCCCCCCCCCCCCCCCCCCCCCCCCCCCCCCCCCCCCCCCCCCCCCCCCCCCCCCCCGCACTGTACCCTCACACTCTGACCACCCTCTACCCTCTATTTCCTGCAGACAAGGTTGCTTGTGACTTGCCTGGGCAAACCAGGGAACTACTCTGCCATCCAGTGGGCTGCAACAACATTTTCTATAAGTCTGAACCCCAACCTGGAGAAGTTTCCTCTTCCAAATTTACCATTCCTTAGGGACTCTCTTAGTATGAGACTATGTTAGATCTTACACTCTTTCACCATAGCTTAATGTTTCAAATTTAACTTTCCCTATTTAAGACTCCTGTTTGACAATACTTGGTACAGGGAATGTTTGCTGGAGACAAACACCTCAAAGATAGGGTTTGGAGCCTGAGGTAGTCTTGAACTTTTCACCACACAGGAAATGGATGCTAGCAACCCATTATGTGCCATGGACAATTAATCAAGCCTGCAGTTTATTGTGATGAGATGCCAAATGAAACACATGCTTTGGCAATGATTCTTGTGTCCGACAATATGGCAGTGGTGATGAATACAAGAGCTACGGAATGAGCAGGACATAGTGGTGCACACCTGAAATCCCAGCACTCAGAAGGCTGAGGCAAGGTAGGAGGACTTGCCTGGACTACACAGTGAGTTCAGGACCATCATGGACTACAGAGCGAGACCCTGTTTCAAAACAAACAAACGAACAAACAAAAAACCACTACATTATGTGACATGGAGTGTTTTGAGTGCGTTTGAACACCTACAAAGAGAAAATGACAAGCTCAGGTCAGTTGACTTTCAGCTCAAATCATGGTTTGAGAAGCAAAAAGCTTCCTCAATGGCTCTAAAATAACCTCTTAATTCTTGTAGCTACATAGCTGCCACTGCTGAAAATCAAACACAAAAATTGTGAATTATTGAATTCTAAGAGGTAAATTCACCAACATGCCATTTCTGATGTGACAGTTAAGATAATAATTAGAAAGCAATGAGATCCTGAAACCAGAGTGGGGAAATCTGGTTAGACCCAGGTTAAAATGATAGTCTGACTCTCAAGTCACTCACTCTAATCCTCCCTTACTAGTAAAAGTAGCTTGCCTTCCTGCCTCTGAAACTAGCTTTCTTGGGCTTGAAAACCCTGTGATAATCTCAGTTGGGATCAGCATCTTGGAAGCCTCCACATCCAAGGCTGACCTAGCTATTAGGCTATTAGGCTGAGTGCCTAATTCAGGGCCCTAATTTGGCACCATTTCCAGGGGGACCAACCTGCAAGTTCATTGTACTCAGCCTCTTCTTCAGGGGTAAAGACTTATCTTCAGGGCTGGAGGAATAGCTCAGCAGTTAAGGTACTTGCCTACCAAGCTCAAGGCACGGATTTCATCTCCCCAGCACCACCTAAGTTGGACATGGTGGTGCACACCTGTAATCCCAGCACTCGGGAGGCTGAGACAGGAGGATTGCCATGTGTTCAAGGCCAGGCTGGGCTGCACAGTGAGTTCAGGACCAGCCTGGACTACAGAATGAGACCCTGTCTCAAAATAAGTAAACTGAGTAGTTACACTGCTGTTGCATCATGGAGTCAAGGGTAACCATGTCTGAGATCCAAGGAGTCCTTTGAGGCACCTAAGCATTTCCATGTCCAACAATATATGTCAATGAAAAACTTCAGTAGCCAAAAAAAGCAGAATAACTCAAGTCATAACAGTGGACAAAGAACCCACAGCAATGCGGGTTCCAGCTGAAAGTGAGGGAAATATGCAGTGGAAAGTTGAAGGAGGAAGTGTAGACACCAACCATGACCTCATGACCAATTACAGAAATGAAGACCAAAGTGACTTTCCATTTTTCTCTATGCTTGTTACTTATACATATTTTTTCTCTCTCCCATTCTTATTTTATACCCAAATTATTTGAAGGCTGAAGGAATAGCACAGTGGCTGAAGCACTTACCTAACAAGCACAAGGCTCTGAGTTCCACTTCCCAGGGCCACATGAACTGGGCATAGTGGTGCATATCTGTAATCCCAGGACTCACACCAAGGGAGGAGGATTGTTGTGAATTTGAGGCCAAAAGTATTATTGGAGGTTAACATTACAATTTAGAGTTTTATTGTTCTCTTTTGCTTTTGATACTGGGGATCAAGCCCATGGTCTTCACATTGAGTTACATCCTCAGGCCCTGCCTCCTTTTTTATTGAGACAAAGTCTCACTCTAGTCCAAGCTGGCCCTGAACTCACTATGGAGCCCTGGTTGGCCTCAAACTCATAGCAATTCTCCTGCCTCAATGTCCTGAGTGCTGGGATTACAGGTACATGCCACTACATTGGGCTTATGTGGTTCTGGAGAATTGAACCCAGGGTCTTGTGCTTGCTAGGAATCACTCTAACTGCTGACCTACACCTTAAGCCCATTTTTATTTTTTAATTTTGGGTAGGATCTTGCTAAGTCACTAAGTTGTCCAGGCTGGGTATAAATTTGTGATCCTTCTGCCTCAGCTTCCCAGAATGCTGGGATCACACACCTCTGCCAACAGGCCTACCTACTGTTCAGTCTTTAAGTAACAGTTTGTTGAGTTGGTCAGTGACTCAATTTAAAAAGTAATTAATACAGTGATAGACATGAATACTGTTAAGATTGTATGTCTTCTCATTTAGCCAAGAACAATTCTTTTCTCATTTAGGATAACAGTATCCTGCTATACAGAAATAAAATAGTTTTGCTCCAAAGGAGTTCAAAAGGGTGAGTGAGAGGCCAAACAGTGAACGATGCCAGATACCAATTTATTGCCTTTCTGTTCCAAACACATCCTTGAACATATGCTCTGAAGTGAGCCGGATGCTAAGCTTTCTCAGCAGAGGGCACTGTAGGAACAGAGCAGAAAGAAGGAGCTCTCCGGTTGTTTCCAGCAGCTCCATGGTTTGTGGCTAGTGCTGGTTTGAGGATACTCGGTGGCGCTCCGCCCTAAACAGAGCCCCGCATTGGCGTGGACTGGAGTCCACCTTCCTGTGGCTCTGTCCACCCAAGTAACCACATGCTTCAGGTCTCCTACGCTTACCACTGCTAACCTAGCCAACAGCTGTGGCTCTCTTGTGCCTTGTTTGTGCCCAGCAGGGCTGCATTCAGCTCTGCCCAATGCTTCAGTGACTCAAGCTCAGATGAGACCACAGGTACATCCACTGCAGTGAAGAATGTTCCTGAGAACAGCGCCATCAGACCAGATATGGTGTGAAAAAAAAGACAGAGGGAAGCAAGTACAGATGGGAGTCTTCTGACATTTGGCTGGAGTCAAGAGGAGCGAGACAGGTGAAAAGGAAGGACCCATGGAAGAGCTAAGTTTATTCTTTTTGGGAGATTTGCGTTTACTTGAAATTTGACAGGAAGCTCTTTGGGGCAAGGATGATGAAAAGTAAGGTAGAATGTCGGTTCTGGGGTTTTTTGTTTTGGTTTGGTTTTAAGATTGTGCCTCACTGTAATCTAGGCTGGTCCTTATCTCATTATGCAGCCCAGCCAGGCCTCGAACTTACGGCAAGCCTCCTGCCTCGGCCTGCCAGGGGCTATGATTACACCCATGCAACACCACACCCAGCTTGTGGTGCTGTTGGGGAATCAAACTCAGAGCCTTGTGCTTGCCAGGCAACTGTTCTAACTGCTGAGCTATTTCTGAGTTGATTCCTCCAGCCCTGAAGCAATGGTATTTAAACTTTCCTGCAGCAAGGAAACTTCTGGATGCTTGTTAAAATATTATGTATCAATTCTCCAGGCTCACTCAAATATAAAGGAGTAGACTGGGTCTAGGAACCTGCAAGCAGCCCAGTTGATCTGGATGTAGGGACCTTTGACAATAGCTGGAGAAATACAGGGGCAGAGGGAGGGCATCAGTGTCTGAGAAGTCACGGAGACGGTGCCATGGCTATACAGGGCCACATGTCCTCAGTAAGTCAGGAAAGACAGGTCTTTCAAGGGAAACGTAGGCCTTTGTATGTAATGACTTCCAGTCTCATAAATATGAGGTGACATCAGCTGTTCAGAGGAGAAGGTGACTTCAGTTTTTTATGTACACTTTTTTCTGTTCCATATAATGATAAAACTTTTATAATAGAGTATGTGAGCGTGAATATGAGTGTCTGTGGTACCAGGGATCAAAGCCAGGGCCTGGAACATGCTTGGCAAGTCCTCTACCACTGAGCCACATTCCCAGGCTGAGACTTAAGCTTTTCAATATTTCTGAAGTAGTTTACAATTGTTTCATCATGTTTCTGGTGAACGTAAAATGACTTGACAAAAAAGGACTGAAGATGAGCTGAAGTCGTGACCAGGGACTTGTAGTCCCAACCTGCCTGCTATGGGACCTTCATGGATACACTCCGCAGCCTGGGTACAGAGATGGTGAGAAGCTGGGGCGCAGGAAAGTGGGGCTGCACCAGCCAGGAGCAACCAAGGATGAGGAAGCAAGGTTGTTAGGGTAAACCAAGTGACCAACCATGTCTGTTCTCCCAGCTGGTCAGAGGAAAACATCTGCACGTGGACACCACAAGAACAGAGGGTTCCATAGGTGGGGCCTGGCTGAGGTTAGATTAGATGGCAGGTTTCTCAGGATTCACGGTATGAGTGTAGACAGGTGCTCCAAGCGGGAGCTTTCTGAACTAATGCTTCAAAGGCAAAGCACTTCTGGATAAGCACAGGTGGGGCAGAACCAGGGGGAGCAGCAGCTGAGACAGACAAAATCACCTCAGCGCAGGTAGTGAACCTAAAGGGGGCAAGAGTCCACTTAACTCACCCTGGAAGGTGTCAACAGCTGGGTGTCTAGGAGGCTGTGGGCCAAACCCTCCAGTCAGTGAGAGATGTGGCCCAGGAAGCTGGCATGACACACAGCAGGGGGGGAGGCGGCAGGGCCGAGCGTAAAAGAGCCCTGATGGGGGTCCAGCAGTGAGGGCAAGGCAGGGAAAAGCATCAGTCCATGGTCTCCTCTCAGGGTAACGTAGACTTCTCAAGGACAGTGACGTAACTCAAGCTGTGCTTTGAAGGTGGGTTACAAATGGGTAAGGTGGGGGCTGGTGAAATGGCTCAGTCATTAAAGTGCTTGCCTACCAAGCACTAAGTCAAGCTCTAAGTACCCAAGTTCAACTCCCCAGTACCACATAAACTTGGCTGTGGTGGCACATGCCTGTAATCCCAGCACTCTGGAGGCTGAGGCAGGAGGATTGCTGTGAGTCCAAGGCCAGCCTGGGCTCGATAGTGAGTTCAGGACCAGCCTGGGCGCAGAGTAAGATCCTGTCTCCAAAAAAAAAAAAAAAAAAAAAAAAAAAAAAAAAAAAAAAAAAAAAAAAAAAAAAAAAAAAAAAAAAAAAAAAAAAAAATAGATAGATACATAAAATAAATAAATAAATAAATAAATAAATAGAGTGAATGGCAGCCTCTCACAAAAAGTCTAAGGGGAAGACTTTATGAGGACAGACTGTGCCCTCAATGGATAAAGCCAGATACACTTTTCTCCTCCACAGCAGTAAATGGACCCTGATTCCAATGCACAGAACCTAGCAGCTCTGGTAGCCTCAACTCCAGCCCTTGCAGGCAACAGGGAAGAAAATCCCTGAAGCACTGTGGCTGAGCTGCTGAAGAAGCATGGTCCAGCACCTGTGAGAAGCCCTCATGTGAACAGGCCAGTACACAGAAGCCCTGAGAAGGATGATGCACAGCAGGCCTTGCCTTGGATTACCCAACAATTCCCCAATCCGCAGGCCCAACAGCAGGCAAGTAGAGCCTTTTCTGTCAGTCATTTCGATATTTATGACATCATTAGTAGGTCCTACAAAATTTTCACCTTTAAAATCAGCCTGCTCAGCAGTTAAAGTGCTTGCTTAGCAAGCGCTAAGTCAAGTGCTAAGTACCCGAGTTCGATTCCCAAGCACCACATAAGCTGGGCGTGGTGGCGTACGCCTGTAATCCCAGCACTGGGGAGGCTGAGGCAGGAGGATTACCATGAGTCCAAGGCCAGCCTGGGCTCCATAGTGAGTTCAGGACCAGCCTGGACTACGGAGTGAGACCCTGTTTCAAAAAGAAAAAAAAAATCAGCCTGCTCTATTTGGTAAGACATTTATCTAACTTATCCCTAATATGGTGGCTGAAACTGTTTCTCTTTGGTGAGGCTTTGGGTGGGCTAGACCAATGATTTCACAGGCCATCTGTGGCCCTTGGGCCCGATGCTCCCCATCCCTGCCCTACAGAAAGCCCAATATTACTTCTGAAATCCCACGCCTTCAATCTGTCTCAAAAATAAATGCAACTAAAGAACTCTTCAGGAACAGTTGGTAGAAACATAAAATGGTGTAGCAGCAACTGTGGCAGCTTTTCAAAAATTTACACAGAATTACTACATAACCTTGTGATTCTACTGCTGGGTATATTCTCAAAAACAAAAAAAAAATAAAGTAGAGTTTCAAGGACATATTTGTGAAGGTCTTTTTTTCTTTTTTAGTGCTACGGGATGAACCCAGTCTTACATGTGCTAGGTACCAGTGAACTACCTTCCCGTTGCTATTCAAGCAATGCTTAGGGACTGGAGGAATGGTACAGTGGTTAAAGCGCTTGCCTTGCAAGAGCAAGGCCCTGAGTTCGATTCCGTAGCACCACATAAATCCGAGTATGGTGGTGCACGCCTGTAATCCCAGCACTCAGGAGGCTGAAGCAGGAGGACTGCCCTGAGTCCAAGGCCGCCTGGGCTCCACAGTGAGTTCAGGATTAGTCTGGGCTACAGAGCAAGACCCTGTCTCAGATAAATAAAATAGACAGATGGATAGAGATGTTTGCACACCCACATTCATGGCTGCATTATTCTCAACAGCCACGTGACAGCAACCAAAGTGACTGGTAAGGGAGCAGCAGACAAGCAAAATGTGCTATGTGTATACAAAGGAACAGTGGTCAGCCTAAGAAAGGATGTAGCTCAGTAGTAAAGTACCTTCCTGACATGCACAAGGCCACTAGCTCAATCCCCAGCGTTGCAAATAAATAAATAAATAAATAAATAAATAAATAAATAAGGGGGGGAGGGAAGGTACAATATATACTGTCATATGAATGAACCCTAAAGACATATCTCAAAATTTAAAAAACTACACACAGAAAGACAAATGCTATATGATTCCACTTATATGAGGTACGCAGAGTAGCCAAATTCATACAGACATCATAGAGAAGGTTGGTTGCCACTGGCCACAGGGAAGGGGCAATAGGGACCTGTTAGTTAACGGGTACAGAATTTCATCTTTTGCAAGATGAAAAAGTTTTCAAAAACGGTTGCACAACAATAACGTGACTATATTTAACCCTACAAAATTGTATTCTCAAACACAATTAAGGGGGTAGGGGTTCTGATCAGTGGTAGAGTGTACAGCTTGCTCAAAGTTCTGAGTTCAATCCCCAGCACCAAAAAACACAACAAAACAAAAAGCAGTTAAGTGACTAGAGGAATGGTACAGTGTGTTAAAGCACTTTTCTAGCAAGGCCAAGGCCCTGAGTTCAATCCCAAGCAACATATAAGCTGGCCATGGTGGTACATGCCTATAATCCCTATACTTGGGAGGCTGAGGCAGGAGAACTGCCATGAGTCCAAGGCCAGTCTGGGCTCCATAGTGAGTGCTCATCTTTGTCATTAGTCATATGAGGCTAATCATGATGCCTACCTTCTGGGATATAGTAAAGGCACTAAGCATAGTGTCAAGTGGGTAAGAAAGCCTCAGTATCTGTTAGCAACTCAGAACAAAAATATCCTCCACAGCAGGGCTTAGATCCCTAATCCCTTCTGGCAATACAGTACAGTTATAGGTAGATTAACCATTCAGTTCTCAGTCCATGGCACCTACTCAACACTTCCATTCGTTTAGAACTTTATTGGCATATTCACAAAGCGAAGACTTGATATGATAAACAGGAGACTTGTGGTGGCATGGTCTTCAGTATACTGATTTTATTAAGCCTGGGTAGGGTACAAGTATTTATCAAAATAATACAAGCTAATATATTAAAAACTGAATGCTGTTTTAACTAACCACTAGATGATATGGCTACCTCTGCTGGCTAATAACCATTCTTCTCTGAAACAGAAATATTTCTACTGATTTTCAACTAAGTCTTTGCAACTATGCTGCCCCCCCCCCCACTTATTTCTGAAAGATGATAAACTAATGCAAAGTATCTTCAAAAATTGCCACAAGGTACGTGTCTATCTAGGCAGTGTATCACAATTAACCTGGTGTGGTAATGCATACTTGTAATCCCACCTACTTGGGAGGTTGAAGCAGCAGATTCCTAATTTCAAGGCTGGCCAGGGCAATTTAGCAAAACTCTGTTTCAAAATAAAAAGTAATGAAAATAAAGAGCTGGGACAGTGTCTTAGTGTTAGATTGTAGATACAGCAACTTGGGTTCAATCCTCAGTAACACAAAAGTTTGAATAGGTAAATAAGAACAGGACATAGTTTCACTAGCAGAAACTAATGTCTTCAATGGAAGCAAAACTCAGTGTAGGGCTGGGGGCACAGCTCAGTGGTTGCAGCCCTAGCCTACCAAGGGCAAGGCCCTGGATATGTTGGCACAATCCTGTTATCCTAGCACTTGTGAAGCTGAGGCAGGAGGACTGCATGAGTTTGGGGCCAGCCTGGGCTAGAGAGCAAGACCCTGTCTCAAAACAAAAGAACTTAGCGCAATGTCTTCGCTATATTTAGTTGACATCAACCATAAGGTATTGTTTAAAAAGTTTTACTGGGTAACTGTTCTGAACATGCAATGGAGATAAAGAGATGCTGAGAAATATGCTCTCAGCTCTCCAGGAGCTTCATTTAACAGATGAGACCCATACAAATATTTCCCTACAGCACTACACATACTAGATCCAAGTAATGTAGGTCCCAAAAGATTCTACTGCGGCAGGACCTGGGAAGGTTCTAAAAAGAACTTTGAACTAAATCCTTAAAAATGAGTAAGAATTCTCCAGTGAGGAGACTGCAGTACTCACAGAAGGAAGCGCAAGCTCCTGCAAACACAGAAAGTCATTAGGTATCACAATGTTTGGATCCCTGTAATTTTGTGCAGCCAGAACACAAGATTTGGCAAGAGAACCACATACGAGGTTGGAGGACAAATAGAGACTGATTATACATGCTCCACGAAGAGTTTTTCTACTTTGGGCTGGCTGGAGGAATGGCTCAGCGGTTAAACCACTTGAGCAAGCGCTAAGCCAAGCGCTAAGTACCCGAAGTCGATTCCCCAGCACCACATAAGCTGGGCGTGGTGGCGCACGCCTGTAATCCCAGCACTCAAGAGGCTGAGGCAGGAGCATTGCTGTGAGTCCAAGGCCAGCCTGGGCTCCACAGTGAGTTCAGGACCAGCCTGGACCACAGAGCAAGACCCTGTCTCAAAAAAAAAAAAAAAGTTTTTCTACTTTATCCTACAAAGGGAACCACTGAAAAATCCTAATCAGGATAACGATGAGATTGGTTTACACTTGATAAGATTAACAAATGATCCATGGTCTAGGGCTCTACCACTACCCCGAGAAGGCTGCCCTCTCACCCGAGGTCCTCACTCGCGCTGACCCAGCGGTCACGGACGACTCGCCCCTTCTCCCAGCTTTGGTGAGCAGTCATCTCGCCCGCCTTGCGATCCCGCCCCCCTCTGCGAGCCTGGGTGGCATAACTTCAGCAGCACTTTCCCGTAGGAGACTGAGCACTCGCTGTCACCGCGGGCGGCCTTCCGCAAGGTGATGTGAACCTCGTTCTGGAGGTTGGCGGGACTTCGGAGTGACCACCGTACGTACGCAGTTTCCTTCTCTGGCGCAGGGGAAGACCCGGTTTCCCACCCAGAGGGAGCTGGGCGTTAAGTTGCAGGCGCTTGGGGAGAGGAGTGTGGGGCGGACCCTAGCACCCGCAGCGATTGGGGCTCCGCCGGGAGACTGCAGCGGGCGGGACAGCCAGGTAAGGTGGGACGGGGGCGGGAGGGCGCGACGACTCACCGGTAAAAGGCAGAGTCCCCCAGAGGGTTCCAGTTCGCTGTGTAGCAATCCATGAAGAGTGCAAGACAACGGCAGGCAGTGCTGAGGGAACACCTGCCCAGCGCGGGTTCCAGGCCAGCACTTCCGCTTCCGCCCGACTGGGTCACGTGGCGAGGCCGCCACCGCGGCCATCACCACTGAGGGCAATCTCCCTCGCCTGTTGCCGTGGCTTACATCCGTACCCGGGCTTAGCGCCTGCCCGGGTGGCCCTGGTCCCAGCCCCTGCCCCTCAGTAGCCAACCCTTCCGCCTTCCTGTCCCCTCTGGCGACGGGGGTCGTGCAAGGCGGGACATGTGTGACCGGAAGTGAGAGCTGTGAGCGTCGCCGCCCGAGGCGCCGAGGGCCGGGGTGCCGTCGGACCCGCGGCGACGCACGCATGGAGAGCAGTGGGCGTCGGTCTGTGCACCGACGGCTAGCCTGGACGCAGGGTCTCTGCGGGGCGGGAACTTTGCAGAACCGACCGGCCTCTCGGGGCGCAGGAATATGAGGCTTTACCAGGAGCCCGCTGAGGGCAAGACGCGCAGTGCGCGAGCCTCCCCTTCTCGCCGGTGAACGGCGCGGAGCCCCGGGACTCGGTAATTGCCACAAGAGGGCGCGCGCGCGCATGCGCGGGGCGGCGGCGGGCACGTGGCGGGGCGCCGGGAGGAGCCCGGCGAGAGCCGCTACGGTGCTTTGGAGGCCTGTGGGCCGGGCCACCCCTGTCCCCGGTGCGGAGCGTGGCCAAGGCCGGCGCCGCCATGGACTCTCCTCCGCCGCCGCTGCCTCCTCCCAGTAGCTCTGAGCATCCCGGGAAGGGCTCGTGCGCGTCTCATTTATCCCTGGGCGGGCCCTGGGGCCGACCTGCCCTGGGACCCCGCCTTCCAGCAGCGTAGTGGCTTCTCCCTGCAGCCCATCGGAGTCGGTGGCGGCATGGTCTTCTGCCTGGAAAACGAGGTGCCGCGCCGTCCCCTCCGAAGCACCATGGTCCACTTCCAGGCTTCAGAAGTCCAGCAGCTGCTACACAACAAGTTCGTGGTCATCTTGGGGGACTCTAGTGAGTGTCCCCGCTTAAGATGACACTTTGCAGGCCCACACCTGTAGTCATTTTCTCTGTCTGCGCCCTTTTTCCCCATATCCGATCTCTCTGCCCCCAAGTCTCTTCTAATCCAATAGATTTTCCCCTTTCATTTTCACACACCTTCCACAGGTGTTCGAGCAGATGTAACTGTGTACTTTTTTTTTTTTTTTTAGCCCATCCTTGCTTAGCATCTTTCGTATAGTCCTCCATAATTTCCCTGAAAGCTGTGGGTTGGGTTGTGTGTCTCCCAGTGACTTGGCCACCTTCATTCTGCCAGGTGATCTTGGGTCAATGTATACCGAGTTGGCAGAGGGGCACAGCTAGAAGGAACAGAGACAGTGCCAGAGCATTTTTAACCTCATCTTTTCTGCTCTTGAGTTAAAATTCCACAGAGCTGGTGTTGGCCAGCCTAGCCCTAAGAAGATGGGAAACCTGGACTTGGGAGGAGCTTGCTAAGGGTGCAAGGTGGGTGGGGGAGGGGAACAGGGTTGTTCTTAGACCTGGAATCTGTTTCTTTTCAGTCCAGAGAGCTGTGTATAAGGACCTGGTGCTTCTGCTCCAGAAAGACTCACTACTCACAGTTGCTCAATTAAAAGCCAAGGTGAGGGCAGCTTGGCAGCCATGCCCAGAATGGGTGGGTGCAGACCCTGACCTGGCAGGGTCCACCTTCCTGGCATGGGTCTGACCAGCGGGGTGGGTGGGTGCACAGGGGGAGCTGAGCTTTGAACAGGACCAGCTGGTGGCTGGGGGCCAGCTGGGTGAACTGCACAATGGGACACAGTACCGTGAAGTCCGCCAATTCTGCTCGGGTTCTGGCCACCACCTTGTGCGCTTCTACTTCCTCACCCGCGTTTACTCCGAGTACCTGGAGGACGTCCTGGAGGAACTGACATACGGGCCTGCTCCTGACTTGGTGATCATCAACTCCTGCCTCTGGGATCTCTCCAGGTTGGGGCAAGGGAGAGAAAAATACTGGTTGGGGATGGAGGTATGGCTCCACCCTGGTGATCCTGCCCACCCTGTGTGTTACCCAACAGGTATGGCCGCTGCTCAATGGACAGCTACCGAGAGAACCTGGAGCGAGTGTTCGTGCGCATGGACCAGGTGTTGCCAGATTCCTGTCTGCTTGTGTGGAACATGGCAATGCCCCTCGGGGAACGTGTCACTGGAGGTTTCCTCCTGCCAGAGGCAAGTGACAGGTCCCTGTGGACAAGGGATGGAGCAGCTGGCTGGTAGGTAGGGGACCACCTTAGAGACTGCACTTTCTCACTCAGCTCCAGCCCCTGGCAGCCTCTCTACGGCGGGATGTGGTCGAAGGGAATTTCTACAGTGCCACTCTAGCTGGGGACCACTGCTTCGATGTTCTGGATCTCCACTTCCATTTCCGACATGCAGTACAGCATCGTCATCGAGACGGTGTCCACTGGGACCAACATGCACACCGCCATCTCTCACACTTGCTTCTGACCCATGTGGCTGATGCCTGGGGTGTGGAGCTGCCTAAGCGGGACCATCCCCCTGGTGAGCCCGACCATAGGGGGGTCTTTAGAGCACAGAGCTGGGGAACAAAACAGAGATACTTCGGGAGAGTGTGGTGTCCCTTGGACCGTTGGGGCCCTAAGTGCTCCCTACTCGACCCCTAAGGCAGGGCTAGATCGCAGGACAGCAGTTTCATCCAAGTTCCATTTCTGTGTGTGTAGCTACATAGTCCCCTTTTGTGAACATAAATGAGTTTATGCAGGCATTGAGGGCAGCGGACAGGGTGCCAAAAGACTCTGTCTAACACATGAAGAGAAAGTAAGGGTACTTCCAGCAGGACAGTGTTAAATTGGAAGCACAAATCATGTTAAAATCTACTAGTTGTACCACTAGTGGGTGCAATGACATTTTCATGTTTGAGTTGAAAGAATTGATCCCCAGCAAAGGAAAGAAGGTTGTAAAGGTTCTGAAGGCCACCTTATGGTGACTAGGTCTTCTGAAGGAATTTGGAACTATGGAAATTAGGATGGTAGAAAAGCGAGTTGATTTAAGGTGGCATGTTGAGTTGGTAAGTTTAGTTAGGGCAGATGTGTTTGAGGTACTGTGGAAATAATAAGTTTGGAGTCAGTGGTACCCAGCAGAATTGGAAGTAGAGGGCATGTGTGTGAACTGTGGAGGAAGCAGAATAGTGCTTATGCTTTGGGTTGTCAGGGAAGAGAGGCTGATGGCAAAAATGAAAATATATTTGGGGAGGACTGAGGCTATTGACAATGTCATATGGCCTTGGAAAAGACAGGGTTCTGTTCCATTTGTCAGTGAATGGTTGCATGTTTCAGGAAGAACATTGAGGGTGTGGAGTAGGGTCAGTAGAGGCAGTGAGCATTTGAGAGGATGGAGATGGGGAAAACGTCCTTGTGGAAGTTTAGGAAGAAAGAACTAGTAGGAGAAGGGAAATGGGGGTTGTCTTTACATTTGGTTTATTAGTCTGAGGGAAGAAGTCGGGAAGAGGAAGAAGCTAAGGAGCTAAGGGAATAAGCTGGGCCGGGGTGCAGGAAGCGCGAGGTCAGAACAGAGGTAGACGTGAGTGCCAAGGAAGGAGGGGCACACCTTGCTGTTGGCCTGCCATGAGAAGGAAGGAGGGGAGGTGGGGAGAAGGCACAGGGCATCCTGGCATGGAGGCCCTGTTCTCTAGGAGGGTGGCATAGAGCTCTGAAAGGTGAAAAGCTAGAGGTCATCATGGCAGTTGGTTTTTTCAGGCCTGCCTAAAACAGTCATCCCATTTCTAGACCCACAGGTTGAGGACTGGCCAGAGGTGGATCATGCATTCCAGGGAAGCCATAGACAGCCCTCAGACTGCGGGGAGAAGCTGGCCTTGTCCCTACCCCCACCCCATCCTCTCCCCCCTCCCACGTGTTATTCCTATCCTCTTCCTCAGCCCTCGCCACCTCCTTTATTTCAACCCCTGCCCCAGGATGCCCCTTATTTCCCAGGCCAGCCTTTCCCACCCCATGAATTCTTCAATTACAAACCAGCAGAGGACTTCTCGATGCCACCCAATTTAGGTATGTGCCTCTGAAGCCTCTTTTTGTACCTCTTCAACCCAGCCTCTATCCCAAAGCATGCCGAGAAGAGTTGGGTACCCCATGTGGCCTTCGGACTGGGCGTGGTCACACTAGTTCCTCAGTTTGAAACAGCATCTGTATGTAGACTCAGTCATCCGCTCACTGGCCAGGCCCAGTGTCACAAGCCTGTAATCCCATCATTCTGGAAAGTAGAAGGAGGAGAATCACAAAATTGAATGCCACCTGTGTGACTTAGTAGGACGCTGTCTCAAAAAAATTTTTTCTTTTCCGAATATCACATTTTCCCAGTCTAGAGGTGGAGGAAGTGGTATCCTTGTTTTACAGACAAGGAACCTGAGCCCAGAGACCCTGGCCCAGGAGGAACACAGCTGCCTGGGCACGACTCCTCAACTTGAGCAGAAGCCCACTCTGATAATGACTGTTTCTTTTGTAGGATGTGGCCCTGGAGTGAACTTTGTGCCTGGTCCCCTGCCACCTCCAGTCCCCGGCTCTGTTTCCCATGGTCAGCACCGGGGCCCAGTGGTCCACCGGGGGATGCCACGCTGTGTTCCCAACGGCCCCTACCATGTGCCAAGGGTAGGAGGACCCAGTAGGCAGCGGCTGAGGCACTCAGACAGACTGATTCACACATGCAAACTGGACAGACGGGGACATGCCCATTCGGGCACATGGCCTGGGTAGGCTGGCTTCTGGGCTGGGTCTAGATGTATCAGCGGTCTGGCAGGGCCTTCCTGGCACCCCAGGTGTGGGGCCAGGGTGTCTGCTGTGCCTGGCAATCTTGTCCATTGCTGTCACCAATAAAGTCATGGAAGGACAGAGTCACATATTCCTGTGTAAGGGAGTGGTCTTAAGACCTGGGGGGGTTGAACCCTGGGCTCTTTCCAGTCTTGCATCTTTGGCCCCTCACTATTTAGGAATCATTGAATGTGTTCTGGCCAACACTCATTTCTAGCTAAAGCAGAACATGTGTTTACAGAGATCCTGGATTGGTCCCATTGTCAGCAGTTCTGTGGGCCTGGGAAGTCTCAAGGGCTCAGTTGGAATTTCACTATTTTATCTGGGATTTTAAATCTGGCTAATTCGTATATATCTTTCCTGTTCCATTCCAGTTGGATGGAATCATGTAATTCAGTACTCTTCAGTCCCTGGAGATACATGTGTTCCTTAGCTTGCCTAATTTTTGGCACAAAATGGACAGTAAGTGGTTGGAATCAAGTAAGAAGCTCTCAACTCCAAATGGGAGGCTGATTAGAAACCCATTATTTACTTGAGTAATGTGCAGTGAAAAAAAGGAAACAGACCAATTCTTTGGTGGTATTGAGGGCCACCGTGACTGAAGATGAAATCCAGGGTATATAGGGTAGAGACACTGCCACATTCTCAACAAAAGAGAAACGGAGGGAGGATGAAATGCAGGGTATATAGGGTAGAGACACTGCCAGATTCTCAACAAAAGAGAAATGGAGGGAGGAAAGAGTGTGGGTTTGGCAAGCGGTCCTGACCCTGGGTTCCTAACCCTTCGAAGAATATCAGTGGTAGGGTGTGGGCTGAAATGTAGACAGGGTGGAGTGGAGCCTGCACTGGGCTGAGGAGTGATGTAGGCCAGAGAAATAAAGTGGTTGTGGGGACGTGTTAAATAACCTTGAAGAAATGGGGTACAAAACCTTTGCAATGGCTTTCTATTCTTGTCAGTAAACTTGGCAAAGGACATTGACATCTCATACAGCAGAAGCCAGAGAGTAGGTCAGAAAAATGTTGGTTCTGGTTAGCAGTCTACTAGCTAAATGCCATCAAAGGAAGAGGTCAGCCTGCTGGTGGCAAGGATATGGTACAAGGCCATAATAGGCTATGCAAAGGCACCAGGACGGTGCCCAAACAAATATTTTTCATTGGTATAAACAAGAAATGGAAAGGGAGATACCCCCGACCGCCCCCCCCCAAAAAAAAAAGGGGGACTGGAAGTTGGACCCAGAACCTCGCATGTGCTAGGCAAGCTCACTGAACACTAAGCTATATTCCCAGCCCTTTTTCATTTATTTTCAGTCAGGGCTTTGCTGAATTGCCCAGGTTGAGCTTAAAGTTGAGATCCTCCTGCCTCAGCTTCCTGAAAAGCCGAGCTTCCAGGAGGTTGTCACCATGCCGGGCTAGAAAGGCTTTTGTTTTTCTTTTCCCTTTTTTTCTATTTTTTAAAAATGGAGGTAAGATTTTAGATTATTTTCTTTGTAAAATGTTGATTTTTCTTTTCACTCACAAAACCCACTCTTTAGCTGCATCCATTTCGCCTACTCTCTTCTCACTCTTTAAGACTTTTTTCTTCTCAGAACAATTTTCTCTGTCCAGACACCTTTGCACCTCTGATCCTGGGGCTGCTTAGTGTTACTGGAGAAAACTGTGTACCTGTACTGATTGCAGGAGAAAGCAGTGAATTCAGTAGCGTCGCTGGGCCTTCCCTAGTGTTTGGCATCCTGTTCTCAAGGAATTTCTTGCCATCTTCCCTGACGACTCTCCAAGGCTTTCCGCTTGCTTCTGGAACTCTCTGGGTCTGGAACCCTCATTCTGGAGGCCACCTTGAGGCTGTGTCATGTGCTCAATATCCTCTGCGTTCTGCCTCTGTCGTTTTCATCCCATTTTGCCACATGGCTTATATAATCCGAGGCAAGGTTTTAGGGCTAGAAATGTAGCTCAGTGGTTAAAACATTTGCCTTGTAAGCTGAAGGTTCTGGGTTTGATTCCCCAGTACCACATATTAGCTGGATGCGGTGGTGCGTGCCTGTAATCCCAGGAGGGTTGCTCTGAGTTTGAGGCCAGCTTGGGCTACAGAGCAGGACTATCTGAAAACAAAACAAAACAAAAAAGGTGAGATTTCAAACTCTTACTTCAGTGCCCCAACCCATTTTGTTCTTAATTTTCTTAAGTCCCTTTAACATTTTCTGAGGTATTAACTATTCTGTTTAAACTTGAAATTTATCAAAGGAATTTAAGAAGATAAACTTCTACTTTGTAGTCATGTAAGCATATAGTACAAATCACTAAAAAATTTGGTTACTCTAACTGGGCATGGGGGAAAATTAAAAATAGCTTTATACAAGTCATCCATCATTTGCATTTAAATTATTTCCTGGACTTTGTTTTGAGATGCAAAAATGATGCAAATCTGATGTTGCCCCAGTAAGGAGGTCCACCATTGGCTTGTTCAGAAACACAAAACTCCAATTTTACTATCTCAAAAATTATCAGTAGGGCTGGAGGAATAGCACAACAGATAGAGGACTTGCCTACCTGGTAGAAGGCCCTGAGTGAGTTCACTTCCCCAGCACCACATAAACTAGGCATGATGGTGCATGCATGTAATCCCAGTACTCAAGAGGCTGAAGCAGGAAGATTGTCCTGAGTTTAAGGCCAGCCTGAGCTATAGTGAGTTCAGGACCAACCTGGACTATAGAGCAAGACCCTGTCTCAAAAAAGTCAATGGATAATTTTCAATAATTTTTTTTTTAGACAGAGTCTTCCACTGTAGTCCAGGCTGGCCTTGAACTCATTACAGAGCCTGGACTGGCCTTAAACTCATGGCAGTTCTGCTGGAACTATCAGCATGTACCACCACACCCAGCCATTGTATGGTGCTGGAGGATCAGACCCAGGGCCTCATGCTCCCAGGCAAGTGTTCTAGTTACTGTACCACATTCCCAGCCCCTTGACCATTATCATTTGTAAGACATTTAATAAGGGCTGGGGCAGTAGCTCAGCAGTTACATGCTTGCCTAGCAGGCTCAAGGTCTTGTGCTCACTCAGTTCTCCATCATCACATAAGCTGGACATGGTGTTACACACTCATAGCCCTAGCACTTGGGAGGCTGAGACAGGAGGATTGCTGAGTGTTCAAGGCCAGCCTGGGCTACATAATGATTTCAGGACTAGTCTGAACTGCAGAGTAAGACCCTGTCTCTGGAAAAAAAAAAAAAGACAATTTCCTTTTCATATTTACTAACACTTTTGATCATGAATGGATATTGAATGATAAAACTGCTTTTCTGCATCTGTTGTGACCATATGCACTTGTTCTGCTTACTGAATTATAATTTTGTTTCTTTTTATTAAACAGCTTTTAGATTTTCAATATTAAACCAGTCTGGTATATACCTTGGGGGGGAAGATACAGATTCCCTGTTTGTATAATAGTAGAATTCACGTATACATTTTACATACACATAAAACGCACAGATATTGAATGGATAGCTCAAAACTCAAGAGAATTTTTACATACGTGTATCCATGTAAGCACCACCCAAATTAAGATTCAGAACTTTCCCGTCGTCATCCCAGGAAATTTCCGTTGTGCCCATCATTCTGTTCATGAAATCACATAGGACAGAATCGTATGAAATGCGCTCTTGTGTTGGGTTTTCTCATGTTTACATCTCTAGAGTTCCTCATCCCGTTGCATCTGTCAGGAGTCTGTTACTCTTATTTTGAGTGTGGCGTTCCATTGGATGAAAGGCAGCTATCCATTTTGTTGATGGACATTTGGGTGGTTTTCAGATTCTGGTGATCATGATTAAAACATCTATGAATATTTTTGCGTAAGTCTTCTGGTGGGCAGATGCACTAATTTCTCTTCAAGTGGAATTATTGGGTCATAAAGTATATAAATATTCAACTTTAATGAATGCTGCTCAGTAATCTCCAAAGTTGTTATACAGATTTACACCCAGTTTACTCTGTTGCTTTTCAGCCAGTCCATCTAATTTGTTTGTGGAGTTTCTGCTTTCTCTCCTGATTTCATCACACGTGGTATTTGCATTTCTGTTTCTCATTTTCACTTCTGCTTGGATAATTTCTGGGCAGAGGAGAAAATGCCATCTTTATATGTCTTCTTCTAATCATACAACTTCTTTTTTTTCAGATAGGGTTTCACTCTATAGCCCAGGCTGGTCTTGAACTCACTATGTAACCAGCTTCTTTCTTCTTTAAAACCAGGAATGCCAGGACTGGAGGAATGACACAGAGGTTAAAGCAGTTGCCTTGCAAGAACAAAGCCTTGAGTTTGATTCCCCAGCTCCACTTAAGCTGGGTGCGGTGACGCACACCTATAATCCCAGCACTTGGGAGGCTGAGGCAGGGAAATTGTCCTGAGTCCAAGGTCAGCCTGGGCTACACCAGTGAGTTCATGACCAGCCTGGGCTACAGAGTGACCCTGTCTCTAAAAAGAAAAAAGATAAAACCAGGAGTGTAAGCTTGGAGGATAACTTGCTGGAAGGGCACTTGCCTCCCATGTGTGAGTTCTTGGGTTCTATGCCCACCACCTCAAGAGGAAAAAAGTCACACACCTGGCATGGTGGCATTCAGGAGGCTGAGGCAGGAGAATTGCTTTGAGTTGGAGGCCAGCCTGGAGGCTACATAGTGAGTTCAGGGCCCTGTCTCAAAAAAAGAAAAACACAGAGTGCAAGTTTTGTTCAACACTCACAAAACACCTATTGCAATTCACTACACTACCAAACAAGCCATTTCAGTAGGAGCAAAAAAGGTATTTCCAAAATCTAGTATCTGCTTCCTAGAAAAGCTGTAAACAGGAATAGAAGGAAATATTTTGATAGAGGGCATTTCCCAAAAATGCTCCACCACTTAGCAGACATCATACTTTTCCCCATTTTTGTTAGTATTTGCAATACACAATGGTTACTTTAAAATTGAGAACCTTGTACACAAACATACCACATCAACTTCCCATTCCCTTCTGCTCCCTCTCTCTTGCATGCTCCCACCCTCCCTTATCCCTCCCTCCCTCCCTTCCTCCAAACATCTCACCCATCTGACTGTGTTACTTATTTATACTGGGTTGTTTACGTTAGAAAAACCATGCAATAGTTACTCTTTGGGTCTGATCCACTTTACTAAGCATAATGATCTCAATTTGTATCCCATCTTCCAACAAATGACTCAAGTCTGTCTGTCTTCATGGCAGAGTAGTACTCCATTGTGTTTATGTACCACATTATCCATTGGTCTATTGATGGATATTTCATCGTTTTCCATGATTTCTTCCCACTATTTTTATTAATATACAGATGTAATACATAGTATTTACAATGAATTTGGGTGTTTCATACACCTATGTATCACATTGACTTTACAATCCCCTCCCATCCCCTCCCTGTCCCTTCCCTCGGCTCCGGCTATCACTTCATATGGTTCCAAAGAATGTCTGTGTTCTGGGTTTTCCAAGGCCAAGAAACCATACAGTGTTTAACATATTAATCTTCCGTACCTAAGTCATTTCACTTAAGCCACCACTCTACCTCAGCTTCCTAGTCCTCTAATGGGTTCACAGTAGTTAGATCTTGATATCTCTTCTCTGAATCCAACCAATCCCTTTATTGGGATATTCACCAGAAGTTTTTTTCCATATTTTCCTATATCTTTGTTGTTATTGTTACACCTGGCCTTACCCACCAGTTCCCATTAGAAAATAACTATAAGCATGTAGTTCAAAAGACTAGTTAATTTGGGAAAGAGAATAAAATAAAATTCAATTGCCTTAGCTGAATACTGGAAGGTGCATATTTGTACATTCACAAGGTTATCTTTACATCCATCAGTTTCCTTAGGATAAACTTTCATTAGTGACCTGATAAGCGAATTGCTACAACAATACAAAGTTAAAACTACATTACATTGCTACATTAAATGAAGTCAAATCTATACACATAAATATACTTAAAGTGACAGACATGAAGGTAAATTTAGTTATTTCAGAATTCCTTAACTTTCATATCTTATTTACTCATATTTCACCAATTACCAACATACTTTTTTCTCAGCTCATTCTCCTGTAGCTGTTGTCCCTTCTTCTCTAGGGTCATTGGTGTCGTTGGTCTCCCTTTCACTTTCCAGGTTTCCTTTAAGTATTTTCTGCAGTATTGGTTCAGTGGCTGCAAATTCCTTTAAGCTTTCTATATCATGGAAAGTTTTTAGTTCTTCCTTAAAATTAAAAGATAATTTTGCTGGATATATCAGTCTTAGTTGGCATTTATGTTCTTTTAGTGCTTGGATGACATTGCTCCAAGATCTCCTTGCTGTTAAGAGTTTGGATTGAAAAATCTGCTGTTATCCTGATGGGCTTATCTTTGTAGGTCACCTTCTGTTTTTCTCTTACTGCTTTTAGTATTTTCTCGTTGTGTTGGGTTTCTAGAATTTTAATTATGATGTGTTGTGATGAGGATCTCTTCTGATCAAAGTTGTTTGGTATTCTGTATGCCTGCAATAGTTCCATGTTCATTTCTTTTCTTAGATTTGGGAAATTGTCTTCCATTATTTCATTAAACATGTCCTTTAAACCTTTTGTTTTGTCCTCAGTCTTCTCGATTCCCATAATTCTGAGGTTGTTTCTCCTTGAATCGTCTATCAGTCGTTGCAATGATTCGCTTTATTTGCTTTGTGTTCTTCATGGCCTGTATGTTGCAGCTTATTCAGTTTATTTTCTAGGTCTGACATTCTAATCTGAAGTTGTTTAAAGTGGTTGCTTATTATTACCTGCGTGTTTTTCATTTCCTGAATATCTGCATTCAATTTTTCTGTATCTCTGCTGTGTTCTTCTCTATTTTCTTGTTTTGTCTTCATTATCTTCTGGTATATTTCTTCTCTGGTCTCCTCTAGTTGCTTTTCAAGGCTTATTTTTTGCTTATCTATGTATTGGTGTAGCTCTTATGCTGTCTGATTTTTTGGCTTTAATTCCTGCTTTAATTCACTGAATTTCTGGGCCCAGAAATTGCCATCATTTTTGCCATATTCATCTTTATTTACCCTGATATCATCTCCTGGGGTTTCAGGTCTTTTTGTAGATTTGTAACCATGCTTCCCCATTTCTTCTTTGGTCTCCTCTAATTTCTTCTCAAGGCTTGTTTTTTGCTTAGCTAAGTGTTGTTGTAGCTGTTGCTCTGTTTGTTTTATTTCCTGCTTTGCTTCCTGCTTTGCTTCCTGATTTAATAATTCCTGCTTTAATTCCTGCTTTATTTCACTGGCTATCTGGGCCCAGAAGTCACCATCACTCGTGCCCATCTGTTTTTTGAGTTCTGCAATATCAGCACCCCTTGTACCATCCCCTGGGGAGTCAGATCTTTTTGTATAAGATTTGTTACCACGTTTTCCCATGGTTCTGCTACCTCTGACTGTCTCTGGTGCACAGGGAAGAAAATGGCTCCTGCTGACGTCACTCCCTGTGACGGCTGTTGAGCCCCATTTTTGATCTGGGATCCTGGGGCCTTTTCTAGGGGGAGCCCTCACTGTGTTCCTTAGTACACACACCTGAGGGTTGGTGCTTCCGAGGCTGGGGCCGCCCGCTGCCAATAATTCCCACTTATCCATGTCTGCGCTTACCTTGGGCTGAGGTTCTGGCCTCCGGACCTTGTTTGTGATCTGTGGATGCCGGCAGCTTGGGGCCGCGCTGAGTCGGCTGTTTTCCTCATCTGATGTGACTTCAGGATTTCAGACCTGCCCGCAGCTTCCTCTCCCGTTGTTGTGTGCTCCGTTCTCTCCCAGCTCTGCTCCATCTGATGTTCAGGTCCTCGGTGCTTTCCTCTGTCCGCAGCTGCCTGCCATTTGGAGCCGGCTGCAGCAGTTTCCTTAACCGCGGGGATTTTTTTTCCCCCTCGGGTTTCGATGGTCCTTCGGAGTTTCTGGCCTCCCGCTGGTCGTCTTTCAGTTTTGGGGGATGTTCCTCTCTTTCCTAGCTACACCAAGCACACTTTTTCTAACTTTCTTCTTGACTTTTTAAGTGAGTTGATGAGGAGACATTGTGCAGTGCTTTTACTCAGTCGCCATCTTGACCAGAAGCCATTTTCCATGATTTAGCTATTAATAGTTTTGCTATAAACATGGGTATGTACGTATCTCTGTTATATGGTGCTTTTAACTCTTTTTGGAAAGATACCCAGAAGAGAGTATTGCTGGGTCAAATGGGATATGTACTGTCAGTTTTTTGAGGAATCTTCATGCTGCTTCCCATAATGGTTGTACCAGTTTACACTCCCACTAGTGACTAAAAAACTGAGTACTTTCTCCCTAAGGCCAAAAACAAAACAGGTGTGCCCATCACGCTCACCTTTCCTGTTCCTGTTATATTAGAAGTCCTAGCCATTGCACAGCACAGAAAAGGCATACAGATTGGAAAAGTAAAATTTGATTGGCAGATGACACAATTGTCTACATATAAAATCCAATGAATTGATAAACTAGAACTAATAAGTTTAGTAAAGCTATTAATGTGTACATCAGATTTGTCCACCTGCCGCTTGCCATTTTTGCCCTTGATTTCTTAATGCTATAATGAGAAATTTTAAAAAGGAAAAGTTAGTAGTTCCATACAGTAACTGTGTTGTTGTTATTTTGAGACAGGGTCTCTCCCTGTAGTTCTGGAGGGTCCTATATTAACTATATTGTATAGTTCATTTTATATGTGGCTCAAGACAGGTCCTCTTTTACTCAAATAAATAAATAAGAGGGGAATGGCACAGTAGTTAAAGTGCTTGCAAGGCAAGCACAAGGCCCTGAGTTTGATTCCCCAGCACCACATAAAGCTGGGCATGGTAGCGCGTGGCTATGATCCCAACACTAGGGAGGCTGAGGTAGGAGGACTGCCGTGAGTGCAAGACCAGCATGGGCTCCAAAGTGAGTTCAGGACATCAAGGGAGTGGGGACTGTTCACAAAGAAATGCCACACCAGTGTCACCATGGCAAAAAAAAAAAAAGCTTGCACTGTTAGCCAGCATGCTGTTGGCGCTGTGAACGAGCAGTTTGAGGGCAAGATTTTGGCCAGAGAATTAATGTCCACATTGAGCATATTAAGCACTCCAGGAGCCAAGACAGCTGCCGGAAACGGGAAGGAAAGTGATCAGGAAAGGAAGGATGCCAGAGAGAAAGGTGCCCAGATTCAGCTGAAGTGCCAGCCTGCCTGTCCAGGGAGCACACTCCGGGGACACAGTGGGAAGCGGCTGAGCACCTCAGGAATCAGCTGGGGATGTGTCATGATGGCTGGCCACCTCACTAGCAGCTGAGGTGCTCGAGGCCCTGGGGCAAGTACCCAGTCCTGAATTAAATGAAAAAAAAAAAAATAAACCCTCCGAATTATAAAAGATGTTCTTACTTGAGAATGTGATGCCTGGCCCCAGAGGTTTTGTTGTGCTCAGTCAGATCTGTCATGTATGTGCTCTTCAGGGTCAGTAGTTTTCTTGCTGAAATATGTGGTGAACAATACCTAAGGATTTGAAGCATCCTAGTTAAAAACAAGTTTAAAGAAAACCTGAGAGCTGGAGGAATGGCTCAGCAATTAAAACACTTGCCTAGCAAGCCGTACGCCAAGTGCTAAGTACCCGAGTTCGATTTCCCAGCACCACATAAGCTAGGAGTTGTGGTGCACACATGTAATCCCAGCACTCGGCAGGCTGATGTGACTGAGCCCGCTCAGTCAACGAGAACACAAGAGGGGGAGTGCGGATTGAAGAATACCGGACTCTTGGAAGGGTCGCTGCAAAAGACGCTTTATTATCTACAGTCTTGCTGTTATACCCTCCTTGCCTTCCCACTAGTTAACAGTCACACGTTTCCACACCTGATCCAAACTTCAAACGGTCAAAACAACATGTGACTTAAATTGAGTAAACAAGCAACACCTGGAATTTCACACTGTTCAAACGGTAAAGGAACTTGGCTGAGGTCAGCAATGCTGAGGCTCTCGGGCCCTGAGGGCCCCAACACTGATGCAGGAGGATTGCCCAGAGTCCAAAATCAGCTTGGGCTCCACAGTGAGTTCAGGACAAGCCTGGGCTACAGAGCAAGACCCTGTCTCAAAAAAACAAACAAAAACAACAACGACAACAACAAACCCTAAGAAAAAGGAAAGCTATTGTCTGGAGAATTTAATTTATTATTTTTTTATCTGTTTCTTTAGGGGCAGGGTCTCACTGTGTAGTTCAGGTTGGTCTTGAGCTCACTATGTGGCCCAGGCTGGCCTCAAATTCACAGCAATCCTCCTTCAGCCTCCCAAGTGCTTGGATTACAGACATGAGCCACCACACCCAGTATATGTAGTGCTGGGAAATTGAACCCAGGGCCTTGGGCTCACTAGGCAAGCACTTTAATTGCTGTGTTATTCCTCCAGCCCCGATTTGTATTTTTTAAAGCCGGATCTCACTCTGTAATCCAGGCTTGTCCTGAACTCACCATGGAGCCCAGGCTGGCCTTGAGCTCAATCCTTCTGCCTCAGCCTTTTCTAGCTGGGATTGCAGACAGGCGTTCACCACCCTACCCAGTTGGAAAAGTATTTTCAAGTCATTTATCTGACAAAAGAAAACACTCAAAGCACAGTTAGAAGGGATGGTAGCTATTTGAACACTTGCAAGGATATCTAAAACTCATGAAAAGATGTTCACCACTTTAATTATGGCCAACTAAAGCCATAATATATTACCTGTTGGAATGGCTAACATTACAAACACTAACCATACCAACTGTTGGCAAGGTTGGGGAAAACTACCGGTGAGAAGGTAAAATGGTGCAACCACTTTGAAAAACCATTTGGCAATTTCTCACAAAGTTAAACCTAAGCCTACTCTGTATGATCCAGCAATTTAGTTCTTAGGTATTTACTCAAGAAAAATTAAAACATATATAGAAATGACGTACATAAATGCTCACAGGAGCTTCTGTAATAGTTGATAGGCTGGAGGAAAAGCTCAGCAGTTAAAGTGCTTACCTAGCAAGCGCTAAGTGCTGGAGTTTGATTCGTCCCCACCACATAAGCTGGGAGTGTTGACACATACCTGTAATCTCAGTGCTTTGAGAGGCTGAAGCAGGAGATTGCTGTGGGTTCCAGGTCAGCCTGGTCTACAGAGTGAGACCCTGTCTCAAAAAACAATATTCAAGAGCTGAAAATAAGCGTTCATCAGTAGATGACTGGATAAATAAATGTTGCCATACTTCACAAGTAAAATATAAAAAGAGTGAACTATGAATACACACAACAACAGGGATGATTTTCTTATTGCTCTGTCTTTACACTTTAAAGACACAGGACAGAAAATATGGAGGTAACACATTAAATTCCTGCCTTCCTTTATTTCAGCACTAAAAAGTAAGGTTGAACCCAGCACATCACACATCACACATGCCAGGTAAATAAATACCCATACAGACACTGAGCTTAAGTTCTTTATTCTTGGGAGTAAAAAAAAATAAATAAAATAAAATAAAAAATAATATTTTTTTTTTGTTTTTGTTTTTGAGGCAAGGCCTCCCTCTGTAGCCCGTTCTGGTCCTGAGCTCACTGTGTAGCCAAGCTTCCCTGGAACTCAGGGCAGTCCTCCTGCCTCAGCCTCCAGAGCATGCGCCACCACGGCTAGCTTATGGGGTGCTGGGGAATCGAACCCAAGACCTTGTGCTTGCTAGGCAAGTCTTGTGCTATTCCTCTAGCCGGAAAATATTTTCAAAATAAGAAGACATAAAGGAAGAATAGGTTCTAAAATGGAAATGTTTGCTCAGCAGAAAAAGAAAAAAAAATCCTTGTCTAAAGCTGGTTGCATCCAGACCCTGTGGGAACTTAGAACATGAGACCTTGACCCCTCCCTTAGCCAAGAGATCTCTGCTAGGGGACATCATCCTCCAGGGCCGCTAGCGTTTTTCCTTCGTGGCTGACCTTGGTCCTCTGACCCTGGACTATGCCTGGGATATCCTCATCGGCCTCAGGCCTCCGCCCCAAAGTCAACGTCCTGGTACCCGACACCCAGGGCCCTGGTGAGAACGCAATGCACCCAAAGGCCGGCCGCAGGTGTCCGGTGCAACGCAGAGCCCCACCCCCACCTCCACCCGCCTCTTCCCCAGCCTCAGCCTTGCCCAAGTCTGGCGTGCTCCGCCAGTACCACCCTCGCACACCCCCTAGGCCGGGCTGCTGCTCCTCACTCCCTCGCACGGCATCGGCGCGCCCCTCCCCACCCGGTCCTGGCGTCCTCGACCCTTGCAGGCCGCCTCCCTCTCCAGGACCCGCGTGTGAGCCGTCCCCACCCTCATCCCGTGGCTGCAGACAGCCTGGGCGGAAGCCCCCCACCCCCACGCCGCGCCGCTCCTCTCAGCCCAGACCCAGCCTCCCGGCTCCCGAGCACCCCCTCCCAGCTTCCGCTCGCGCTCGGCTTCTCGAAGTTTCCCAGTAGCTGCCTAGCTCCTTTCTCCAGAGCCCCTTCTTCCGCCAGGTGGCCACGGACGCTCCATCTCAGGGCTGCCCCCAGCAGCATGCATGCTGCCCTTGCTCTCTCATTAGGGAACTTAGATTCAAACCTAGTCCCAGTAAGTACACAGTGACAGCATGAAGCTGTAGTACCTGCATGTCCTGTCTTGCCTTTATCAATCACCAGGCCATGTTTCAGAGGGACTACAAAGAAACAGGAAAGAAAGAGTGGTCCTTGGGTTTTAGGCACTGAAGTTAACATATCTTACCAGTGGCCTGCGGGGTTATGACACTACAGTGAATTGGCTTTGGTTAAAATAAACCACGGTTTTAAGGCTTGACCTCCAGAGGTGCAGTATTAGGATAGCTTTGGGTCTAGAGCTTCAGGAGCAAGGATTTTGGAGTTGGTCATAAAAAGTCAGGACGAGGACAGGTTTTGGGACTCTCAAAAGACTGAGTGGGGGCAGGAGTGGATGGGGGAATGATAGGTGGGTCCTAGCTATGGCTAAATTGTGTTTTACACATTTTACTTGGTAACAACTGATCATGTAATGTATTGCATTGGTGGAGACATCAGAGGTTCAAATGGCCAAAGTCTGGTTATTAGGGCGTACCACCTACCAAAGGCCCCTGGAGGGCTGGAGGAATAGTGCAGAGTAAAAGCACTTGTCTACCAAGTTCAAGGCTCTGTGTTCGATTCTCCAGCACCACATAAAGCTGAGCATGGTGGCACATGCCTGTAATCCCAGCACTTGGGAGTCTGAGAAAGGAGGATTGCTATGAGTTTGAGGTCAGCCTGGGCTCCAATAGTGAGTTCAGGACCAACCTGGACTGCACAGCAAGACCCTGTCTCAGAAAACAAACAAACAAACAACAACAACAACAAAAAAAAGCCCTCTGGACTATGAGCAGCATGGTGGTGCTTGTGGAAATTCCCGTAGCTGTGCTTTCCTCGCTCACACAGCTGTGCATGCATCTTCTGGCACCAAGCCTCTGTCCCAAGGATTTCACAATCAGAAGAGTTCAACATGTGCACATTTTGAGATCTCATGGCAGAAGCCTTTTTATGTCTCGTCCAACCCATCCTTTCTTTGTTTACTGTTTTAGGGCCAACATTCTCTCTATGCTAGAGCATTCTGTGAAAGCCTAGGGCAGCCTTCTGCTCTTTCATGAGCTATCTTGGCCAAAAGACCTTTTGAATCTACAGCATGTTTTTACAGCTTAAAGCATTTAACAATTTTTTAGTCTTACAAAGTACTTCACAAATAAGTATTGCTTTTGATTCCCAACAACTCTATGACAGTATTGAGACCCACTTCGCATCAAGGTTCAAAAGACTAAATTGACCAAGGCCACACACTATGCCACTGATAGAAATGGAACTTGTATGGTGTTCAGTAAAAATAAGGAGGGCTGGAGGAATGGCTCAGTGGTTAAAGCGCTGGCCTAGCAAGCGCTAAGTCAAGCGCTATGTACCCAGGTTCACATAAACAAGGTGTGGTGGTGCACACCTGTAATCCCAGCCCTTGGGAGGCTGAGGCAGTAGGATTGTTGAGTCCAAAGCTAGCCTGGGCTCCATCGTAAATTCAGGACCAGCCTGGGCTACAGTACACGACCCTGTCTCAATAAATAAATAAAAGGAGAGTCTTGAGATGATGACTAGGTAAACCAGCTGGTGGGGCACATCTGTAATCCCAGAACTCTGGGAGGCCGAGGTAGGAAGATTACAAGTTCAGACCTAGCCTGGCCTGGGAATCTCAGTGACTTAGTAAGATCCTGGTGGAGGATGTAGCTCAGTGCAAAGGCCCTGGGCTTGATCCCTCAGTATGATAAATAAATTTTTAAAAAATGACCAGGTAAAGGCAGAGGGTGTGTCGTGATGGTGGGACATACTTAGCATGTGCATGGCCTGGGGGCTAATCCCCAGCATTAAACAGAACAAAAAATGGGGAGGGGGAGGGCTGGCACAGCAGTTAAAGCCCTTGACTTTCAAGCACAAGGCCCTGAGTTGATTCCCCAGCACCACATAAAGCTGGGCATGGTGACACACGCCTGTAATCGCAGCAGTCGAGAGGCTGAGGCAGGATTGCCTGGGCTACAAAGTAAGTTCAAGACCACCCTAGGCTACAGAGCAAGACCCTGTCTCAAAAAAAAATATTAAAAAAAAAAAGGTGAAACTCACTACCCTGGTTTTCCATATCCCAGATTTGGGGACAGGGCTGAGGCATGGGGTAGAAATTTTTGGCAAGAGGGTTGTCCTGGTGGGAAGGCCTAGGAAGCGAGCGAGGCAGTTTTTGGGGGCTAGCCTCGCTTGTTGGCTAGCCTGCCCCAGCTGGATTTCTGTCACTGGGTCCCTTTCCAGAGCCTATAGTCCTTTTAGGAATGGGAAAAAAGGGGATTAGCAAGAGGAATAGCAAGGAGTTCCAGGTGGAAGTTCTCAGAGAGTCTGAAGCTTAAACAGCTGGGCAACTGTGACAAAATAGATGCTGCCAGTCGCCAGAGGAGTCTCCGTGACATGACCACATGCCCACAATGCTCTCCGCGACTCGGCCAACCTCTGCCCTGGCTTGTCTCCTCAGAATCCACTTACACCAAATACCCACACCAGTGGCTTCCGGAAGATGCCCAGAAGCCAGGCCAGTCTAGCTGTTGGCTTCCAGGACACCATCTCAGCCTGGACTCAGGACTGGGCTCTGGGCCTGCTGAGGTCCCACTGCCATCCACCTCCCTGGGCTCGGGTACCGGGCCACGGTTCAACAGACACAGGCAGCAGGATGAGATTGCCTATCTATCTATTCACTCAGGTCCTGGGCATAGCCTGGGCGGCTCATGGAGGTGAGGAGGCCCACGAGGCTCAACAGTGTAGAAAAGAGAAGCAGGAAGGAGGCGGTGAAGAGCAGGGCCGGCAGGGCACTCAGCACCAGCAGCAGAACAGCTGGCAGCAGGTGGTGCCACGCTGCCGCCACCACGGGCCACAGGGAGCTCAGCAGGTGGGAGCCGGTGGTGAAAAGCGCATGGCACAACATCAGTGCCAGCAGCAGGTACAGAATCCCCTCCAGGCCCCAGAGCATGCGCTGCAGGGGCTGCCGCCAGGCTGATGTGGCCCACCACTGGGCCCAGCTCTGGGGAACATGGCGTGCACACCAGCGTACCCAGTTCTGCCGGGTGAGCCACGCTGACCAGGGCACTGCCCGCTGCGGCCCCTCACCAGCCCCGGTGACATCCGTCTCCATTCGTGGCTGCTGCATCCCGGCTGGTGCACCTGTGAACAGGGCCAGGCTAGCTGCAGGAGCTGCCCTAGAGATGCCTGGCACCTCAGGGGCAGCTGGGAGTGCAGGGGTCAGGAAGGCACCAACATAGGCAGGGTGGGGCTCTGAGCTGGGGCTAGAACTTACCTTTGGGTGGAGCCACTTAAGGCATGTTGTTTCCTGTTGTGCCCAGGACTAACTGGGAGCCCCCATCCTCACCCACCCCCACCCTCCCCAGATGAGCCCTATTGTGACCCGGAATGGGGTGGGGTTCAGGCAAGAGAGAAGCCACACTGATCCTCTGAGGCTCCCCTGAGTTTGTCTCCATGGACACTCCAGGCTGGCAGGGGAGCCTGTGAGTCCTGCTGATACTGTTTCACGTGCTGTCTCGCAGGAAGCACTCCACTGTCCCTGCCCCTTCCCTGATGGCCGGTACTAGCCCCACTCCACACTCTTGCACGTCTTGCTAAACACTCATTTTCTAGAACTAGAATGGTTTCCCCCAACCTGCAGACCCCGAGACAGCTGCCAGGGCTCCCTGGCACCTCGGATCCTGCCTTCTTGTGCTGCTTCAAGCCTCAACTGCTCATATTAGGGAGCCAGAGGTCCCCTGAGGATCAAGCCTGCCCAGCCGAGGATGAATGAGGCCTGAGGAAGCTGGATGGTTCGTGTATTCTGGGGGGGCACTCGGTGTTTAGGGAGGGCCCTCAGGCCCAAGGATGGAGGCAGAAAGCCAGGCCCACCATGGCCAAGGGCATGCCGCGCGCTCCCAGGAGCAGTCCCAGGCCTAGGAGCAGCAGAAGTAGAGCGTCCTGGAGACTGAGTTGTCTTGGGATGGCTTCCGTTGGGAAGAGGGGGGCCACCTGCTGCTGCGGACCCTCGCCAGCCCCCCGACTCTGTTCCCTTGTGAGATGTCGGTGCTGAGGCAGCACAGGACCTGTGGGCCTGCAGAAAGAGGGTGACAGCTGGGCTTGGGGAAAGTAACCATTCATTCTCTTGATTACATCAACCACCCACCAGGCTGCTGCTCACTTACTTGTGCAGCAAGTCAAAGGTGAGGAAGCTGACCAGCAGTAGCAGCAGGAGAAGGCTCGGGCCAGCCATCGAAAAGACCACTTGAGTTGTCAGCCCAAGTGCTCCCCATCCTAGGATGCTGTCCAGGAACTGGGCCCAGCCAGAGTCCCAGGAAAACATGCATGGGTGCGCTGGACTATCCAGCCCCTCCCCAGCACCCAGGCCCCTGGGAGGGAGTGGGATGAGGTCTGTGAGGGCTTTGGGCGTGGGCATGCATAGCCGGGTCATGGCGGGGGAGTGGAGATGGTGAGAAGGGGCTGGCTGGGAATGGGAGTGGGGAACAGGATGGGGAGGGGCGGGGCCAAGGCAGGCACTCAAAGGTGGGCTCGATGGGTGGGGAGTTGGGCTCTTTAGGAAGCTCTTCCTTCCTCTTCACCTCCTCCCACTTAGGCCACTCATTCTGGGACTAGACAGCTGGGGCATTGTGACCTGTTGCTAGGTAGGGTCCTAGAGTAGAAAGGGGAATGCAGCTGGTCTAGCCACATCAGCACTGGTGGTGTATGTGATGTTTGGCAGGGCAAATCAGTGATTTCTGAGAACTTAGACTTCTCTTGCCTTTGCTAATTCTTTGCTCTAAGACTCTCCCATGGGACTCTGGGTTGTCAGGAAGGCATTTTAAAGCCATCATTACTTGGGCAGCTATCCAAGGGAGGAGGGACTGCTTTCTTCTTCCTTAGGGTTATCAGAGCCATGTGTCCATGAGTCATTCAATTCCTTTGTCCCCAGCTTGATTTCCTGAAAGTGGGTGATGCCTACGGCCTCTTGGGAGGGGATAATGGTGTTAGGACTGCAGTCCAAGAAAGTTGAAATGGGCTCTACCCAGATGGAACCAGAACACCTGACTGGGATTGGGGTCAGAAGAGACAGTGGCTATATGATCTCTAGAAGAGGAGCTAGACTAAGTATCAGGCTGCCTCCAATTTGCCCTTGTCCAAAGACTTAGGCTTGGTGACCTTGACATTGTTGGTGATGATGGACTTGACAGACCATACAGGCAAGTCTAGCAGACCTTGGGACCATTCGCAGATTGCCCTTGTCCTGACTCTTCTCAATCACCTAGCACCTGGGCTTTTGGTATAGATTTGTCTAAAGGGGAAAAGGGTATAATAGAGGATCCTAGCCTTTTTCTTGGGTGGAAATGAAAATTCCAACTGACCTTGTACATGAGCAAATTATCATGAAGTTTTAAGATTGCAATCCCATGAGCCTGATCAAGTCAGGGTACATCCACAAGATCACATCCTGGATTAGGGAACTAAAGGTCAAGTCCTCATGACTTCAAGATAAGATGAGTACATAATGGGGCTGGAGGAATGGCTCAGTGGTTAAAGCACTTGCCTAGCAAGCGCTAAGACAAGTGCTAAGTACCTGAGTTTGATTCCCCAGCACCACAAAACTGGGCATGGTGGCACATACCTGTAATCCCAGCACTCAGGAGGATGAGACAGGAGGATTGCCCAGCCTGGGCTACATAGTGAGTTCAGGACCTGCCCGGGATACAGAGTGAGACTGTCTCAAAAAAAAAAAAAAAAGATGAGTACTTATTTCAAGAGGTTGGGAAATGAGGAGTAACTAGTGTTCCTTAAGAATTTACTGTGGGGGGCGGGGCAGGGCGAAAAAAAAAAGAATTTACTGTGTGCCAGGTACTCTGCATACAATTCTAGGAGAGTTCTATTTATGATTTCTTCAAAGTTTAATTTTTATTCGACGATCATTAAGTGCTTCCTATATGCTAGTCACTATGCCTGATACTGGGTAGTAATTCCTAAAAATAGTAGGTGAGAGGCTTCTTATATTTACTGAGGGAGTACTCTCAGAGGCGAATTTTTTGGAAAGTGAGAAGGGAATCAGGACAGGCAGAGAAAAGAGCTAAGTTGTGATGTGGTCTTGCCTGGAGTCTAGGCTCAACCTGACCCTGCAAGTAGCTCTGGAAAGTAAATGGCACCATGGAATTGATTCCACCATGGACCCTTGCGTCAACTTGTGCAAGAACAGAGCAGCCAGCAGGGGCCTACAGCAGGGAGCACAACAGCAGGAATGGGTTAGCTCCTGTCCCTCTGGATTGTTTACATCCGGCTCACTGAAAAGAATTGTTTGGACCTTATTAGGCCCCTGGAAGGTAACCTCTAAGTCCTTGAAATATCCTGTCTAATAAAAATGTCTTTGTTTACATGACAACAAAGGACCATGTCAAATAGTCCATGCTAATATTTTATTATTACTAATAGTGTATATGTATGTGTGTGTGTTTCTTTTATCAGTCTTGGGAATTGAACCCAGAGCCTTTGCACTGAGCTGCATCTCCAGCTTTTTAAAATTTTTATTTTATTTATTTATTTTTGAGACAGAGTTTTGCTCTATAGTCTAGGCTGGTCTTTTTTTTTTTTAATATGGTGCTGGGGAATCGAACTCAGGTACTTAGCACATGATGTAGCATTTGCTAGGCAAGTGCTTTGACCACTGAGCCATTCCTCCAGCCCTAGGCTGATCTTGAAGTCACTCTGTAGCCCAGGCAAGCTTCAAACTCATGGCAAGTCCTCCTGCCTCAGCCTCCCAAGTGCTTGGATTACAGGCATGCACTACCAAGCCCAATTTATGTGGTGCTGGGGAATCGAACTCAGGGCTTTGAGCTTGTTAAGCAAGCACTTTAACCATTGAGCTGTTCCTCCAGCCCCTATTTTTAATTAATTAATTAATTTTTTGAGACAAGGTCTCACACTGTAGCCAAGTCTGGTCCTGAACTCACTTTGTAGACTAGGCTGGTCTTTAACTCAGGACAGTTCTCCTGCTTAGCTTCCTGAGTGCATGTGCCACCATATCCAGATATTTTGTGATGCTGGGGATTGAACCCATGGCCTCATGCTTCCTAGGCAAGGCTTTAACCACTGATCTGTGCCCCTCAGGCCCTTTATTTTTAATTGTCAGACAGTCTTGCTAAGTTGCCCAAGCTAGGCTCAAACTTGTGGTTCTCATGCTTTGCTTCTCGGGTCCTGGGATTATAAGCGTGTGTCACCATGCTGGACTTAATGTGATTTATGCTGGGAGTCATGCAGTATCAACTTGACCTTTAGAGACGCTAGATGAAGTTCAGTCACATAGGCAATTAACTATATCTACACGATTGACCCCCATCAAAGTCCTGGACACCAAGGCTCCAGTGAACTTCCTGAGTTGGCAATACTCTCTGCTTGTTGTCACAGTCCTGCTAGAATGAAGTACTGTCCACATGATTTCATTATGAGACAGCAACTAGAAGCTTGTGCCTGAAGTTTCCTAGACCCTCCTCCATGCACATTCTTTCAACTGCTAATTTTAATCTATATCCTTTCTCTGTAATAAACTGTAGCCATGAGTATAAACATGTTGCCAAGTTCTGTGAATTCTTCTAGTGAATTACTGAACCTGAAGATGGTACTAGGACTCCCCCAGAGAGATTTGGTGTCAAAAGTGGGACTCACTAAAACTCACTGAACCATTGCAACATGATAAAAGAAGAATTTGAGAAAAGGAAACATGAGATGTTGTGTGCTGGTAAATTCTTGATTCCTGGATGGCACTTGGTCACTCACAGCATGGAAACGCAAGTGCACTGTAATCATTTACTAGAAATAAAATACACCAGTGAAATTTACTAATGATAGAGCCAACTCCTGAGGAGTGTTTTGAAAGCCTTCCACAAAGTAGGATAAGAGCCAAAGTCCTGAAGAAAAAAAATTAATAAAATTAAAGAACCAATATTTGAATAGTGGTAATTTTAGAAAATTAGAATTGAGAAAAGGAGGAATTTTTCAAAAATCAAGCAAATTTCCAGAATTGAAGGACACAAGTCTCTAGACTATACAATTCATCAGTTCACAGCACACTATGAAATCCACATTTGGAGCTTCCTACAAAATAAAAGATCACTTATGTAGGACTAGAAGTCAAAGTAGCATCAGATTTCTAAATATCAACATGGCAGCTAGAAGTTAATAAAAAAAAAAAATGCCCTTCAGGCTGGAGGGATAGCACAGCAGATACAGCGCTTGCCTACTAAGTACAAGGCCCTGAGTTCGATTCCCCAGCACCACATAAACTGAGCATGGTGGTGTATGCCTGCAATCCTAGCACTTGGGAGGCTGAGGCAGGATGATTGCTGTGAGTTTGAGGCCAGCCTGGGCTTCATAATGAGTTCAGGACCAGCCTGAACTACAGAGCAAGGTCTTCCCTCAAAAAAAAAAAAAAAGTAAACCTACATATGACGTTAAAACTATATTGTACGGTGTTTGAAAAAAAAGATCCATACAATATTGTGCTGTGTAGCTCAGGACTCAATGAAAGGTCAACTTCTTGTTGTTATGTGGATATGTAATATCATGTGGCTTAAGATAAAATTCCCAGTGTAAGCATCAAGTACTATCAGACTGACTGTGAATCTTGTGCATTTTTGATAGATGTGTTCCAAACTTTCATATTGTGCTTCTCGGTCATTAATATGCACATGAATCTCTTGGGGTTGAATATTCTGGGAATCTTGCTAAAATGCCAACCCTGATGGGAGAGATTCTACATTTCTAAAAAGTTCTCACAGAAAGCCAGTGCTACGTGTTGAAGGAGACTGTCAAAGACATTAATGTACAACAGAGGCGGATGGGTGAGTGGGGTTGGGGCGCGACCCTGAGCGCCTGTAAGACTCTCCATAAGTGCTATGCTACATCACCTAGAGAGCACCTGGCAGGGATTGGCCTTTGTCTTAGCACCAGGGACATGAGACTGAGAGGCACAGGCAGACAACGGAGCCCACCACTTCGTTATTTGAGCAACAGACACATGACCTCCTCCTTTTCTCTGATACTGATTGAGTTCACCTCAGAATGTGAGAGCAAGAGGGCTGAAGTAAGCTGTTTTCCTTACATTTCACTCATCTGATTAACCGAGGGCAGCTGGAGGAGTGGCACAGTGATTGAAGAGCTTTGCCTAGCAAGCACAAGGCCCTGGGTTCGATTACCCAGCACGACATAAACTCACCCATAATCCCAGCACTCGGGAGGCTGAGGCAGGAGAATGGCCACAAGTCTTAAGGCCAGCCTGGGCTACAGAGCAAGACCCTGTCTCAAAAAAGAAAAAAAACAGAAGGATGATTTAACCCTAGGGTTTCTTGGGACCATAGGTTATCTTGTTTCACATGCCGTCATAAGAGAAGATGGGTTCCATTTTACATACGAGGGAACAGTCTAAGTAGGCAAAACTGTTCCCCAAAGATAACCAGACAGAATTGACAGCATAAGTAGGGCTGGGGGTGTAATTCAGTGAGTCGAGCATTTGGGTAGCATATACAAGGCTTTGAGTTTGATCCTCCAGCACCACATAAACATCAGCCAGGCATGGTGGTGTCCACCTGTAATCCCAGCACTCAGGAGCCTGAGGCAGGAGGACTACCATGAGTTCAAGGCCAGCCTGGGCTACATAGTGAATGTAGGACCAGCCTGGATTTAAGAGCAAGACTCTGTCTCAAAAAAAAAATTACAGCATATGTGGGATGTGAGATTAAAACTGAGTGGTACCAAAATCATCTATCCACCAAGGAGCTGGCAGGAGAGTCCCAGCCCATTAACTAAAATCTCTTTGGGTCAGGTGCCCCCACTCAGTCCTGTTCTAGGCCTGGAGGTACAGCCGGAAACGTGGTTGCAAAGCCTCTTCTGGGTTTGATTCCCTAGGACCATATAAACGGGGCCTGGTGGGTGCTTGCCTATAATCCCAGCACTCAGGAGGCTGAGGCTCCTGCTCTTGCTGGTGGTGGTGACAGGGACTCGAAACAATGAACATAAAATAAAACAGAATCTCAGGCAGCATTGAGAGCTCTCATGACAGAAAAATGAGGCACGGGCCTTGTAACAGATTTGCCCCTGTGATATCAAAAAAGGTCCTTCACCAGCTCCTGGAGAGAGATCTGTCTGTGCAGTACCTTGGTGCAAACTTGCCACCATGTGCCTGGAGCCACTATCTCCAGAACCTGCCTTGGAGCTCTGGCTTTAAGACCCCCCAGGTATCCAGTCACAAGGGCTGGAGGCCACGATCCAGCTAGGAGTGTGGAGGTGTGTGAGAAGGTGCTGAAAGGCACAGAGTGCATCGATGTCGACTGGATCTCGAATGTCCCCCAAGGTCTCATGTATTTGAATATTATGGATTATCTAATGGAACCATGTACTGTTAGGAGATGGGGCCTGGACAGAGCGGTGGATTATGGGTGTGTGGCTGACTATGGATTACTGGCATATGGAGTCGGGGGGGGGGGCGTAGTAGATTAAGAGCATGTGGCACATGATGGGGCATGTGACCTGGAAGGGGTGGATCTCTGGGGCTTATGCCAGAAGGAACCAAACTCGGAGGCTTGGTGCAGAAGGGTGCATCACCGGGAGATGCCGTGGGCGGGTATACACACAGGCACATTTTGTGTGCTGACAAGGGCCAGGTACTATTCCAGGCCTCAAGGCATGGGCAGAGACAATTGATGCAAAACCTTTTCTGGAGGGGGACTGACAGCAGGAGTTGGCGGTAGGGATGCAATAGAGTAAAATAACGTAAAAGGGAATCTCAGGCAGCGCTGGGGCTCTCAAGGCAAAAAGAAATTAGACAAGTGACTGTGTGACTAAAGAATAGAACTAACTGTAGAGTGCAGAGACAGCCTTCAAGGACAGGTGACATGAAAAGGAAATCTGATGAGAATTCAGACTAGGTGAACAAGGGCAAAGGACCTGGGGCAGGGCATTAGGGAAACCGCTAGAACGCCAGGGTGACTGGAGAGAGGAGCTAGAGCAGTTCCAAGGGATATGAGATGGGACAGGTGTGGGTAGAAAAGAATGTGGTTATGGGCAGGTGAGCCTGCTGGGGACTTAAGCCGGGAGGAACGTAACCTGGCTTGGCTGGTGCACAGGAAAAGGTTTGGAGAGAGCAGGTGGGAGCCTCAGGAGCCTGAGATGTCCTGTTTCTTGTGCCCTCCGTGTCCTCTCCTCCCTTCCATGCCTCTCTGGGAAACTTGTGTGGGGTGGGGCCAGGCGTAGGGACTTGGCCAGACTGGGCATTGGTGGAGGGCGGCGACCTGTGTACCAGTTCAGATCACTAGTCTCCCCACAGCAGGAAGCCTGCCCCTGAGCCTCCAGCCTCCACCAGGGGGTTCCACCTTCACGGGCTCTCCTAAATGGCTTTTCCATGTCCGTCTCTACTTGCCTTGGATATGGAAGGGCTGTCTAGGGAGGGTCCCCAGGGAGGAACCGGTTCCCATGCGGGCCCTGTCAGTTCACTCCCATATTACCGTAGTGCTCTACTCCACTTGCCTGGGGAGGCCCAGATGCCTAGAGGAACTCCAGGACCGGCGCTCTAGGGGTCGTCCCCACTGGTGGGGGGCCTGTGCGCCAGGCGCCGATTTATTGTATTTCTTTTCAGGGATCACGTGAGCTTGTCCGCCAGATCGGTGCAGACACGCTGATTATGGCTGACAGGAATAGTTTATATAGACAACAGCCCCGAAAAAAATCTGTTCAGGGTCCTGGGCACCTCTGGACACCGCTTCAGGTCGATGGTGGCAAAGGCAGAGCGCCAGTCAAAGACCCAGCGCGCGGGATCCAAACGGGGCCTCGGAAGGTGGCGCGCTCTAGAATTCCCAGATTTGGGCCAATCCAGCCAACAGAGACGCCGGGAGCGAGTCAAGCCTGCGGCCCCTGCATCCCGGCTCGGGCCTGCTGGGTATAGGCGCTGGCTTCTCGCCTCAGGTTATGTAACCCCGGAACGTGGCAGCGGGCGAGCGCAGGGCCAGGCGAGGGGCGGGCAGGAGAGCGGAGAGGCGGGGCGGGGTGGGGAGGGGGTGATGGAGGGCCGCCTCCGGTTGGGCCCTTTGGGTTGTCTTTCAGGATTCCTGGAGGACCAGCCCGCTCAACACCCGCCTCGCGCGCACCCGGCCACTGCCTCAGTTTCCCCTTACCCACCTGGACGGATTTCCCTCTCCGATTGTACGACGGTTTCCGCCGCCGGGGTTCCCAGGCTCGCTCCTTGGCCAAATCCATTGGCTGCTCTGGGCCCCGCTTTCCCAGTTGGTAAAATCAAGTTTGATTGATAGACCGTGTGTCAGGCTCCTGGCAACTTCTGGAGTGCAAAGCTGGGGCTCTCCCCGCGATGGGCGCCTCCGGGGAGCCTCGGGGACTCCGGCGGCCGCGCACGAGCCAGGCCGCCAGCGGGACGGCGGCGGCGCAGACCTCGGTGCCCGGGGGTCGCCCCGCCCCTCCCGCGCCTCCCCGGTGCCGGTCCCCGCCGGCCCCTCGGGCTGTGGGCGGGCCGAGGCCGCCGAGGGGCGTGGGGAGGGCGGCAGGAAGGGGCGGGGGGCTCCGGCCGCCTGCAGGAAGAGGCGAGCCCACCGACTGCCGCGGCCCGCGCGCCCCATCCTCCTGCCGCCATGTGGGGTCTCCTGCTGGCCGTGGCCGCCCTCGCGCCCGCCGTCCGCCTGAGTCTGGGGGCGACCACCGCCTCGGTGCCGGAGCTGGCGCGGCCCGCGACCCACGCGACCCCGGGCGCGAGCTCGCGCCCTCCTGGCAGTCTCCCGCAGACGCCCGCCAAGGCTAACGGTGAGCTTCTCCACCCCGGGGGCCGCGCTCGGCCGGCGCCCCCTCCCCGGACACGCGCGCGCACACGCACACACACGCATACACACCAGCCACTCCCCAGGCCCCTGCGTGCCCCCTTCCCAAACACACGCACTTTCACACTCCTCTTTGTGTCAGTCCTCGGCCCATCAGATACCCTCTCCACAGCTGTGCCCCCTCTGCCGTCGGGTGAGGCGCTTCTTCTCCAACACGGGCGCCCAACACACCCGTACACATGCCACCCAGCCCCACTGCAAGGAGGCACATTGCAAGGTCACCTTTCCCCAACACACAGACACATATGTACCCTGCCCAACTCTGCTGCCCTGTGAGGTGACCCCTGCCCAACAAACACACCCTGTCCCACCCTGTAAGGTGCCACCTCCCCAGCACATGCACGTGCGCTCGCCAACCCCGGCCCCCGTGCAAAAAAAATGGCTGCTGACTCAGCAGCACCGATTCCCGGCCAGACCTAGTCAGCATTTCTTGGACAGGCGCAGTGGGATCCTGGCTTCTGGAGCCCCAAGCCTTCCCTTTTCACAGATGAGGAAACTGAGGTCAGAGCCTGGGGAGGGAGAAAAAGCCACACAGAAGCAAGACACAAGCCCAGCCTCTGGTGGCACAGGCCTTTAATCCCAGTGTTTGGGCATTCTGGGAGGCTGAGCCAGGAGAATCACAGGTTCAAGTCCAGCCAAAGCAATTTAGCAAGTTAGTGAGACCCTGCCTCAAAATCAAAAGAAAAAAATCAGAAATAAAAATGGGCCGGGTTGTAACTGAGAAAGAAGGCCCTGGACTCGATTCCCAATACTAATAAATAAATTGATTGATTAATTAAAAGCACTGAGATGAGATAGAAAACACATAGAGTGAGCCTGTGTGCAAGAGAACTTTGGGGGGGGGAAGGCAAAGGCGAGAGAGAGAGGCTCTTTGGAGAGGAAGGGGCTGCCTGACTGGATCTTCGCAGAGAAGGGAACCTAGAGAAGGAATGCCAGGGGACAGCAATCAGGGGCTTCTGGGAGGCGGGTGGAACCGGGTCGGTAAGGGTGAGAGTCAAGCCAGGACAAGGTGACAAGAGAAGGCAGCCAGGAAAGAAACAGCCCGCAAAGGCATTGGCGAGCAGACAGCCAAGCGTGCAGCGTGTTCCAGAGGCACTACTGGCCTGTGCAAGGCCCTGTGTGGGCTGGTGACCTGGGAGGCCCCGGGCAAACACGGATTTGAAGACAGGGCATCTCAGGCCAGGGGACACGCAGTAATGGAGGCAGCACGGGGTCTCTGGGGCAGGAAACCTAGTCTGGAGCAAAGCAAGGCCTTCAAAGGGGAAAAAGTGGTAGGGGACGTAGGGGACAGCTAGTACAAGTCCTGACTTGGGAAAGAACCAAGCCAGCTGTTGGGAATGGTCAGTTTCTAGAGGGTGGGGTAGTTCTGTCTTGGGACAGAGGATCAGAGACGAGAGTGGCCATTGAGGTAAGGTGTCAAGGAAGAGACTGGAGAGGCAGGTTGGGGTCAGGCTGTTAATGCCACGCTGAGGCTCTTCAGTACATGTAGTGGGCTGCACGCCTCCCCGGGACGGCTGACTTTGCCATCTGACATCTCATGCCTTTCCTCCCTCCCTTGGGGCTATGCCTGACTGGACCGTAGGGACCTCAGAACAGAACACCCGGATTAGAGTCGTCAAGAAGAAAAAGGTCATCGTGAAGAAGCGAAAGAAACTAATTCGCGTCAGTCCTCCTGTGACTGCTGTGACTGCCAAGCCTTTGGTGACCACCAGCCCAGCAGAGTCCTTCAACTTCTCTGGGAAACAAGAACCAGGTATTGCCTCTCCAGGAACCCTGCCTGGGCTTGTAGCTCCTTGGCACATCCCAGTGTGACTCTTGGCCTCATGGGTGTAGGGCATGCCCGCCTGCCTGCCCAGAATGCTAGGAAGATTGGGCTCAGCTTCCGGCCTGCTCTGACTCTCTTCTTTCTGGTCTGGTCTCACTGCTTGGTCTCACCACCCCAGGCTGTCCGCCTCTGGGCCTGGAGTCTCTGAGAGTTTCGGACAGCCAGCTTGAGGCATCCAGCAGCCAGTCCTATGGTCTTGGACCTCACCGAGGACGGCTCAACATCCAGGTAATCAACCCTGGCTCAGAGCCCAGCTCTAACGGAACCCTGGGGACCTTCTCTCCTGGCCCTGTGTGTCCTAACCACCCCTGCCTGCCTGCCTGGGCCTGATCACCCTGCCTTGTGCCCCTAGTCAGGCCTGGAGGATGGTGATCTGTATGATGGGGCCTGGTGTGCTGAGCAGCAGGACGTGGAGCCGTGGCTGCAGGTGGATGCTAAGAAACCCACCCGCTTCTCGGGCATTGTCACACAGGGCAGGAACTCTGTCTGGAGGTGAGACAGGCAGCCCGTAGCCAGTTCTGTGGGTGGGCACAGAGGGCTGAATTAGGGAGAATTAATGATCTTGCTTTCCTGCCAGGTATGACTGGGTTATATCATACAAGGTTCACTTTAGCAATGACAGTCGGATCTGGTGGGCAAGTCGGAATCACAGCAATGGGATGGATGCGGTGAGTGGTTCCAGAGTGGTTGGGGACCCTCTGTGCTGGGAATTGGGATCGGGCCCCCAGACAACTGTAGGATGCTCAGGGTTGGGGTGGGGGGCTTTGGTTCCTCTGAGGATAATGAATAGAAGTCCATTTGTGTATCCCAGGATAAAGGAATCTTTTGGAGGGGTCAGAATGAGTGACACCCAGCAGGCATTTTGGGAGCCAGGCTTCTTTGGGATGTTCCAGCATCCTCCCCAATAACTCCAGTATAAGGTGGATGCTGCTTGTGCTGTGACTTCCTCCTGGATGCACCTTGTGGCCACAGGCCTGTGGCTTGTGTCACTTCTTGCTGGCTGATGGCTCTAGTTTTCTATCTCATAGACCCCCTTTTATACCAGGTCACAGTATGGGGTTCTGGCCAATTGTAGGGTGGGCTGTTCCAAGTCACATGGTCATGTTGGTCTAAAGAACCATGACCAAGCCAAAAAACATGGCTGCCTATGGCTGCCCATTGGCAGGGTCTGTGTGCAGCCCACCAGGGAGTGGCCTGAGGCCTGAGGTTCTTCCCTGGATCCTGGGCCTCATGGGGGTTTTAGCAACCCCAGCAAAGGACTTGATACCTCCAGATATTTCCTGCCAATTCGGACCCAGAAACCCCAGTGCTGAACCTCTTGCCAGAGCCACAGGTGGCCCGCTTCATTCGTCTGCTGCCCCAGACCTGGCTCGAGGGAGGCTCACCTTGCCTCCGGGCAGAGATCCTGGCCTGCCCGGTCTCAGGTGGGCAGTGGGGCAAAGGCTGGATGGGCAGGGCCAAGATACAGTGTCCTTCTCCACTGTGAACTCACCTTTTATTATGAACTCATCCTCTACCAGATCCCAACGACCTCTTCCCTGAGGCCCATGCCTTAGGATCCTCTGACCCTCTGGACTTTCGGCATCACAATTACAAGGCCATGAGGAAGGTCAGATACAACCCCTGTGACCCAGGAAGGAGGCCTGCTACCTTAATTCCCTTCCCATCAGAGTATAACCTGCTACACACATCTCCTTTGCTCCCTGTCCCCTACTCTCTCCTGCCTCTCTTCTGTTGACCCTGTGCTTTGCCGTAGTTGCCTTGTCTAGCACCTCTCCTGTTCTGCTCCTTCTTTTGGGGCTTCCTGCTCATCTCCTGGGACATGCTGGGGTACCCTCATCTATCTGTGCCACCAGGACTTTGCAAGTCCCTCCATGCATCGCCATGTGTGGGCCGGTCCCCAGGTGTAGACCTCTTGTGAGCTGGTTCCTGGCTGTAACCCTCTAATGCTTCGTCCCGTGCTCCCTCCACCCCACCCCGTAGCTGATGAAGCAGGTGAACGAGCAGTGCCCCAACATCTCCCGCATCTACAGCATCGGCAGAAGCCACCAGGGCCTGAAGCTGTATGTGATGGAAATGTCCGACCAGCCTGGGGAGCATGAGCTGGGTACTGCAGGGGGCCTGTGGAGAGGTGGCATGGGGCGGCGGGGTGGTGGGCGTGGGCCAGCTGTGAGCTCCCTCTGTGTCCCAGGGGAGCCCGAGGTTCGCTACGTGGCCGGCATGCATGGGAATGAGGCTCTGGGGCGTGAGTTGCTTCTGCTATTGATGCAGTTCTTGTGCCATGAGTTCCTGCGAGGGGACCCACGAGTGACCCGGCTGCTCACAGAAACACGCATCCACTTGTTGCCCTCTATGAACCCTGATGGCTATGAGACTGCCTACCGCCGGGTAGGCCACCTGGTGTGAGGGCCACCCCGCCCCTTTGCCCTGGTGTCCAGAGGCTGCTTGCCTTGAACGAGCCCTTTCTCTGGCAGGGCTCGGAGCTGGTGGGCTGGGCAGAGGGTCGCTGGAACTATCAAGGCATTGACCTTAACCACAATTTTGCTGACCTCAACACACCACTGTGGGATGCAGAGGACGATGGGCTGGTGCCCCACACTGTCCCCAACCATCACCTGCCACTGCCTACTTATTATACCCTGCCCAATGCCACAGTGAGTATGCTGGGGGCAGTGGTGGGGGCCACCCAGGGGACCCTTGTCTCTGTGGTCCATTCCTCCTGACCCATCCCCATCCAGGTGGCTCCTGAAACACGGGCAGTGATCGAGTGGATGAAGCGAATCCCCTTTGTGCTGAGTGCCAACCTCCACGGGGGAGAGGTGGTGGTATCCTACCCATTTGACATGACTCGGACCCCGTGGGCTGCCCGTGAACTCACACCTACACCAGATGATGCCGTCTTCCGCTGGCTCAGCACCGTCTATGCTGGCACTAATCGAGTCATGCAAGACCCTGATCGGCGACCCTGCCACAGCCAGGACTTCTCCATGCATGGCAATGTCATCAATGGGGCTGACTGGCACACAGTCCCTGGCAGTATGTGCCTGAGGGGGAGCTAGCCCCACCCTCATTAACTGCCCAATAACACTGCGTGCTGTTATCTGCGGAAATTCTGGAGTGGGGATCGGGATTCCCACCCCCCGGTCAGGTAGGCACCAGTGTCTGTGGTATCCCTAGGCATGAATGACTTCAGCTACCTGCATACCAACTGCTTTGAGGTCACTGTGGAGCTGTCCTGTGACAAGTTCCCTCATGAGAACGAGCTGCCCCAGGAGTGGGAGAACAACAAAGATGCGCTTCTCACCTACCTGGAGCAGGTGAGCTCTGATCCCCCAGCCCCGATCCCCCAGCCCCGATCCCCCCACCCCGCTTGCCCGAGTCACTTCTGGCCAGCTGCTGCCACCAGGGCTATTCTCAAGTCCATCTGGCATCAGAATCCCAAGATGCTGTGGGCCCTTCTTGGCATCAGAGTGCCTTGCAGGGTTCTAAGACTGGAAGAGCATTTGCCAGGAGGAGGGTGGCATCAGATGCTAGCCAGTGGGCCTGGGCTTCAGGGCAGCCTCGGAGTGGTTCCTTCCTAGAGCGGGCTCAGACCTGCCCTAGGGGGAGCTCATGTCAGAAAAGACATTAGACCCAGAGCTGTAGTACTCCACAGGAACTTGTAAACCTCGTGATGGCTCCATAAGAGTAGCTTTCTTTGGGGATATAGCTCAGTGATAAAGCATTGCCTAGTGTGGGCACAGACGTAGGTTCAAACCCCAGCGACAAAAAAAAAAAAAAAAAAAAAAAAAAAAAAAAAAAAAAAAAAAAGGAAAGAAAGAAAAGAAAAATGCTGAGTAGGCTGATACATATTACTCAGGAGGAGGAAGCAGGAGGATTGTAAGATTAAGGCCAGTCTGGGCAACTAAATGACCCTACCTTATAATAATAATAATATAATGACCCTGCCTTATAGTAATAACAACAACTAAGTTTTAAGTGCTCTACAAAAATCATACTTTTGCTGTGAGTATAGCTCACTGATTAGAGAATCTGCCAAGGAAGCACCAGGCTTCGAGTTTGATCCCCCACACTACATATACTAGCTGGGCGTGGTGGTCTGAGACAGAAGGATTGCAGTGAGTTCGAGGCCAGCCTGATCTACAAAGTTGAGTTCAGGACAGCTGGGACTATAGAGACTCTGTTCCAAAAAAAAAAAAAAAAAAAAAAGCCAACTCAGTGACAGTGATCAAAGAATTCAAGGAAGCTCAAAGATACGCCTTTCCGATGTAATTTATCCTTTAGGAAATGATTTTGCCAGAGGTTTGTCACCCGGGAACACACAAGGCATATACCACCTTTGTCAGGTTTGGGGGTGAACAGAGAGGATAAAGTGCTTTATAACTTTCCCACACAGGTGCGCATTGGCATTGCAGGAGTTGTGAGGGACAAGGACACAGAACTTGGGATTGCTGATGCCGTCATTGCTGTGGATGGGATAAACCATGACGTTACGACGGGTGCGTGATGCAGGGAGGGCCGGGGGTTGGGGGGAATAACTGAAGGGCTCTAGGCCGGGTCGGAGCAGAGGGTCATTGGGCCCTTACCTCACCTTTCACTCCCCTCAGCGTGGGGTGGAGATTACTGGCGGCTGCTGACCCCGGGAGATTACATAGTGACTGCCAGTGCCGAAGGCTACCATGCAGTGACGCGGAGCTGCCGGGTCACCTTTGAAGAGGGCCCTGTCCCCTGCAATTTCCTGCTCACCAAGACTCCTAAACAGAGACTGCGAGAGCTGCTGGCAGCTGGGGCTAAGGTGCCCCCAGACCTTCGGAGGCGGCTGGAAAGATTGCGAGGACGGAAGGACTGATGCCTCCAGCTGAGGAGAGCCAGACCCTGGGGCAGGCTGGACCTGTTCAGAACTAAAGGGGAAAAGCGGGGCGGGAGGGACCACGTGGGGAAGAGGCACAGTGCGGCTCATTAAAGCTGCATGCTGCCTTAGCTGATCCTCCTGGTGTCTGTGTGTGTTGGGGCCTGCAACTGGGGGCAGCCCCAGCCCACATTCCTGTTCCTGTTCTGCACACCCAGCAGTCAGCTTCTGGATACTCTGCACGGAAAGAGGGTGCTGCCTGGGCTCCTGAACCCTCAGCTTGGCAGAACAGATCATTTTTGCGTACAAACTTCTGCTGCAGGTGCCATTACCTTCTCTGCGTGCTTCTCAGCACCCGGAGTGCAAGGAGTCTTGGGTTAGCAGTGCTTGCACCCCTTCTGCTGGCGCTCCCAGCCAAGAGGGGACAGTTTAATACATGGTGAGGTGGGGCCAGCTGCTGCGGAGTATAGGCGGGAGGCCCGCACGTGCGAGGCGCAGTCCTGCAGACCTGCAGGGATCAAGCAGTGGAGAGTGCAGTGGAGATGATGGTTCGAGCGGTGGGCTGGGAGATGGGCCAGGTGTGCGGATGTGGGCCGGGCTGGCTCCAGTTTGCTTCAGCTGTTCTTAGAGTGTTGGAAAATAACAGTCTTTGATTGGTTTCTTTCAGACTGGAGGAGGAATTGTGTGGGTCTGTCTTCCCAGGAGAATGGTCCATTCTTGGTATTTCAAACAGGAAATATATATATTTTGAGACAGGGTCCACTCTAGCCCAGCCTGGCCTTCAGCTCAGGACAGTCCACTTGCCTCAGGCTCCCCCGAGTGCTGGGATTACAGGTATGCACCACCACGCCCAGGTTATATGGTGCTGGGGAATCAAACTCAGGTATTTAGCACTTGCTAGACAAGTACTTTTAACTTCTGAGCCATTCCTCTAGCCCTCAAACAGGAAAATGTTATGCTAGAAATGGGAATGAAAGTGTTGGAAGAGCTGGAGAAAGAAAAGGGACAAGAGAGTTTTCACCCAGAGAGCAGGAAGCTGAGGGCGCCCTGGGGATGGTGTTTATATGCTTCCGTTTGTTTATGTTGGTGCCAGAGCCCACAAGCGCCTGTAGCCACTGGAGATCACTTGTCCCTGCAACGGCTAGGGTCAGAAACAGAATAAATTCTCTCCTCCTCCCACTTCCTAATCTCCAGCCTGTGAAGTTCACTGGCAAAATCTACATAACCCAGCTGGCAAGGAACCTGTAACTGGCCTCCTAGGTCCTCTTGTGTTTCAGAGTAGAGCTTCCTGTGGCAGGAACGGGACAGATAATAGTAGGCAAAATCTGGCATACAGGCAGCATGAAGCATCTTCCTGTTACGTAAGTCATGACTAGTGCTTGACTATGGCTTTTTTTTTTTTTTTTTTTTTTTGAGTCAGGGTCTCGCTCTATAGTCCAGCAGTCTGGTCCTGAACTCGCTATGAAGCCCATTCTGGCCTTGGACTCTGGCAATCCTCCCAGCTTGTATGGTGCTGGGGAATCAAACTCAGATACTTAGTGTGCTTGACTTAGCGCTTGCTAGACAAGTGCTTTAACCACTGAGCGTTTCTCCAACCCTGTACTATTTCTTGATGTGCTCGCTGCTCGGGAATCAAACTTGGATACTTAGTGTGCTTGACTTAGCGCTTGCTAGACAAGTGCTTTAACCACTGAGCGTTTCTCCAACCCTGTGCTATTTCTTGATGTGCTCTCTCTCTCTCTCACACCCCTTTAGTCTTAATCACAGTAAAAGATTTAGCATCACATTTCTCTCCACCTTCAATTCTTCTTGTATAGTGTCACTTTTTTAAATATGTTTTTATTCATTTAAGTCTAGTGCACGTGACGAAACGTGCATACATTCACACAAATAGAACACATGCAGGTAACTAGAACCCAGTCACACATTCTCCTGGCAACACCAGAGTGCCACCTTGTGCAGCACCCTTCCGGTAATAGAAAGCTGTCTACTGTTTCTGCTCAGATTTCTTTTCATTACGCTCCTGAGTTTGGTCTGTGGTTGCTGGATTCCATTTTGGTCTCACTGGCTCTTAGAGTGCTTAGGTCGATGACAGATCCACCCCAGATGATTTAAGTAACCAGGGATTCATTAACCACCTCAGGAAGTTTCCACAACTTTCATGAGAACCAGAAACCAGACTGCATAACCTGAAACAACACAGCCAGTGTGGGCAAGGACCAGTGATGTCACGGGAGCATCCTCCAGGAGTGACCACTCATCACTGATTTCTATTTGACAGGTGAATCACTAGAGATTAAATACTAGAAAGTTACACATTTGTACCAGAGGAATCTTACACCTCTGGTATTATGAGTGCCAAAAAACCTGTCACTTTCCTTTGCCGTGCTTAGCTTTGAGCCTAGGGCCAGTGTATCCTAGGACAGGTCTCCGAGGAGCTTAAAGCTTGAAAGCAGTAAGAGGCCAGCCCCAGTGCAAGCCTGGAGTCCATCACTGTGGGAGGTAGAGGTGTACGTGTGTGGCAGAGTGGGCTACAAGTTCATGCCCTTGCTAGGCAACTTGGTGAGACCCTGACCCAAAATCAAAAATAAAAAATGGGCTGAGGATGTAGTTCAGTGTAAATACCTGGGGCAGTGAGTGGAAAAACACAAGAAAGAAGCAAATCATCACCAACAAGTGACCTGCAGTAAGATAACGAGTTCTTATCAGAAACCGTGGAGGCCAGGAAGCAGTGGGATGACATACAGTGTTGATGGAAGAATACAGTAAACTAAGATTCCTGTTTCTAGGAAAACTGTCCTCCCCCCAAATGAATGTGAAATCGTGACATTCTCAAGTAAGCAAAAACTCAGAATTAATCATTAGCTGACTTAGTTAAAATACTTGCCTAGCAAGCATAAGGCCCCAGTTGATTTCCCAGCACTACGTAAGCTGGGTGTGGTGGCGCACGCCTGTACTCCCAGCACTCAGGAGGCTGAGGGAGGCGAATTGGCCTGAGTCCACGGCCAGCCTGGGCTCCATAGTGAGTTCAGAGCCAGCCTGGGCTACAGAGCGACACTCTGTCTCAAAAAAAAAAAAAAAAAAAAAAAAAAAAAAAAAAAAAAACTAAACAGAATTCTTTATGATGAAATGAAAGCATATTAAGCTTAACTCAAATTCACATGAAATAATAATTACTGGTACAGTTAAATGCATAAGTAAATATGATAGTATAGGAACATTTTCCTTGAGGTAATTTAAAAGAAATCATTGCATTATAATATAAAATATAAATTTCTGGGCTGGAGGAATGGCCCAGTAGTTAAAGCGCTTGCCTAGCAAGTGCTAAGTCAAGCACTAAGTACTTGATTTTGACTCCCCAGCACCACATAAACCAGGTGTGGTGGTGCACACCTGTAATCCCAGCACTCGGGAGGGCAAGACAGGAGAATTGCCATGAGTCCATGGCCAGCCTGGGCTCCATAGTGAGGTTCAGGACCAGCCTGGGCCACAGAGTGAGACCCTATCTCAAAAAAAAGATATTAAATATAAAAGTACATGACCCATCAATTGCACTTCTCAGTATATATCCAAAGAATAGATATGGGTACACTAGTGTTTACAGTAGCAGCCAAAAGGTGGAAAGAACCCAACTATCCATTGACAGAAGAATAAATAAAATGTGAGATCAAGTGCAACAAAATGTTTTTCAGTTGTAAAAAGGAATGAAATCCTGAATACACGAACTTGGAAAGACATAATGCTAAGTGAAATTAACCAGATACAGAACAACAAATACGTGATTCTTCCGATCTAAGGTAAATTTATACAGACAGAGAGTAGACTAGAAATTGGGAATTCCTGGGAAGAAAAGTGAAGAGTTAGTGTTTAATGTGTCTGGAATAATGAAAAAGTTCTGGAAATAAACTATAGGAAGGTAGTGATGGTTATGGACCAGTGTGCATGTACCTGGTTACACTGAATTTTATACTTAAAATTGCTAAGTAGGGGCTGGAGGAATGGCTCAGTGGTTAAAGCGCTTGTCTAGCAAGGGCTAAGTACCCAAGTTCAATTCCCCAGTCCCACATAAGCCAGGGATGGTGGTACATGCCTATAATCCCAGCACTCGGGAGACGGAAGCAGGAGGATTGCTGTGAGTTCAAGGCCAGCTTGGGCTACACAGTTGTGTTTGGGAATAGCCTGGACTACAGAGAGCCTGTCTCAAAAGTAAATAAATAAACAATAAATAAAATCTACAAAAAATTCACAAAACTTGGGTAGTGTGAATGTCATTCCTTTGTTTTTGTGAAAATTGTTTTAGGTATTTTTATTTATCTGTTCATATATATTTTAGTTCCAACTTGTCTATATGTAAAAATTCTTGCAAGGATTCTGGCTGAAATTGCATCAAGTCACTTGGGAAGGTGGGTGTTACAGTTACACTGCGTCTTCCAATCTGTGAACACGGTCTGTTTCTCCATTTGCTGGGTCTCATTTGATCTCTCATGAGCACTCTAGTTTTCTGCTACGGATCCTGCCTGGGCTTCATTAGATTGATATCTAAGTGGTTTTTTTTTCTTTTACTAACAATAAATGACACTGCTGCGGGCTGAACTGTGTCCTTCCAAATTAACATGTTAAATTCATAACCTCCAGTACTTCAGAATGCGACTGAATTTGGGGAATAGAGCCAAAGTAATTAAGGTTAAATGAGGTCATATGGGCCCTAATCCAATTGGACTGGTGTTCTAAGAGAACAGAGAGGCACTGGAGTTTTCTCTCCCTCTGCCATGTGAGAACATAGGGAGAAGGTGGACATTTATCTGGTGAAAGGAAAGTATCTCAAGAGAAATCAAACAGTGGGATGGAAGAATAGCACAGCAGTCAGAGCACTTGCTTAGCAAGCCCGAGGCCCAGAGTTCAATTACCTGGTACCAAATAAGCGGGGCGTGGCAGTGCATGCCTGTAATCCCAGCACTTGCGAGGCTGAGGCAGGAAGATTGCTGTGTGTTTGAGGCTAGCATGGGCTACACAGTGAGTTCAGGGCTAGCCTGAACTATAGAGTAAGACCTTGTCTCAATCAATCAATCAATCAACCAATCAATCAATCAAACCCGCTAGTGGTGGCTGTAGGACAACTCTGCAAACTCAGGAGGGTGGAGACTTAGGCTCCCGCCACTCCCACCCCATGCCTCTTTGCTGGTATGGATATAGATAGGTCCGCTGTTTTCTCTGTTGACTTCTGCTTGAGTGTAAGGGCTATTTTTGTGGCCAAATTTCTGTCTTATTAGATGGATCTTGACTTGGTTCTTTGGCTGGAAAGAGCGGGTTTTTATTGGAATATTTTTTGCCTGTTTAATTTTGCACCTATTGGCATTCCTGAGTTGTTAGCATTTAAATTTTCAAATCTAAGACATACGAGGCAAAAAGAAAACCCGGGAAACTCTCTACCATGCCTTTAGTCAGACATGAGGTCTCCAGACCATATGTCCCTTTTATCCACCAGTCAGACTTTGTGTTTGCCTTACGTATAAGTCTGAGATTTTAAGCTCACACTTAACAGAATAGGGGAAATGTCTCACTCCATCTCCCGCTCTTTTTTGCTTGTTTTGTTTTTTGGTACATGTACCCTCTATCTACACCAGTTTCCTGTAGGGGGCCTCTTGTTTCGAGCTCACTGTCCTGGGGATGCTGCTGTCTCTGTCTCTGGCCTGCACCATGTCCCCTCGGGTCCCTTCACCTCTTCTTTCTCACTTCTGTGATCTAGTGCTAGTCACGCTATGGTGCCCTACTGCTTTAAGGGAGAGCTGGGACAGCTGTCTTGGCAGGCGGGCACAGGAGAAACAGGGCAGGCTCAGAAATTTTTGTTTTGCTTGGAGAATCAGAATGGAAGGCATGAGAGAAGCAGGAGTCAAAGCCAAGACAACATCTTGGAAAGGGACTAGAGAGGCAGCGAGACTGTCACTGTTGTGGTTAGGATCTGGAGTGTCCCCCAAAAGTCTCATGTATTTTAATGGAACCATGTGATGTTGGTGGATTGGGGTCTGGTCTGGAGGGGTGGATTACAGTTAAGTTAGGATTAACGGTGTGTAGTGGCCACATCTGGATGCAGGAGGGACTGGTTACTGGGCAGAGACCTGAAAGGATACATAAGCTGCGCCTGCCTTCCTGAGGACTGGGACTAGTCTCAACTAGCCTCAGCTTGTCTTCCTGTTTGTCGGGGGAAGCTGCCTCCACCTCTCTCTCTGCCATGTATTTCAATTGTTGCTGGCCACCCCTGAATGGACTGTGACCTTCGAGACTGTGAGCTAAAATAAACCTTTCCTTTCCTAAGTTTGTGGGTGCCAGGTATTGAGTCACAGCAACGAAAAAGTAACTAAGACAGTCACCCCTGTCCCTACCTTTCCCACTCGATCTGAGAGACAGGGAGGAAGGGGAAAGAGATCCAGTCTGGGCAGGGGGTGGGTGGAAGGTGGATAGGCACAAGAGAGTGGGTCAGCCTTTACAGGCACCTGCCAACAACTGGGTAGCTGTGGGTTAATGGAGCCAATGCTGTCATCACCATTGTCCTCCCCATGATGACTGCTATGGAGTCAGTGGTCTACCTGCTGTGTGTTATGTTGGCTGCAAAGCTCTGCCCAGCCTCATCTGGTCTCCCTGGGTGGCCCTACCCCTTGTTTTTCAAAGCCCCAGTTGAAATGGACAAAGAGTCAGGCCCTGTGGAATAGGCCAGTAATCCCAGCATTCTGGAAGGCTGAGGCTGGGGGATTCAAAGTAGGGGCCCAGCCTGGGCTGCATAGTGACTTACCAAGACTCTGTCTCAAAATAAAAAATAATAATGGGCTGGGGATGTATCTCAGTGTGGAGGCCCAGGGCTTGATCCCCAGTATCTCATACACACACAGACACACAAACACACACACAAAAGGAAGAATGAAACAGAGATGCTTGCACTCAAGAAGCAGGAGTGGCACAAAGGACAAGCCTAGCTCCTGTTCCTGGAGGTTCTAGCAGATGGGCAGAGTGTGGCTCTGACTATCTCACATAGATCTTCTTTCCCATCAAGTGGGAGCTGCTTTACCCAGGACGTTACATTTTCCACCCAACGCAGGCAGCTGCAGACAGTGGCTGATGGTATAGGCACGGTAAAGCCATCTTGTAGCCTGTATTTTCTGTTGAGGTTGAAATAAAGATTGAAAGTTCGAACCCAGCCTGGGAAACTTAATGATTTAGTGAGACTTTGTCTCCAAAAAAGTTAAAGAAGTGTTGAAGGTTCAATTCCCAGTACTGAAAAAAAGAGGGAAGGAGAGAGAGGGAGAGAGAGAAAGAGAGAGGAAAAGAAAAAGGAAAAGAAAAGAGCCTCCTCCTTCCGACAGGTGGGCTCACTGTGGCTCCCTGCGGGCGTCAGAGCTGGGCCACGCTAGGCTCCCACAAAGACCACTGCTTTTCTACCTCATCAACCCTTCCGTAACTTCCTTGCTTCCTTTCTTTTCCTTCAGAGCACAATTTTATGTGCACCCAAATCCCTAGTTTAGGCTTTATTTCCAGGGAATTCCTCCTAAGAAAACAAGCTATGGTTTGTGCAGGCTGAGCCGCGGCTCTGCTGTTCCCGAGGCCCTCCTACCAACTGTGTGGAGGGAAGGGAGGCTTTGCTGGGGCCCTTAGTGCTGTGTACTCACACCCACCTGAGCACACGCACAGTCAGCCTCTTCACACACTCTCTCTCCCAGCACTTCTGCTGCTGGGCTGCTCCCAGGGCAATTAGCTTTGAGGAATTCTGCCTACTTGGGAGGCTTGATCAAGCAAGGTCCATCAAGGTGCTGCCTCTGCTGCTTCACTCAACAATGGGACAGAGAGCTGCCTGGCAGTCTCCTGGAGCTGCTCCTGGCCAGTCCTGACCCTGGGGACCTGCTGGACAACATGCTGGTGAAGCAGTGGGGCACCTGCCAGACTTGGGCCTGCTCAGCAGCTGCTCCGTCGTATTCTGCCACAGCCACAGTTTGTCTTGGCAAGATGACTCTCCCGGCCCAACTCCAAGAAGGGCCTGGGGAGTGGCCCAGAAAAACCAGGCTTCACCACAGAAGCCAAAGCTGGCTGGCCTTGAGTCAAGGCTGGCCCGAAAGTGGCCGGGTGTGCCCCCATCCAGCTGAATGGGACTCAGTTCTGGGTGAGTAGGCATGGGGGCTGCCAGGCTCTCAGGTGGCTCCAGGCACAGGGATCCGGGCCAGGGGGATTCTCTGGTTGCACTGGTCCCGATGCAAGGCCTCTAGAAACTGTAGGCAAGGATGGAGACCAGCGCTGCAGGTAGCCTGAGGCTCTTACCACCCAGCCAAGGACACACAGGCAGCAGCTTTCACTCCCAGGCTGGCAGGGAAGGACAAGAGGGCTTGGGAGAACCAAGATGCTGGGATGTTGGCCTCCAAGGAACAACGAATGAATCAGCTATGTGACAATATTCTTCCTCCCCCTTTACTCATTGGATCTTTTCTCTCAAGGAATAAAAAGTCAAATAAGAATTGTTTCTGTGACTTTCTGCATCCGTAGTCACGAAGTCTCCAGAGGGGATCTACGTAGTCAGACCCTCCTGCCCATCAAGCTTAGAACTTTCCAACTCCCTGGGACTGATGCCAGGTGGGAAGCTGGGACTCCTTCACCTTTGCAGAGTGAGAGGAGGCAGCTGTTCCTGGACAGACCACCCACGAGGGCTCCTCTGGATCTCCAACAGCGGGGACCCAGAAAGATCCCAGCTATGTTGGAGTCATAGCTAGAACAGAATGGTAAAAGATGGATTCGGCGAAGGTAGAATGATCTAGCCAGAGACTGGGTTTGATCTTGCGTATTTCCTCCTCCGCTGCCAAAAGGCGGCTGAGGCTAGCTAGCATGGCAGGAGGTGGTCTGCGCAATATGTGTTGTCTCCCAGTAACATAACTTCTTGAGAGGCTGTGGGGGAGGGCCTGTAGGCGTGTCTGCAAAAGGAGGAATAGTAGTAGTAAGAGAGAGAGAGCGAGAAGGAAAGGGAGAGACAGAGAGAGACGGAAGGCTACATGTTAACAATTGATGTATCCTGGGTAAAGAATATACCCCAGTTTACCAATGAATATATAATTAGGGGCTGGAGGAATGGCTCAGTGGTTAAAGTGCTTGTGTAGCAAGCGCTAAGTCAAATGCTAAGTACTCGAGTTCGTAAACCGGGCGTGGTGGCACAGGCCTGTAATCAATCCCAGCACTCGGAAGGCTGAGACAGGAGGATTGCTATGAGTCTAAAGCCAGCCTGGGCTCCATTCTGAGCTCAGGACCAGTCTGGGCTATAGAGCGAGACCCTGTCTCAAAAATAAATAGTAATTATACCATGAATGCCATGGTAAAAATTAAACATATTCACCACATGAATAATAGAGAAAATAATTTGATTATCCCAATATATGCAGAAAAGTATTTTATAACTTTTGGTATCTAGCTATAATTTTTTAGAATTATAAATGGGAGGCTTGCGGTTTAGTTCAGTGGCTAGAGTCCTTGACCAGGAAGTGCGAGGTTTGGGATTTGATTCTCCAGCACCACATACTAGCTGGGCATGGCTGCACATGCCTGTAATCCCGCATTTGGGAGGCTGAGGCAGGAGGAGTGCTGTGAGTTCTAGGACAGGCTGGGATACACAGGGAGTTCAGGATCAGCCTGAACAATCAGCAAGGCCCTGTCTCAAAAATAAATAAATGAAAAGAACACAAGCAAAGAAATAAAACTGTCTTTTTTTTTGCAGGTGACACAGTTACATACTTAAGAAAATCTAAGACAATTTAGAGATAGAATATCATTGTAAATGATTTAAGCAAGGTTGCTGGGTATAAGTATACAAAATCAATTGGCACGCCCAGTTACAGTGGCCTACACCTGTAATCCCAGAGCTCTGGGGAGCTGAAGAAGGAGTATGGTAATTCTGAGCACAGCTGAAACAATGTAATGATTTAATGAACCCTGTCTCAAAATAAAGAGAAAAATTTAAAAGCCAAGATGTAGCTCAGTGCAAATGTCCTGAATTCAATATTTAGGACAACAACAACAACAAAAAAAAAAAAAAAAGAGAGAGAGAGAGAGAAAGAAAAAAAAAGGGTATGTGTTAAAATAGGGATAAATGAAAGCTTTCATACACAGGCCTGTGAAATACCACTAAGGGAAACTAAGATAATCATGAAGAACTAAGGTGGATAACCTGTACTAGATTTACTGATTATAAATCTAAGGTCATAAGATTTCACAGTATTGGTCTAAGTACGATCAAAAAAACCCATGGGTCAGATCCAGCACAGACTCCCACATATGTGAACACTCCATGTATGACAAAGTTTCCACTGTAATGAAGTAGGGGAAAATGGGAATTTTAATCAATGATGCAGGTCCAGATGACTATTTGTATTTTAAAAAATTAATCTCTAGATCATGCTATGCACAAAAACTAATTTAATTGGATCCTGAGACTAAAAAGAAAAACTAAAAACAAGAAAACTTGTAAAGAAAAACTTCTAAAAATATCCTCTTGACTTTGGACAAGGCAAGGATTTTTCAGATTAGAAGTCTTAACTATACAGAAAAGACTGAAAGCTGAAATTCTATTCACCTTTTTTTTTTTAAATTTTATAATCCCAAAGCCTCATACACGCTAGGCAATGTACCACCCCTGAGACACCCTGCCAGACAGTACTTAAACTCATTCAATCAAGATGCGCTAATCATTCAAAATCCCATGTTCAGCCAGATGTGGGGACACGTGCCTGTCATTCCTGCTATGAGGGAGACCAAGGCAGGATGACTTCATGTTCAAAGCCTGCCAGGGGCAACTTTCTGAGACCCTCTCTAAAAAAAAAATAAGTGACAGAAGAATCTGGGGTCCATATTTGTGGCCAAGGTATCACACCAGAACTTACATGTTGGGGCATTGATTGTGAATGGGAGACTTCAGGCTAGCAGCTCCAAGGAGAAGACTCATTCCCTTCCACCGTCCTGGGGTTGTGGTTACTGCCACCGAGCTGGCAGCAGTGGAAAGGAGCTTGATGGTGTTAAGTGCAAAGATGGGGCTGAGGTGGGGGCAGGTGGCCGCTCCGGGGAGAGAGTTAAGAGCTAACTGTGGAGAGCCTATCTCTTCTGAGAAGACACACTGTGACCTCTGAACCTTTTCCTACTTGGTAAATGTCGTCCTAGAGAAAAGAGGATTTGGGGTGATCTGAAACGTGTCAAACAAGCCCAGCATCTGTTTCATTTCAAAATTGGCCCTGAATGTGGAAAAACAGACCCTAAAGGTTGAGGGTCTGGCTATAAAGGTTTCTAGTCTCTTCAGGGGCATGAAGTGTCCACATTTTTTTTTTTTTTGAGACAGGGTCTCTATCTGTAGTCCAGGCTTGCCTTGGACTCATAAACAATCCGCCTGCCTCAGCTTCCCAGGTGCTGGTATTACAGGCATGTGCCACCACGTCCAGCTTTCTGTGGTGCTGGGGAATGGAACTCAGGGCCTCGCACTGGCAAGGCAAGCTCTTAACCACTGTGCCATTCCTCCAGCCCCAGAAGGGCCCACATTTTCATTCACAATCCAGCTGACATCATCTGCTGTGTGCACAGATGAGAGCAAAGGCTGTGCTGCCTCAGTAGCCTGAGAGGCGTCGTGGGATCACTACAGACAGAAATCACGTTTCATTAATATTACAGCACCTGAGCCAGCCCAGCATCCAGAGCGTGACCACTCTCCAGTTACCACTGTGTCCAGCACAGATTATAGAGTTCTGCAGAAGCTTAGCGGGGAGGACCCTGGAGGGTAGAAACTGCTCAGTGCTGGACAAAGCACAGTTTGGGCTCTGGTGTCAGGGAGGCCAGGCAAGCACTAAGAACAGGGCTGGATGACCAGAGGTTAATAGGGTCCTCTGTCATGGACCCAGGTGAGAAGACTCCTAGGTGCTGGCCAAGAACACCACACCAACAAGTGGAAGCCCCCGAAAGACAGGACCAGCCCATCTGTCAGGGTAAGTGTGTTTGTCCAGAAGGCTGCAAGGCATGGGCACATTGGCTAGGGAAGGACAGGGTTTCTGGAGGCCAGAGCCTAGGAGTGCTGAAGAAGAGAAAGAGAAAGCCTGGACACAAAGCCCAGCGGACAGGGGGTCAAAAGAGTAGTATCCAGGGTCAGATAGCAGATCTCTGTCCAGTGACAAGGCAAGGGGGGGGGGTGACTGGAATTCTTCCAGGAGTGGGGGTAGGTGAATGGAGCTAGGAATCATGTTTCTTTATGGACCTCCTCTCAAAATCAGAGGCAGAAGGGGCCTGGGCATAGGAAGGAAGGACGTGGGTATTAGGGGCTGGAGTGTGGTTCACAGGGGGAACCGCTGGGAGCTCAGAGCCACCCACCACCCCAGGTAAGGCCTGGGGAGTCTGCTTTTCACTTCTGGACCTTGGGCCATCTGGCTAGTAGCTGGGGTCCCCAGTGCCTACAGAAGTCTCCTGAAAGCGGGAGACGGCCATGCTCTGAGTCAAGACCGTCTACACCACCTCCCCTCACACTCCTCTCTCTGCCCACTACCATACCACCAGGAAGCCTCCTGGGCCCAAACCCAGTGATGAACTACGACCCTGAATGACCCTCACCCAGCTCACTCTGTGGTCTTGGGAAAGGACAGGACTGGAGCCCTCATGTCCCCACTGCTGCCAGGACACAGAAACTAAAACTCACCTCCCAGGGAGCCTAGGGAAATTAAACACACACACACACACACACACACACACACACACACACACACACACACACCCCAAGGTGGAAGAAGGCTGTGGCGAGGCGGGGCATGGGTTTAGGGGCCCCCCGGAAAGCTGCAGAACGCTGAGAAAGGCAGACCACAGAAAGGAGGCAGGCAAGAGGCCCTGGGGCCACCTGCCTCTGGTTTATTGTTCTGTTTTCTCCAAACTTAGCCGAGCAGAATGAGGCCACCAGGGGAGCAGCTGGGCCGTTGCATGGCCAACCACAGTCAGTGTATGTTGGGGTGCCAGAGTTCATGAGACATCCACTGGGGAGAAGACCCCAAAGCAGAAGTCCTGGCACATCCTCCCTCGCATCCTCCACGCCCAAAGCCCCAAAAAGGCATGATGTGGCGAGCATGCGTGTTCAGGACTGCAAGGGAGCGGGGCAGCTCCATGGGAGCTTGGGCAGCCTCCTGAGGCTGTGAGGCCCCACCCTTGCCATTGAAGAGAAGTTAGGACGCTGGGCCAGTTGAGACGGGTCAGGTACAAACAGGACCTTGCACGTCACCTCTCCCTGAGCTGTCCTTGTCCCCAGGGTCCTCACCCTCTGCTCCCCTCACACTGTATCCCTGGTCTGCACAAAATCCATCTCCTCCAAAGGAGCAGACCCAGTGAGGGAGGCCTGGCCTCCCAGCACCTCCCTGAGATGCTCTCCTTGCAGAGCACTGGCACAGTGCTGGGGCTTCCGACCAGCCCCATGGAAGGGAGGTGCAAGAAGCCTGTGGGGCTCAGGGGACATGAGCACAGGGGAAGGTTGGATCCCCATTGAGTCCAGGGGTTGAGGTCTGCCCATAGCGTTGGCCCTGCATCTGTGCCATCATCCAGGCCCTTGGTATGATCTCTGGAGGGTCCTCCAGTCCGGGCTCAGGGGGAGCAACTCCTGCCGACCTGGTGGGGAGAGGGGAGAGCGAACGGTCCTGGAGGGAGGCTGGCTGCATGGAGACAGGAAAACGCTTCTCTCTACCTGTACGGGTTGGGTCACTGTGTGGGCCATGCAACTCTGATAAGCTGTCCAGATGGGCCCTTGGGGGGAGACCTGGGCACCAGCTCTCTTCCTGCTAAGGACCCTTGGAGGTAGAACCCATCCAGGGGTCAGGGAAAGAGACAAGACCCAGGAGGAGACCTACCGTAGTTAGGAGTATGCCAGGCCCTGGAGTCCCCGGGCCGGAGAATGGAACTTGTCAGAATCATCAAAAGGCTGGTCTGTGGTTATCAAGGAGAAAGAAGCCATCAGCTCTGTGTAGCTTGATGGCCTTTACTGTCTGTCCTTCTCTGGTCTGGAGACAGTGGGTGAGACAATTCCTGAAAGCTACCCTGGCCCTGGCCTTGGGGTCATTATTGCAATGGAAGGGTGAGGGGTACCCAGTGTCCCTGAACTCTCTCACAAGGGACCTTGGGGCCCTCACAAGGCACTTTCTACCATCCATCTCCTATTTTGCAATGGGAACTGCCCCACCTACCCCGCCTCGGGTCCAGGGGTGACTCTCGGAGTCAATGTACTAGCCTTATCCCTGTGACTAGATCCCTGCCAGAGCAGCCCACTTTGGGCTGAGGAAATAAAAACTGTCTCTTCCTCAGCCTCCATCCAGGACCTCCTCAAAGCTAATGTCAAGATGCTTTCTGGATGTGGTAAAAAATCTCTAAAAGTTGTTAAAAAAATAATTACCTAATTATCAAATAGATAACATAGTTATACAGAAGAAAATAAAAACCTTATTAATCCAAGCACCTTCTGGACATCATACCATTTCTACCCTTTGAGGACAAAGATAACTATAAATAAATTTAAATTTTACTTAACAGAAAAAAATATACTTTTTGAAAATTTTTGAGCTCAAATAAACTTGTATCTCTTTTTTCCTAAAAGTTTCACAGTACAGCCTGGCACATTAAAGGTTCTAAATAAAATCTTTAGTAACTCTGGGAGACTGAGGTAGGAGGATCATAAGTTCAAGCCCAGACTGAACAACTTAACAACTTAGCAAGACCTTTTCTCAAAATCAAAAATAAAAATGAGCTGGGGATGTATCTTAGCACAAAGTCCATGGGGTTGGATCCCAGTACCACAAAACAAAAACAAAACAAAACAAAAAACTCCACAAAACTTCAGTAACATAAACACCTACTTGAACATTGATTCTTTCCTAATGAATACCCACTGCTGGCTGACTAGAGGAAGGCCCAACAGGACACAGAAATGCTCTAAGCCTGCTCTAGCCCAGCCTTTTTCAGCTTGGTGCCCAGAAAACAATATTGCAGTCCTCTGCCTCTGCATCTGAAGAGGGCTTTCCTGGCTCATTCATGCAATAATTCAACCCCTAGTTTTAAGCACCTACTGTGTGTGAGGCACTGAGCTAAGTGCTAAGCTCTGGTCCAGTTATTAAGTACCCACCATGTGCCAAGCCAAGCACTGAGGAATGTACCAAGCTCCAGACTGAATCCCAGGAGATCCCTTAATGACAAACCCACAGCCAACAGGGAAACACCTGCAAGCCCCTTAGGGAAAACACGATCACCCAGCTCTGTCCCCAACCATCCCTGCCTCCTCCTTCCCCACAGCCAGCATGCCAGTGCGTTTCCAATGACCATCGAGATGGGACAAAACGGATCTCCTGTGAATGTGTAAAGTAAGAGAGCCAGCATGTCACTAATGGGACACAGGCAGAGTGAGGTGCCAATCTTAAACCATAACGTGGGTGAGAGAATTTGGGCGAACCGTATCTGAGGCCAGTCTTTTCCATTTCTTGAGTGATCGGGTTTATAGGAGCGTGTGCTGCCCTCTGGTGGACAGAAGGAGGCACAGAAAAAGGCCCGCAAGCTATGTGGCTTCCTCCAGCTCCCAGTCAGTCTCGGTCGGGGCTGCTGTCTGGGTGAGCCACTTAATCCCGGCTGCTCCACCAGGGCCCCTTCCCCAGGCTACCGTGAAGCAGTGGGGGCCACTCACCTGGAAGGCCCTCTCCGTGGGCTCTGGGGCAGGCCTGGGGTGGGGAGCTGGGGGGGCGCAACACGGGGGCGAAGGCGCTCCTCTGTTTGACAGCGGAGATCATGTTGACAGGCGAGAAGGAGAAGACGCTGGTGGTGGGGGCGGCGGCCGGGAGGGGCATGGACGAGGCAGCCGCCAGCGGGGGGCTAGAGGGCATGACTCCGGGGCGGAGCGGGGAGGGGCAGGTGCGGCAGGAAGGGTGGTGGGAGACACAACAGGGAGACAGCACCATAGTGAGCAGCGGGGTTGGGGACTCGCGTGGGCAGTGGCCCCGCGTGGGGGTTCCGACCTCCCTTGGGGCGGTGAGGGTCCTGGGGAAACTGGTACAGCACAGGGTGTGAGGGTGGGCTGGCAGCCTCTGGGGTTTTGGGGCAGCCCTCACCTTCTTGAGGGTTCTGGAGACCCTTTTTCAGGACTGGAGATGACAGGGACAGGTCGGATCAAAACAAAAGTTAAACTAGAACACCTCAAACGGGGTGGGGGGGGGGAGTTCCCAACAGACGAACAGGTTAGATTCCTGTTGAAAACCACTAAGGCTTGAGATGCCAAGAAACACTCATGGAGCCTGGAGTGGCAAGGCTAGAGTCACAACTCAGGGGTGACAGCAAAGCTGGGTCAGGTCGTCAGGGATGGAGTCACAGGCTCCTGTCACACAGCCTCTCTGCTCAGAATCACAGCTCACAAAAGCACTCTAACCCGATCTGAAAGAATAATCTCTCCTGTACAGTCTATGCTGTGCTCCTCCACTCCCTTCTTCCAGCTTAATGCAATTCCCTGTTATCGCCAGTCTGGACCCTAGAGGCCTCCTGCATCTCCCTGTTTGATCTGGTCAAGTCTAAACAAAAGCTTCCTGCTCACCAGCTGCAGCTCCACAGTCAACCAGAGCTGCAGCGCGCTTTCCTGGAACCGCGAGGGCGCCCCCTCCCCTACACACAGGCCTGTCCTGTCCTTCCTGAGCCTCCTCTCCTGAGGGTATCTGGATAGGGCATCTCTGGATTCCACTTCCAGCCCAATTCCTGGCCAGGAGAGCAGGCTCAAACTCTAGGCCATAAAGAACAGCACCCCGGAGGGACACGGGCCCCCAGAGAGGGCTGCTAGGCAAGGGCTGGACAGTGCCCTGCTCAGCTCTGGCACCGAGTAGAGGAGGGGCGAAGGCGCTGCATACAAAGCCACACTGCCAGCTCCTTCTCCGACGGGCATCACCAATTCTCCCACGACCAGAGCGACAGCTTTTCCTGTGAGTGCCAGGGAGGCTTCTTGCGAGTGAGTAAAGGTGGAATTATTCCCCACGCATGGTGCTTTGTACAAAACAGGTGTATTATGAACGTCTGTGAGCTCTCGGTAATGGAAGGGACTGCAGAGCAGTGCAAAATGGTAAAGCCAGAGTAGCTCTGAATGTCACTCAGACCTTGCCCATCACCCCGAGCTTGCCTCTCTCCACCCAGGAGGAGGGAGGCTGCTTAGCACCTAAATTCGGAGCTGGGCCTGCAGAATCACCCTCTTCCTGGAACCTGCCGGGCTCTGTTCGGCGGCACGCTAAGATCTGAGAACCATCCCAGGCAGAGGGAGGTACTGTATTTTACTAAGAATCTGAAGTTCAAATAAGTACAACTTGTTGAATGGCAGACAGCTCCTAATTCGGACACTCTAACTCTGAATCCACCTCTGAGACACTCTAACTCTGAATCCACCTCTGACCACACAGATTTCGCTCGTTCTGCCTCACAGTATTTCGGGGAGCCACGCCCTGCCCCACCCGGCCCGTCTTCTGGGGGTGTGCGGCCCCAGCTAGAAGCCCGCTTCTCCAGAACGCTGTTTCCCTAGACTTCCGGCAGAGGGCGCCAGCCTCCTCCCGAAGGTGGCGGTGCCCCAGGTGTGTCAGCCAGGTCCTCGCAATGAAAGCGGGACTAGGACGAGAGAGCCAAAACAACGCGCACAAGCGCAGCAGACTGCCAGGACAGCTGTCGAGGCAACAACTCCGAACCCCAAGACCCCAGGAGAGCGACGACAGGGGCAGGCCGCGCGCTGGGAGACCGGTGGCCACCACATGGGGCCGACCCCGCCAGGCGGGCGCCGGAAGTTTCCCTCCCCGGATGCGCGGAGGGGGTACTCACTGGCGAAGGGCGAGGTGGCGGTGGAGCCGTTGAGGAAGCTGGGGGACCCGGGCACGCCGAGCCCGGCCACCCCGGGAGCGCCGTAGCCGCCGAGGCCGGCCGCGAGGCCGCCGCCGTAGCCGCCCTGCTGCGAGCCGGGGCTGGGCGCGAACCCGCGCGGGGACGCGCTGCCGCAGCTGCGCGCGTAGCCTGCGGGCGGGAGAGCGGCCGTCAGAGGGGCCCGCCGGCCGGGCGGGGGGTGGGGCATGGCCGCCCCGGGACGCACCCGGCTCGGGCCCCGGCGTGGCGTCCCCGACGGCGATGGCCAGCGGGCTGCTGAAGGCGTTGATGCCCACGACGGCGGGGTGCGCGTGGCCGGGCGCCAGGGGTCCGAGCGGCGCAGGCGCGCGCGGGGCGCTGTACAGGGCCTCGGCCACGTCGGCCGCGCGTTTCAGCAGGAGCTCCTGCGGGGACAGGGCGGGGGCGGGCAGCGCGGGCGGGGCGGAGCGCGGGCGCTGGGGCGGCGGCGGCGCAGGGGTGGGCGGGGGAGACCCCGTACCTGGTTACCGCCGGGCACTCCGTACAGGGCCTCCGCCAGGTCGGCCGCCCGCTTCAGCAGCACCTCCTAGGGCAGGGGAGAAGGCAGAGGACGGAGGGGCGGCGGGGGCCTCCTCGCCCCGCGCCAGGGGGCACCCTCGCCCCGGCCCCACCGCGGAGTACCTTGGGCAGCCTCTCGGGGTCGCCGGGGTGTCGGGGAATGACCTTCTGCAGCCTTTGGAAGCCGTAGTCAATGGTGGGCTCGTTCAGAGCTGGGGAGGGGGACAGTGCCTGGAGGTCACACCTTCCCCCGAAAGGGGCACAGCGCCCAAATCAGGCAAGTGCCAGTCGAGGAGCCCGCAGCACCTGGCCTCCCTCAGGCCCGGCCCCCGGCACGCGAGGTTCAGATGAGCTTCTGCAGTTGGCCTCGCTGGTTCATTCATTCAGCAAATATTTACTGAGCCAGGCTCTGTGCCAGACACTTGGCATGAACACACGTGCACTCTATGATCCTACTTGTGCTTAGAAAAATAAAGAGAGGAAATTGTATATACATATTGCCTATTATCCCAGGGGCAGGACTCGAGGGAGGTTTTTCTTTGCATTTGGTCATATTAGTGGTGTACTATTTAAAAAAAAAAAAAAAGGAAAAGAGAAAAACCCCAACTATCTCCATTCGGCGCGGTGGACTCTAGGCAGCCCCGGGGGCTCGTGCATCCCGGGACGCGGCCTGGCCCGCACGCTCGCCTGCCTTCCTCCCCCTCCACCCCTCCAATGCCTTCCTCTACTACCTCTTTGCACCCAGAGCCAGGCCTCCTCCCGCGGCCGCCCTCCCGTCCGGGCGCAGTTTACCTCCGATCTATCCCACCCGTCTCATCCTGGCCCGGTCCGGCCCTCCCCCTGGAGGCAGCGGCGTTCGCGGACAGCGTGTTCGCTGCAGCCCCACGCGCCCCGCCCCGCTCGCTGCCTCGCTCGGTGAGCGAAACGCGGGAACCCTGGATCCGGGTCCTTCCGCCGCTATCCGCGAAGCCTCGGTGACTGCGGAGGGGAGTCCACGGGGGGAAGCGGGTGCTCCGGTGGCGGGTCAGCTCGGCCGGGCCCGGGAGGGGGAGTTTGTGCTACCCCTGGATGCCCCGCGTCAACTGCTCACCCTGGCGTCACGCAAGGGCGTGTGTCTCTGTGTTTGTGTGTGCATGCACGCGCGCGTGTATCTACACGTGTGTGTACGTGCAGAGGGCAGCAGGAGGAACCAAGAGAGCCAGAAAGATCTGGGGGGAGCAGTGAGCCTATTTGGGGGGCATCTTTGAAATAAACAATCCGCCGGGGAAATTCTAAAACCCTGAAGAGGGACAGGACTGAGGCCGAGAGAATATCTGGGTCGGGTCTGCGGAACCAGAAGCCAGGGACTGAACAACAGGCGGCCGAGGAAAAGACTCGCGGGCGGAGCGAGGAGTGCCCCGGGGCGGTGTGGATCGAGCAGGAGCCGCCCAGAGGGCGTGGCCACACCAGAGACCAGGGTTGGCCTGGGGAACAGGGTTAGGCCGGCCCAGAGCGCCCCCTGCTGACCCGAGGCCTCCCCTCCGCCACCTGATTCCTTCCTTACCTGTGTAGACAAAGCGGCCAGGGGCACCCTTGCAAAACTGCTTGGACTTGTAGGACAGGGTCACCTCCACCACCCCGGGGATATGTCGCGGGGGCGTCTGCACTCTGATGGCGTGGGGCGTGATGAGCTGAAGGGGAAGAGCAGAGGCCTGCAGGTCCCATCCCGAGGGGAGAGCCCCACCCGGGAGGCCCCACCCCGAGGCCCGGAGGCAGTCTGGCGGGGTGGCCCACCTCGCTCCACACGAGCACGTTGCCAAACACGACCTGCAACCCGTCGAAGAAGTTGTCTCCGATGACAATGACCGTGGCGCCTCCCGTGGTCCAGCCCTCCCCGGGGCTGATGGCCTTGATGCAGGGAGTGGCAGCTGGGAGGCAGGAGAGGATCCAGGTCAGGGGAGGGACAAGGTGTGGCTTGGGGGCTGGCCAGGGCTGGGCCGGGCATCCTAACCTTCGGACGGATCCAGGCGGCGCGCCCTGCGGCCATGCTTGGAATTGTTGTGCACAAACATGTTGTCAGACACAGCTAGCACGTGTCCATCCACGCTTACCGTCGTGGACACCACCACCTGTGAGGAGAGCCAAGGCCGGTCGGGCTAGGACCCCTGGGAGCTCCTGGGACGGGGTTGTGGTGGGAAGCTAGCAACTTGAGCCTGGTGGCTGGACGCTGGAATTCAGATTCCCTAGGAGAGGGGAGGGGCCTTCAGCTTCCAGGGAATGAGCTGCTGGAATTGGGGCCAGCTGGGTCAGGAGACACCCCCAGATGAACTGGCACACCCCAAGCGCTTGAAAAATAAAAATCCGTGGCAGTCACATTTCTGGGTGTAGGGTGCACAGCATCAGCTGGAGAACCCATCCGCAGGAGTCCCTACCCATGGCTGGGGGGAATCAGGACTGCCTTCTCCCACTACCCCCTGTACTGGGAGGGGCGTGCAGGCTGGGATGTGCTAAGGGCAGCTGCTCCCTGCTTCACACTATGCAAATTACCTGGGTCGTTAATCATGTAAAAATGTCACAATTAGCATCTTCTTAAGTGGGACTCTAATGAAGCCTCCCTTGGCAGCCAGCATAAGTTGAGATGGAGCTGCCCCACCCCCAGCAGGCACCAGGCCTTTGAGGCACAGGGCTGGGCAGAGATGTGCCCTGGCAGGGTCTCAGCCTCCCTCCTCCCCTGCCTATCAGGAAAGAGTGGGTTTGCAGGCGAGCCTCTCCCCAAACCCACCTGGAAGCGGCGCATGTCTCGGGGATTCCCTGCATTCTTCAGGCAGTTCTGGTTGCATTTGAGGAAGAATTTGAGGAAGAACCTGAAAAGGTGAGAGTGGTGAGCTCAAGGGCCAGGGGATTCCGGAAACAGGTGAAGATCCACCATTTCCAGCCCTGTCCCCTTCCAGAAGAGTAGCTCCCCTCTGTGCACTCATGCACAGGTGCATACCCCATATTCCCATCACGGGCTGTGTATACACAGGGTTGTGTACTCACCAAACAGACCCAACACAAGGACTACCTCGCTACACATTGTATTTGCCACCCCACCATCTTGCACAGAGCACACAGTCCTTATTTGTCCACAAAATGCATATATCTCCCACCCACACAATGTGCCCATCACTGACAGTATGTCTGTTACATGTACCTATTACTCAAAAATTTTAACCAACATGCTATATACCCACCATGCATACCATGTGTGTTGCACATGTGTAGAGCACACACACTTACCCAGTGTAAACTTATCACACACTGTCTATAACTGCCATGATGTGAGTCCTCACACTTACAGTACCTCGGTCATACTGCATCTCTCCCTCAGAGTATACCTGTGGCCCACACAGTCGGTACCATCATCAACAGTACATCCATTACAGGCACTCTGTATGTCTTATATACCGCTACAGTCTAGTATTCACACAAGTGTATACAAGATGTATGCAACACACACCCTATCATCGCCCCATACAGATGGTACACTAGCTGTCCGGAAGCCTGTATCTGCCACACACTGGTGCCCATCCTGCAGAACATATGCACAGACTACATGCGTTAACATACCACGCTATGTTGTGTATGATAACCCAAAATCTAGTCACTGCAGACATGGGACAGCCATGTCATACCACGGAGACCCCTTCAGCAGGTCCCCCTCCCATGCATTCTGTCTCCACTATGCACATGGCACAACCTCGTCACACAGACCATGCCCGCCATTTACACATGCCGTGTCTGCAGACACAGCTCTATCAAGACACAGCGACTATCTTCTTTTTTCACACACAGCAGTTAGAAAGAAAGCACAGTCTATGCACAAACATATGTGTCCTTGGTCCTTCTGTCTTTCCAAGCAGTGGGTGTAGAGAATGGAGCTCTACCCTGACACTGACCCTTAGGGTCGCCATGGACATACTCAGGAAGCTCCGAATATTACCAATGTTTGCCCTAGTCCCCCGCCGTGGAACTCTGTGAGCCAGGGGAGGGGATGCTCTTTGCAATTGTAGACTAAAGTCCTGGCATAGGTGACAGATCCCTGGGTCCTGGGTGAGCTCCTCTGGTCAGCTCCCTCATTTTATCTCTGCCCATTTGGGAGGCATTTTCACCATACTATTTACTAGAGTAGATAAGGGTCCAAAACCAGGGTGAGGCTCTTACCTACTTGACACACAGTCGTTACCTATGTACTATGACATATCCAAATGTAGACTTCTATTTAATTTACTAGAGTTGTCCCTAAAGCGTGTGAACATAAAAGTCACATTCAGAAGAAGTTGGATATAGGCCCTGAAGGTCAAGGTCCCAAAAATGATGTCATCAAAGGCGGGGAAGACTGGGTGCCAGCTCAAGAACAGAGGTGTCCTGAAGGGACTGTCCCTCATGGGAGCTGGTGACAGTCACTTTCCTGGAGATGCTCCAGGGCCCCTGCCTTTGTCCACAGCATCCATTAGATCCCCCTATAATGGGCTCCCAGGGAGGTCTTTATTACCCTTTCCATGGAGACATCACACAGAGTACAGATCCCTAAACACATTCAATATGTTTGGTCCTTTACCAGGTGCCGGAAGCAGGAAAACACACCAGGGTGGGTCACACCCCTTTCCTGAGGGGATTCACACTAACCACTGGATACCACTAATGGTGCCATGAGCAAGGGGCACCCCCAAAGGGGTGCATGTACTTTCTTTACATCGACACCTGCTACTGTCCCCAACCCCACTCATATCAAATAAGAGGAAGGGCCCTTGGAACAGGGCTGAATGTGGGTTCAAGCAGGCACTGACTGTGTGACTGGGTAATTCCTTCTGCATCTATGCCCGGAGACCAGCATGAACGGCTGCCTGCCTTCCAGCGTTGCCTCTGGAGTACTTTTTCCTTCTAGCTCCCCAAGGTGGCCCTTCTCTATAGAGCCCTGACCCCTCCCGGCCCCTCCACGGGTCTTGTTTAGAAGGTCGCTGCATTTTCCTTTTCTAGTCAAGGTTCCATTGGTCCATTGGTCCCTACCATTCCCCACCCCATCTGGCCAGCCTTTCTTGGCCACTCTAGGCTCTAAAGGCTACCTCTCTCAAGAGCCGTAGGATCCTTCATGCCCCTCATCCCCGTGGGCCTGCCCCAGCGCACTGCATTTTTGAAGTTTGGTTGGCATGACCTACAGAGAGATAATGAGGAAGATGCAGCAGCACAAGCCCTGGCCCTAGCAGGAGACGCTGAGGGTCAGTTCCTTTCCCTCCCCTTCAGGCCTTCAGCTCTGAGCCAGCACAGAGGTAGGGGCACCAACAGAGCTGCTGCAATCACATTTCCTGCCATCTAGGGGTCCACAGGCTGCTACAGTCAGAGTCTAGAGAGCCCACTGCTATGGCCACCCACCCTGCCAGCCAGAAGGGTGAGAGGAAAATTATCAACTTTGAAATAAAGCAGAAAGACCACAGCGTGTCTTTTCAAAGTCCTCCTGAAAGAGAAGATGTTTGAAGTATGGCGCCCAGAATAGTAGCACCAGAGCCACCCAGGAACTTGCTGAAATGCAGAATCCCAGTCCTACTAAAGACACGCAGAAGCCAAGCTCTTAAAGTCTCATACACCTGTGTTCTCAAAAGCCTTCCAGTTGCTTCTCGTGTGACCCTAATTACTCTCCTAGAGATTCTCACTGGGATCTAGAGCTGGGCTCTCCATTCCCTAAGCCTCTATTAGCCCCATGTTGCACTGAATCCTTGAAATGTGCCTAGTATCAATTTGAGATATACTGTAAGTATGAAATACACATCAGATTCCAAAGCTTTAGAAAAAGTACATTTTTTTTTTTAGACAGGGTCTTGCTTTGTAGTATATGCTGGTCCTGAACTCATTATGGGGCCCAGGCTACCCTTGGACTCACAGTAACCCTCCTGCCTCAGACTCCCAAGTTCTAGGATTACAGGTATGTGCCACCATGCCCAGCTTATGGGCCTTGCATTTGCTAGGCAAGCACTTTAACCACGGTGCCATTCCTCCAGCCCCTTCATTAGTAATTTTTATGATTACATATTGAAACAATAATATTTTAGATCAAATGGGTTCAATAAAATATATTATCACAGTAACCTGCAGATTTCTTTTTGTATTTTAAAATGTGACATCTAGAAAAATTGACCTCACTTATGCAGCTTGTTTTATACTTAGACAACACTATTCTAGAGTGCTATGCTAACAAACCACTTAAGAGGGTCTGATTCTATGGGGGAAAATGACTCATATTGACTACCGATTGAGGAACTGACTCTATAAAGTTAGGAGCAATATGCAAAAAACTGATAATATGCAAATAAAGTACTAATTTCTTTTCAGTAGAGAAATTATCCCTAAGGATTACAATTTTATTATTGCCCTATGCATGTTGCCTAGCTTTGCTATCTACCTTGGCCTTACTTATTTATGTGGCCTTGGACTCCCTATATAGCCCAGGCTGGACTTGAACTTGTGATCCTTCTGCCCTCACCTCCTGGATGCTGGGATTCCATGACTGCACCCACTCACCCACTCTAACTTCACAGTCGCATTCCTGCACTTTCACGTATTCCCTCACGTCTCTTTTCCTCCTCCCTCCCCTCCACCCGCTTCATACTTACGTATAAGTTTCTCGTAGTCCTTGAGCCAGCTTGTTGCCCCACAGGTTCAAAAATCAGTAAGTTATGGAACACCAGAACATGCGCTCAGGAGCAACTTGGATGAGGATCACGCTTTTCACACTTGCAGGTTGTACTTTGGCAATGTGGCTGGTCCTGCCTTCCAAGTAGGACTTCTGGTTAGGTCTCAGGAGAACCAGGAGTAGTGCCTAAACCTTCCTCCTATCTTACAGCGCCCTGACCCTAGAGTGCCTATCTTCAGCCTCAGGGGTGGGCTCAGGGCTTGCTCAACCCTTTTGTCCACCTCTGGGAGCCAGAAGCACAGTAGAATCTGGGGTGCAGGGGGCTCATGTGAGGAGAGCTCAGGGAGTCTCCACAGGCTCACCCAGAGGGTGATGCGCTATTCCACCTGAACAGTGGAGAACAGATGATAGGGACCAAGGGAAGAAGAAAGGAGGGGCAGCAGACCCTCTTTTCCAGGTCTGTACAGTGAAGGGGAGCTGGGGGAGGGGCAGGACACCTAGTGGGAAGGGGAGCTGGAGAGACAATTACACATGGGGACGTGGAATCTGAGACAGTGCTGCCCTCAAAGGAAGAGAACCTGGGTAGGGCAGTGGGGAGGACAAGGTTCTGGCTCATCCTGTAATTCCAAAGACCTAAGGCAGGTCTCAAAAGGCTGTGAATTCCTGCTCATCACCAAAGAGGTACCCTCATTCCCAAAACCTGGTAAACCAGGGGATGCCTTCTGAGCTGCCTGTCACACTCCTGGCCCTGTGGAGTGGGGCTGGAATAGAGCTTAAAGAGGCCCGCGCTGGGAGAAGCAAGGCAAAAATCATGCCCATAGGCCTGGCTGACTGAGTTTCCTGATAGGGAAGGCACTACAGGACTGTGCCCAGTGCCCTTCCCACTGGTGGCCATGAGAATACTGGGCGTCATGATCTCCTAACATATACCTTTGAGCAATGGTACTGTGAGAAAGGTCAGATCCCAGGAGCTGTCATTAGAATTACTGAAAGATACACCATAAGTACAAGCACAAATTACAAATACAATGCTTCGGGAAAGGAACTATGCAGAACCTCCCAAAGTGAACAGGTCTAACCGTTCAGCACTTAGTGAATGCCTGGAACTCTGCTGAGTTCACGACTTGACATTATCTTGTGTAACCTGCTCAGCAACCTGAGGTGGTGTGGATCTGCAGTCATTCCCATCTCACAGGGGAAAAAAAAAAAAAAACAGGGTTCAGCAGGAAGAAGTTATATAGTAGAGTCACTGCCAAAGTTGGGATACAAACTGGGGTCTTTATGGACCTCTTATGCTGACAAGGCTTGTGGAAAAGTCCCTCTCAGTGGGGGTCCCAGAGTCCAGACTTGCCACCAGGCTGGCACTTAAGGAGTGTGTTGACTGTCCTATAATACTTCAAAAGCAGCCCTGCGAGACTTCTCACGCAGAGATCAGCACACCCACTTTGCTGTCAATCTCCTCCCAGACAGAAGCTGGGACTACTGCTTTCAGTGTGAAATGATCAGGATTAAAGAATAGTTACACAAGGTGTTCCAAGAACAGCTAGTTATTAAAGCTTACTGAAGGTAGATGGGGTTTATTACTCTATTCACCTTTATGTTCTCCATTCTCCACACTAAAAAATCTAATAAAGCCAGGCACAGTGGCTCATTCTGTAATTCCAGAACTCTGGGAGGCTGAGGCAGGAGAAGAGAAAGCTCAAGCCTATCCTAGTTAACAAGGTGAGAACGTGTCTCAAAATAAATTATGGGGAAAAAATCCAAGACCAGATGAAGATCTGTGAATGGTGGTCACCCAGGAAAATATGCATTTAAAGAACAGTAATTATGCATCATAACATTGATGCCTATGATTTTAATAAAAGGTAACCAGCTCACCTGCATAACCACCTTACTACTGATACTTGAAGTTGGTCCAAACTTCCTAATCATCTTTATTATCTTTTTTCTAATCATCTTTTTATTATCTTTTTCCTAATTTTTTTTTTAGATAGCCTCTCACTCTGTAATCCAGGCTGGTTTTGAACTCACTATGTAGACCAGACTGATCTTGGACTCAAGACAATTCACCTGTCTCAGCCTCCCGAGTGCTGGGATAGCGCTTGCTGGGCAGGTTGCTTCACTGAGCTATTCCTCTGACTTTTTTGTGTGTGTGTGTGTGAGATAAGGTCTCTCTCCAGGCTAGTCCTGAGTCACTATGTAGCCTGGGCTGGCCTTGAACTCATGCCAATCCTCTTGTCTCAGCCTTCCGAGTGCTGGGATGGATTATAGGTGTGTGCCACCATGCCCAGCTTATGTGGTACTGGGGAGTCAAACCCAGAGCTTTGTGCTTGCTAGGCAAGAGCTTTAACCACTCTGCTATTCTTCCAGCCTCCCCAATCATCTTTTATAAATACTTTTTATTCTTCCCAGTAGAAACAGCTCAAGAAATGAGAATGAGCCTTCCTTGTCAATGGAATGTTCTATCACAGAAACACGCGCTGGACTGACTGTGACTCATGTAAAAATACTGGTGGTGCTAATATATCAGGAAAGCTCCTGAGAAGGAAAATGCAGAGGTGATCTATGTGAGTCTGTTGCTAAACTCAGGATGCACAGGGCATCGACAGCAGAATGGGATGCTCGTCAGAAGCAGGAATTCCACAGTGGGTTGGTGCCCGCCTGGGTTCCAGCATCCCCCAGCTGCTGTGAGTGTTGGGTGTTATAGGGTTCACAGCTGCCATATCATCTGAGAATGTCCCTTATCCATGAGCATGTCCCTCCTGCCAGCAGAGGACCAGTTCCGGGGACAAGCCACCCTCCAAGCCACGCCATGGGATTACCAAATTAGACCGCCTTGCTAAGCTCCCCCTCCTGCTCCCTCACCCCATCTGTCCCAAGAGCTCTTCTCCAATAACCCACTTTTAGGACCATCCCCATCCCAGGCTTTGCTTCTAGGAATCTCATCCTAAGAAACCACATCAACCAGCTGAGGCTTTTCCTCCTGCCTCTCCCTGCCACCCCAGACACTGCAGACACTGAGGGCAGAAATTGTGTTCCCACTTCCAAAGAGAAAGCTATCATAGCTGAAAGAGCTGGACCAGGGTCCCAAGTGGGTGTTCGCCTACAAGACCCTCAGGAGCAAGACAGGAAGGTCTAGCTTTCAGTGTTGTCCAAGAGGATGACAACCACTAACCACATGCAGCAAGTAAGCATGTGACATGTGGCTAGTATGACTGAGAAAATTAAATTTTAAATCTTATTTCATTTAAATAGTTCCATGGGGTGTGTGTTGGCCATATTGGTCAGTGCACAACGAGTGAGGGCAGTGAACGGGTATGCAAGTGGGGGCTGAGGGTTCAGCACGGCATATCCTGCAGCCTTGAGAAAGCAAGCAGGCTGGGAGAAAAGGTAGAATTAAATTGAATAGCTACCCAAGCCCCAAGCTGGCCCTGCAGCCTGGGATACAGATGCGGGGGAAGGGTCCTCTTCTAATTTTTGTCCTGAAAGACTTGCCTTTGAGCTCATGAACCTCAGAAGGGACAGCTTCGGGGCAGAAGAGCTCTCTGGTGTGTTCCCTGCCTGCTGTGCCCTACCCCTCGCTCAGGAACAGGAGGACACGGGCGCTGGGCCTTTAATTGCCTCGCTCATTCCATAGATTCACTTAAAATGATAGGTTAGGTGCCTTCTATATGTCATCTTACGAAACTTAATTGAATAGAACAGAGAAACTCACAGTATGATCAGAAATACACAGTAGTGGGCACAGTGGGATAATCTGCCAAGTGTCACCTGCAGCAGTCACTTGTTCTGCCTTGGAGAGGTGCAAGAGCTCCTGGAGCTGGCATTCGATCTTGGGCACCAGGTCTTAGAGGTGCAGGAGGCTAAGGGAGTTAACAGCTCTGCTAAGGGGCAGTGTGGCACACTTGTTCACTGGTGCCTGACAAGATTCTTGGGGGCAGCAGTAGGCCAGGGCTGAGAGGTTTGGTTCTAATCCATGTGGAATTTAGGGCCTGTGGATGACTGGGAAGTCCCCTGTGTCACCTGGAAGGGTCATTTTGCTTCCGGAGAGAAGCAGATGCCAAAGGGCCTGGGTTAGAGAGAGGAAGGGAGGTGTGTGAATAGTTCAGGCCCATGTGGAGGTGGCCCAGGCTGTGTTCTGGTCAGGGACTGTGGTAATAGTCAAGATAAAGTGTCCCCCAGGCCATAGCCACCTGTCAGGCCTGGACCTGGCCTCCCCACTAGGATCCCCAACCAGGGTAGAGGTGGCTGCAGTGCAGATGGGCTGGGGGCTATAAATAGCCAGGGCGCATACATTAGCATGCCAATGCACCCGCACCCCATCCTCTATGCTAATGGCCCACCATGCGCCTGAACACCTTCTGTTCCCCTGCATGCATTTGCATGCACAATTAGCATAATCTTGTATAATTAATGAACAGCGTCAATTTTAGCTCCTAAGTAATTTGATTAACATGTTGATAGGGCACTTACCAGGCTCTCCAAACCTCGGGGCTGGGCATGGGGCCTGAGGAGAAGGGGAGAGGAGGTGGAGAAACTGCTCAGGGGCCCCCAGCTGCCCACGAAGAATGGTGGTGATTCCATTTTCCCCAAACAGGGCCTGAAGGGAGGGGAGAAAAAGTGGAGAGGCCGCTAATGACTGGCCTCTGGGTACTTCGTGCGGAGTAGGTGCTGGTAGGTGACCTGAGCATTAAGCTGCTTTTGCCATTACTGACATGGGCATATACACACATCACCTGCAGGTTGCCCCAGCCTGTGTGTGGGGGGGTCTTCTTTGAATGTAAGAGATTGGACCCCATAGAGAACACAAGAGGGGGGGGGTAGAAAAAAGTCGGAGGGGCAAGGGGAGATTGTGGGTAAGCGGAGATGTGAAGGGATAATGAAAAAAAAGGAGTTGTATGTCCTCCTGGCTGTGGGTGTGGGACCTGAGGAGAAAGGGAGAGGTAGCAGGCTCTGCAGCCAGAGACCTGAGCCTTTCCTCTTTACAAATCATGTGAAAGTTGGATAGGTTGGTGTTGGCAAGGCCAAGCATATTCTACAATCAGCCAGGTGACCCAGGGCAGTGAACCAGCAGAATGACCGTTCCTATTCCAGAAGACCCACGCTCAGTCCTGGACCTCCCAAGGCCCTGGCTGAGAATCATGCTCTTCTGCTCATGGCTAGCTGTGGTTAGTTAGGAAGTTCTTCCTTGGCTCTGGCTGCAGGTTCTTACTGCTGTCAGCAAGGTGGGTGGGTAAGAAGTGACAACGTGGGGCTGGGCTGGGCACTGCATGAATACATCTTACTTGACTTCATACTTCCTGTCCTGCACGACATCACACCCCTACCCTTTCCAACATTCCTGTCAGGTGGGTCATCGGTCAGCCTCAATTTACAAGTGAGGATACTGCAACCCAGAGGGGATAGAACTTGCTCCAGGACACATGGCCAGACATCCCAGCTTGGTTTGAGCCCTCAACCCTGAATAACTAACTCTTCACCTTAAGACAGAACTAGTCACCAGCTGGGGTGGTGCACACCTGCAATCCCAGCGCTACAGCAGGCTGAAGCAGAACCATCCTCAGTTCCAATGCCACCTGGGCAATTTAGACTCTGTCTCAAAAAATATAAAATGAAACAAAATGGGCTGGAGATGCAGGTCACTGCAAATGTCCTGGGTTTACTCTCTAGTAACACACACGCACACACATGCACACATGGGAGGGAGAAAACTTGTCCGTTAGGTCACTCTCCTGCCACACCCCAGGCCTCATTACGGTCCCCAGTTGTCTTTACCCCCGCAATCTCTCTCCTCTTCCAGTACCTTAGGGCACACTGTCCATAGCTCCACTCTGGCTCAGCATGGGGGCCACTTGGGCCCCAGTATGGCTTCAGCTGTCCAGAGATCTCCCCTCAGTCCTTGTTCTATTAGGGGCCCTTGTCTTCATGACTGGCATCTCAGCCTGTATCACCCCCATGGCAGATGGGAGAATCTCTCCTGAATCCGCTCTGCTTCCCCTTCCATCAAATGCTCTGAGCTCTGAAAATTATGGGTCAAGGACAGGAAGTGGGTCACTCAGGTGACAGGGGTAGAAACCTTGGTGGTACTTCATCCTTGCTTCAGCAGGGATGTTCTGGGACCTCCAGGGGAACTGCCAGTGCAGGTCCCGGACAGAAGCATGTGCTTGCATGGGAGCAGAGTCCCTGCTGGGAGGGGCAGAAGAGGCAGACACAATGGTGCGCTTGTTCTGTGACACTGGGAAGGTGGCTGCTTCCTTTGCAGCTCCCATCAGATGGCGTATGTCAGGTTTGCTTGATTTGGGGACTGGGATAGAAGTGTGCTCCTAACAGGATAAACCAGAGTTTACCTCTGCCAGGTGGCTCAGACCTGGCCTGTTTCAGCAGTGTCACTAACAACATCCACTGTGCAGCGGGTACAACCACAGTGTCCTTAGCCCACAGCTTCTGTCGATTCCTGGAAGCTGGAGGAGGGGAGGTGTAAACCTCCCATGGAAGAGATTCTTCCTCCTCCACCCCTGACCCCTATGCCCCAAGGTCAGCCTAACCAATCAAACAAATATTTATGTGTTTATTTAGAGACAGGGTCTTTCTGTGTAGTCCAGGCTACTCTAGAACTCGCTATACAGCCCAGGCTGGCCTCAAACTCACAGCAATCTTCCTGCCTCAGCTTTCCAAGTGCTGTGATTATTTGTGTGCACCACCATGCCTGGCAATTTTTGTATGTGGTGCTGGGGAATCAAACCCAGAGTCTTGTGTTTAGTAAGCAAGTGTTCTAACCACTGAGATATGCCCCCAGCCCCTCAAGCAAATATTTAAAGTCTTAGTGTTTTGATGTCCAGTAAGGTAGACACAACTGACTATTTAAGTCTGACTTAATTATAAACAAATACAATTAAAAATTTGGCTTCTCAGTCACGTATATTTCAGGTGCACAATAGCTGTGCATAGTTACTGGCTACCATACTGGTCAGTGCAGATCATAGAGTCACTGCAGAAAGTTCCATCAGCTAGTGCTGCCCTCAACCCCAGCAGCTCTCTACTGTCTTTGACTGGAATATGCATAGTCTCAACTGACCTATATTCAAGTTCACTAAATTTTTTAATAATCATGAAATGTTTACATAATTATGCTTTGTCACCTCACCTGCTCTGTATGCTCTCAGGGGGCAAGAATTATTGTTTAACCTTTTCTCTTTTCCTGAACATTTATCACTGTGCCTCTGCTCCACAGAAGGTGTTAAGTGATTCACGAGGAAATGAAAGGATAAAAAATTATTGTGACAGAAAGAATGAAGTCTCCACTCTCAGGCAATAATGTAAAGTCCTGCACACAGGTTGAAAATGCCAATAGCTGGGACAGGACTTCAAGAAGTGCAGAGTTAGGCTAGAGGAATGGCATAGCAGTTAAAGTGCTTGCCTAGCAAGCATAAGGCCCTGAGTTTGATTCCCCAGTACCACATAAAGCTAGGTGTGGTGGTATATACCTGTAATCCCAGCACTTGGAAGGCTGAGGCAGGAGGACTGCCATGAGTCCAAGGCTAGCTTGAGCTACATAATGAGTTCAGGACCAGCCTGGGATTCAGAGCAAGACCCTGTCTCAAAAAAAAAGAACGACAGAGTAAAGACCTGAAGTTTCATTCCCTCTAAGCAACAAGAATGATAGCAAAAAAATTAGTATTAACTTTCTCAGAATTATAAAGATTAATAAATATTTATTACAACCCAAGGAGAATTTATTAAAGAAAAATTTCCAAGTTTTCTAAGAACAGAAAATGTGACTGTATTTTAACTTAACTCTATTTCCATCCTGGACGTGGGCTTGGATTTCTAAAAAGCTCTATTCTCAGAAAGCTGTCACTATTTGACCTTCTCGGCCCCCCCTTGACATCCCTATCCACAGTATGGAAAAAGCTCCAACCTCAGGCTAGAAACAACCAGGGGCACTTGTTTAGTATCACAGCTGCTTGAGGCACAAATACTACTTGGGGCAAATTAATACGGCCAAAAATTCTTAGAGAAAAAATGAGGAAGTAAGATGTCCATAAGAAACTCTGAAAAGCTGTGACAAATTTCTAGAGACCTAGAAAGCCGGAAAGCCATGCATTTGAGGGAAGTGTATATATGCCCAGGAAATGCCTGGGAAAGTCCTAGTCTCACCTCTAATTTTCTGCTCAAACAGGAAGCTCAAAGCAGGGCTGTAAATTGCTGGAGCACTGAAAGCATATTCCAACACACACACACACACACACACACACACACACACACACACACACACACACACACACAGAGCTTTTTAGCAAAACACTGAAGACCTACCAATTCAACACATTGAAGGAAATACTTCTATAATCATAAGCTGACCATTAAGCAAACAGCAGAAACTGCTGTGACCATAAACGATGGGAAGGAAATATAAGGTTTATAGAATCTGTCCAGGAAAGTCACTGAACATAGAAATAGTAACACAAAATGACATTGGTAAGTCTGATTTCTGTAGGTGCTATATTACACCATCAAAATGCCTAGTTTTCAACAAATAACTGTGATACATGCAAAGCAAAAAGAAATTAAGGCCCAGGGGAAATAAAGCGGTCAATAGAAATTGTTCCTGAGGGAACCCAGACATTAGACTTTATAAACAAACAATTTATACTGCTTATTATAAATATGTTCACAGAAATAAATGAAACAATGCCTAAGAATTTTTTAAAAATATAAGATGTCTCTCAAAAATATCAACAAAGATATATACTTTTAAAAATAAATTGAAATTCTAGAGTTAAAAAGGACAATAACTCAAATTTTAAAATTTCCTGACAGACTAAAAAACATATTTATGTAGTAGAAGAAAAAAAACAAAACAGTGATCTAGGATAGAGGATGATCAAGAACAGAAAGAAAAAAGAACTGAACTGAACAAGGCCTAAAAGACCCATCATCAAGCATAATGGAATTATGAAAAGAGAAGAAGGGAAAAGAAACAGAAAGAATGTGTGAAGAAATAATGGCCCCAAACTCCCCAAATCTGATAGAAAAAACTTTATTAATAAGCACAACCAAGAAGTTCAGTAACCTCCAAGTACTATATGCTCAAGGAGAGCCATACAAAGACACATTATACTCAAACTATTGAAAGACAAAGACAAAAAAGAAAAAAGTCTAAGAAGCAACAAGAGAACTTCAATGAAGAAGCAATTCTCAATAAGATTCACATCTGACTTCTTATCAGAACACCTAAGTGTCAGAGTTAGTGAGATGACATAATATGCTAAAAGGAAACTACTGTTAACCAAAAATTCTATATCCAGCAAAACTATCCAACTCAAATATGAAAGGGAAATTGAGACAATTTCAGGTAAACAGAAGCTAAAGATTCACCACTAACAGATCTCATCCATAAGAAATAGTAAAAGGAATCCTTCCGCATCAAATGAAAAATATAAGGGAAAGCTTTGAATTTGCATGAAGAAATAAAGAGCACTTGGGGCTGGAGCAACGGCTCACTTGTTAAAGCACTTGCCTAGGAAGTGCTAAGTAAAGCATTAAGTACCTGAGTTCGATTCCCCAGCACCACATAAGCCAGGCGCGGTGGCGCACACCTGTAATCCCAGCACTCAAGAGGCTGAGACAGGAGAATTGTCCTGAGTCCAAGGCCAGCCTGGGCTCCATAGTGAGTTCAGGACCAGCCTGGGCTGCAGAGCGAGACTGTTTATTTCCAGCTATGCAGTATTCTGCAGAAGGAGGCTCACCTGAGACGAGAAGTTTGAAACCAATCTGGGAAAAAAAATCAATAAAAAATAAAAGAAAATGCTCAGTTTGGCAGCTCATGTACTAAAATTGGAGATTAGCATGGGTCCTGGGCAAGGATGACATATAAATTTGTGAAGCCTTCCATATTTTGGAAATTTCCTTAAAAATAAAAATAAATATCGATTGCAACAGCACAGGAGATGTTCCTGAGCTCATAGTAGTGGAGATTCTAGATATTTTAGTAGACTCAAGTTTGAAAAGAACTGAAATTAGTATGAAAAAGAAACCCCCATACCCGGTTGAACCTCCACATAACTTGGAGTGGCAGGGGAAAGGTGATGTACTCCTGGCTTCGGCACTGTCCACGTGTCCCCAGACACCATGCCTTTCCATTAAAAGGCAGGTGAGGCCTGGTTCTGTGCCTGATCCTTGTTCTAACGGGGGAACATAGAAGACAGGGCTTGGCCAGGGGAGAGGCATCGAGGAGCAATGGGTGGAGGGAAGCCCAATTTGTTAGGAAGGAAAGCGAGAAGGGCCAAAGAGAAGGTATATGTGGCAGAAAACACTCCCTGTCCCTGTTATCCTCCTGCCTTCTTTTCTTTGCATTACAGAACTCTGAGCTTTACCTGGGTTGGGCAAGGCCATTGAAGTCTACACTTTCCAGGCTCCGTTGCAGCTAGGTGTGGCCATGTGACTCAGTTTGAACCAATGGTATGAACTGAAGTGAGATAGGACCTATATTATGTCTTTATAAGGAAGCTGCTTGCATTTAATAATTTTTTTGTAATGACGAAGATTGAGCCCAGAACCTTCCCACTGAGCTACATCCCCAGTACCCTCCCCCCTTTCTTTCTTTTTTTTTTTTAAAGACAGGTTTTCATTAAAATTACTAAGTTTCTCAGGCTGGGCTCAAACTTACAATTCTCCTGCCTTATTCCCAAATAGTGCTGGAATTACACAACTGTGCCACTGGTCCCAAACTGATTCTTTTTTTTAAAAGTCCTTTTCCCGTCTCTGAACTTGCTTGAACTTGCAGATAAGGTGTCACCTTAGGTGTGATCTGTGGAAAAGACAGCTTGGTCCTGGATGACTTTATGGAGAGGAGGAACTGCCCCAGACTAACAACCTCTGGATTTGTAAGGGAACCAAACCAATTTGTAAGTCACCACAGTGGGGACTTTGCTAAGAAGTCTATGAGAGGAGAATGAGAGAGCTTTCTACAGCAGAGCTGGCACTCAGCTGCCGGGCCCAGGGGTCCCGCGTCCACCCAGGGTGAACAGGCCACTTTCAGCCTGCTTGGAGAGGGCAGGGCTTCAAGTTTCAGTGGGACAATGCCCACAAAACTTCTCTCAGCTGACTTACAGGCTTGAGGATTCCTCGTACAGGAGAAACTATTGGCACCTTGCCACTATTCCCCTTACTGTGTTTAGGGGCTTGAATTGTGACTCCTGTCCGAAAATGTGGGTGTGACCTCACCTGGAAAAAAGGTTTTTTGGCAGGTATCATTAAATTAAGGATCCTGACATGAAATCATCTTGAATCATCTCAGTGGGGTTTATTTTTTTTTAATTTTTTTTAACATAGTGCTTTAATTATTTAGAGACAGGGTCTCACTGTGTAGCTCAGGCTGGTCCTGAACTCACTATGGAGCCCAGGCTGTCCTTGGGCTCACAGCAATCCTCCTGCCTCAGCCTCCTGAGTGATGGCATTACAGGTGTGTGCTACCACACCCAGCTTTCGGTGGTGCTGGGGAATTGAACTCAAGGCCTTGCAATTGCCAGGCAAGCACATTAACCACTGTGCCATCCCTCCAGCCCCTCAGTGGGCTTTAAATTCAATGACAAGGATGCTGTGACAAGAAAAGAGAGATGAGGAGAGAGGAGAGGGCACTGAGAAAGTCACAGGCCCTTGGTGCTGGGTGGGCCAGGCAGAGGCAGTTCCTGCACGTGCGCCCCACATCCCGTGACCCTTCCCTACTCCGTCCTCCTTCTCTCATCTGCCTTCTCCTGGAGGCATTTCCTCAATGAACCCCTTGCACGAGAATCCTTGCCACAGGCCTGTCGCCCAAGACAGAGGATGGTCAAGCCCAACCTGGGTAGTCTAGCAGCTTAGTCAGGCATTGTCTCAAAAGAAATAAAGGGGATCTGGGGGTATAACTCAGTGTGGAGGCCCATCCCAACACCAAAAGCAAACATCAAAACCAAACCCTTCTCCCACAGAAAAACAAAAACAAAACACATGTGCGTGCACACACGCACACACACACACACACACACACACACACACAGAACTTATCTTAGGCAGTGCCTGCTGGAGTAGAAACAGTAATGAGCTGGAGGAATAGCACAGAGGGCTTGCCCAGCAAGTTCAAGGCCGTAGATGTGATGCTCCAGCACCACATATGCTGCACATACCTGTAATCCCAGCACTCAGGAAGTTGAGGCAGGAGGATTGCTGTGAGTTTGAGGCTAGTCTGTGCTACATAGTGAGTTTGGGACCAGATTAGACTGCAGAGTGAGACCTGGTCTCAAAAAAAAAAAAGAAAAGAAAAAGAAAGAAATAGAAAAAAAGAAATAGTAACAGACACTACTTGCATTTGTGCAATAGGATGTGAAAATGGATTTTGTGGGGAAGGGGTTCAGAGGAGGCCTGCTGCAGGAGCACCTAAGCTATCTGCTAACAGATTGTGAAAGGGTTAGTGACCTTGAACTCTTCATCTGTCTTCATAGTATAAACCAGAAACTGTATAGGATGGAGCTCTCTGGGAGCTCCAGCTACCATCTCAATGCCAGCGAGGCTGGGGTGCTTCTGTTTCATTCAGGCTAGTACGGGACTGTCAACAGAACCACCTGGGGAAGCTGACAACAGCCTCCCTGCCATATGAACTCTTATCTGTCAAATTCAACAGCAGGAGGCTAGCGAATGTCAGCCTGGTCAGGCATCTGAGCGGGCCAGTGCTAGTGGGGTCAGCAAATGCTCCAACCATGCTTTTTTTTTTTTGAGACAGGGTCCTGCTGTGTAGTCTAGGCTGGTCCTGATCTCACTATGGAGTCCAGGCTGGCCTTGGACTCACAGCAATCCTCCTGTCTCAACTTCCCAGTGCTGGGATTACAGGCATGCACCACCACACCCAGCTTTATATGGTGCTGGGGAATCAAACTCAGGGCCTTGCATTTGCAAGGCAAGCCCTTTATTGCTGTGCCATCCCCGTCTTTAAAAAAAGGCAAAATCTGTACAGTGGGAAAATATTGGCAAACTATATGTTTGACAAGGGGTTATTATCCAAAATAAGTAAAGAAATTCTATAGCTTAACAATGAAAAAAACCCTCCTCCAAGTAACCTGATTTTATCTTATTACTTATTTATTAGAATAGGTAGAACAGATCTCTATTTAGAAACAAAGGACACAGAACTAAAAGAAAGCTAAAACCTCCCATTATCCAGGAGGTGGTCCCAAGTGGGTTGCCACCATAACCTAATTTTTAAAATGAGCAAAGGACCTCAATGGGCATTTCACCAAGGATGGGTATACAAATGGCCAAGAAGTGTGTGAAAATGTGCTCAACATCATTGAAGAAATGCACGCCATTAGCTGATGCGACTATGCACGTCTGGAATCCCAGCACTCAGGAGCTTGAAGCAGGAGGACTGCTTGAGTTCAAGGCCAGCCTGGGCTACACATTATCTTAGGACCACTCTGGACCACAGAGTGAGATCTTACCTCAAGAAAGAAAGAAAAGGAAGGAGGAAGCAAGGAAAAAAGAAAAGAAAGAAATAAAGGAAGGAAGGCAAGCCAAAACTACAATCAGATATCACCTCACACATTTTACAATGAGTATCACCATGTGATCAAGCAAAATAATTGAAAACAAAGCTTCAAAGAAAACCTGCACACCCATGTTCACAGCAGCAAAGAGACAAGCACATCTTGTGTTCACCAACAGATTAATATGTATATATATATATATATACACACACACACACACATATATATGAAATGGAATCTATGTATACAATAAAACATATATGTGTTATTAACAAGTTGGCAGTCCTGGTGCTTACATAGGGAAAAGCAGAGTGCTCGTGTTACCAAGTAGACTGAAAAAAACTCGTAATCCCTGGGGCACTGGGCACAGTACTCAGGAAGATCTTAAAGTTAGCAGGGAGGAATAATTAGCTCCAGACTTAGTATCATTGTGGACCCACAAAATGAATTATAAAAGCAAGACTCCAAAAGATAAAGTGTTCCCAACTAACTTAACTGCACCCCAGAACAAAGCTCAAAACTTACGTGATTATGTGAATCTCCCCCCCACAAGAAAAAAAACATAACAATAGCTAAAAAACAATCACAGCACAAAAGGACATTATAGAAGTTATTATAACAAAATTAAAGCCAGTCATGGTGGTGCACACCTGTAATCCCAGCACTCAGGAGGCTGAGGCAGGAAAATTGTCATGAGTTCGAGGCCAGACTGGTTACATAGTGAGTTCAGGAGCACCCTGGACAGAGTGAGGCCCTGCCTCAAAAAAAAATTATGTGTTCAAATGTTTAAATAAAAAGTCATGATGAAAGATTAAAAAAAGGCACAAGCCAACTTAGAGAGATGAAAACTACAATGCTTGAGATTTAAAAAAAAATGTAATAGGATTAACTGAAGATGAGACATCGCAGAAGACAAGGTTAGCAAACTCACGGGTAATAGTGGTAGAAGCCACCCAAAACAAACTCAGATGTAACATCCAAGACGAGAGGGTGAGTCGGCTGCCAAAAACAGCAACAGTGTAAGGCTTGGGTAAATGAAGTCCCCAAAAAGTAGGAGGGGAGAAAAGAATATTTTTGAAGGAGTAATGGTCAAAAACTTTCCAGACATAGTGAAAACTGTTTAAATTCATAGAAGCCAAAAAAGTTCATATGCTCAAAGCCCAAAAGACACAAACCCCACCAACGTACACTGTAATCATGCTGCTCAAAATGAATGATTAAAAATAGTGATAAAAAAGAAGGTACTAAAATCAGCCAGGGATTGGAGGAATGGCACAGTGATTCAAGAGCCTGACTAGGAAGTGCACAGCCCTGAGTTTGATTCCCCAACACCACCTAAGCAGGGTGTGGTGGCACACTCCTGTAATCTCAGCACTAGGGAGGCTGAGGCAGGAGGACGGCCGTGAGTTCAAGGCCAGCTTGGGCTCCATAGTGAGTTCAGGACCAGCCTGGGCCACAAAGTGGGATCCTGCCTTAAAAAAAGAAAAAGCAACCAGAGACAAATACTATCTACAAACAAACAAAGATAAGGATGACACCAAATTTCATATCAGAAATTCAAGAAAGGAGATCCTGAGTTTGATCCCCAGCACATGTGCATACACACACACACACACACACACACACACACACACAAAGGATGTATGAGAATAATATTTTTTAAGAAACAAGACAATAATTGTAAATCTAGAGTTCTATACCCAACAAACATATATTTCAAAAACAATACATGAAATATTAAAGAATGCCCTCTGAGTATAAGAGAATAGGATAGTAGATGGGGAGCTAGAGGAACAGCACAAGGGTTAAAGTGCTTGCCTTGCAAGTGCAAGGCCCTAAATTCCTTTCCCCAGAACCACATAAAGCTGGGCGTGGTGGCGCACTGCTATAAACCCAGCACTCAGGAGGCTGAGGCAGGAGGACTGCCATGAGTCCAAGGCCAGTCTGGGCTACACAGTGAGTTCAGGACCAGCCTGGGCTACAGAGTGAGAACCTGTCTCAAGAAAAAGAAAAAGAAAAAAAAAAAGAAAAGAAAAAAGAGATAAAAGATAGTAAATGAAAATCTAAAGTATGGTAACTAAATCAAGACATACTTTTATATGATGTAGATCTCTTCAAAATTGATTAAACAAAATATTAACAATGTATTATGGATTTTACAATACACACAGAATTCAGGCTCAGATAATTTCACTGGTGAATCCCAAAAACACTTATGGAAAAAGCAATGCCAATTCCAAAGAAACTCTTAAAAAAATTGAAGAGGAGAAAATATTTTCCAAGTAATTTAAACAGTGTCAACATTATCCTGATACCAAAACCAGAACAACAATAAAAATCTGTAAATATCCATCATGAACACAGATGTAAATATTCTAAATAAAAGTCTATAAACTTGAAACCAATGGTATATTAAAAAAAGACAACACATTATTACCAAATAGAGTTTGATCTGGGAAATATTGTATTGGTTCAACATCAGAAAATTTAAAAATTCATCATGTTAAACTTGAAAATAATAAAAGACCAATCATGTCACTAGATGTCAAAAAAATTCATCTGATGACATCTAACATCCTTTCTTTTTTCCTATCATCAATGATTACTGAGCTTCCGCTGCTGCCCCATGCCAGTTGCCATACAGCACTGGACTGAAAGGACATCATGTTTGCCTTCAGGAGCCTCCTGTCCGGCAGAACTGACATTCATTGATTAATTGTGCAAATAGAAACAACAGTCCTGAGTACTGTGCAGGAGAGGTAGTAAAGACCTGAAGGAATGGAGGTGTAGCTTGGTGGTTAGAGCACCTGCCTAGCAAGGACACAGCCCTGAGTTCAACTCCTTAGCACCATATAAACCAGGCATGGTGGCACATACCTGTAATGCCAGCACCCAAGAGGCTGAGGCAGGAGGACTGCTGTGAATTTGATGACAGCCTGGGCTACACATTGAGTTCAGGACCAGCCTGGACTACAGAGTGAAATCCTGTCTCAATAAAACAAAACATGACAACAAAAATAAATTAAGGTACATAAGGAAGGCCAGGAATTTGTGAAATTCCTCTAGTAAGTGACATTATGGCTCAGAACCAAAGACATCCATTTCTGATATAAATTCCCAGTAACTTAAAATAGTAGGGAACTTCTTAACCTGAAAAAGGGTATCTATGAAAAATCTGGACCTAACATCATATGCAATGATACAAGGCTGAACACTGTCCAGTCAAGACGAGAAACAAGGCGGATATTCTTACCACTCCTATTCAAAATTATCCTGAGAAGTCTAGTTGTACAATCAGGCAAGAAAAAAAAGCATCTAGATTAGAAGAGAATAAAGTCTCCTTACTTGCAGACAAAATGCTTGTCTTCTGGAGTTTTCTAAAGGCTACTAGAACTACTAAGTAAGCTTGGCACAGCTGGAGGCTACAAGAGCAATTAAAACACAGTATCAAGATTTTTAAAAAATCAATTAAAATTGTATTTAGCATTGAGCAACTGGAAATCAAAGTAATATTCATATTTAATAGCACAATCATAATGACATAGGAATAAATCTAAACAAAGGATGTGAAAGATGTGTGCCCTAAAAACTATTGTCAATTAAGAAATATCTACATAAATGGAGAGATATCCCTTGTTCATAGGTTAGAAGATTCAATATTAAGATACTAACTTTCCCAAATTAATCTAGGACTTCGGTGTAATCCTGGTCAAATCCCAGTTTTTAAAAAAGAATTGACAAGCTGATCCCCAAATTCATACAGAAGTACAAAGAGTGGGGGGTACTCGATTCCGAAGACAAAGAACAATGTTCAAGGACTAATATTATCTGATTTCGAGAATTATTATAAAGTAGTCGTCAGAACAGGGCAATAGTGGCATAGAAGCCAGGGTGGCGAATCAGCGTGACAGAAGAGAGACTACGAACAGGCCAGACATCTGGGAGTCACATATTTTTCACAAAGGAGCAAGAGCAATAAATGGAGAACTGATGGCTTTGAACTGAATATCTATTTCTTTAAAAGTCCAACGAACCAACCAACAAACAAATGAGTCTTAAATCCATACCATTCACCATCTACAAAAATATTTTAGAATTCACTTTTTTTTTTTTTGGTTTTTGAGACAGAATCTTACTCTTTAGTCCAGGCTGGTTCTGAGCTCATTATGGAGCCCAGGCTGGCCTTGAACTCACAGCACTCCTCCTGCTTCAGCCTTGGGAGTGCTACTGTTAACGGGAGTGCATCACTATGCCCAGCTTATGTGGTGCTGGGGAATCGAACTTGGGTACTTAGTGCTTTAGCTGCTTAGCCATTCCTCCAGCCCAGAAAACTAGTACTTTAAAGGTCATAGCTTTCAGTAATGATATTAATAACAGAAGTTTAAAAAGCTCAGGAGCTCAGCATCCAGCTTAGGAAGTCAGGAAAGAGCAATGAATCTAATGAAAGAGAAAAGGAGACAGTAAATATAAATGCAGAAATTAACATAATAACCAACACACAGAAGACAAGCTGGGCATGGGGGCACACACCTGCAATGGCAGCTGAGCATCCAGGGGGTGGAGGCAACACAGATTGCAAGTTTTAGGCCAGCTGGCAACTTAGCAACACCGTCACAAAATAAATGAGAAGAATGGTTGTAGAGGTTGCCTAGCTTGCATGAGGCCCAGGTTTAATCACTGGAAAAAAAAAAATCGACAAAACAAATAAAAATAAAAACAAACTGCTAGCAAAGTTTTCCAGGACGAAAATATGGAAAAGATTGCAGCGGGACATAACAGAGTAGAGGTAATGGAATCCTCCGAAGGGCTCCATAGAAACCAACTTGAAAACTCAGGTGTGGTGTAGAAATTCCTTTAGAAATAATACTCATCAAGGGCTGGGGCAGTGGGGGAGTGTGTCTCAGTGGTTAAAGGCTAGCCTATCATGCGGAAGGCCCTGGTTCCATTCTCCAGCATCTCATAAAAATTAGCAGGGCTTGGTGGTACCAATCTGCAACCCCTGCACTCAGGAGGCTGAGGCAGGAGGACTGTCATGAGTTTGAGGCCAGCCTGGAATTGAGGACCTATCTTGATTAAAGAGCAAGACCTCGACTCAAAAAAAAAAAATATATATATATATATATATGGCTTAAGTAGTCTTATGACTATTAAAGAAAAAAGAAATTCGTGGTTGAAAATTATTTTCCCTACAAACTTGAGGCAAATTCTAAGAAAATTCCAGGAAATTAATCATTCCAAATTCACACACTCACTCAGCAACAGTGAGAGAGAGAACATGCCCAGTTTGGCCATCCTAATCTGATAAAGCACTCGCTGTCAAGAGGATGGCTCAGCAGTCAAAGCGCTCATCTAGCAAGCACTTGGACAAGTGCTAAGTACCCCAGCACCATATAAACCAGGCATGATGGCACATATGGGTGATTCCAGCACTCTGAGAGACTGAGGCAGGAGGATTGCCCTGAGTTTGAGGTCAGCCTGGACTCCACAGTGAGTTTAGGACCAGCCGGGGCTACAGAGTGAGACTGTCTCAAAAAAAAAAAAAAAAATTACTAACAGGCTGGAGGTATAGAACAGTAATTAGAGTGCTTGCTCAGCAATCACAAGGCCCTGGGTTCAACTCTTTATTTATTTTTTTTTTTTTTTGCACGGGATATAGATTTATTTTTTTTTTCTTCGTGGGTTCAATTCTTCAGCACCCCATAAGCCAGGCATGGTAGTGCATGCTTATAACTCCAGCATTCAGGAGACTGAGGCAGGAGGATTGCTGTGAGATGCAGGCCAGCCCAGATTATGTAGTGAGTTCAAAAACAGCCTGAACTATAGACCAAGACCATGTCTTTAAAATAATAATAATTTTTTAAAAAGAAAATTACCAACATATCACACATAAATATAAAATCAAAAACCTTAAATACAATATTTACTTGATTGGTAAATACTGTAGCATATAAAAATAATAATTTAAAAAATAGTAAGTTATCATTAAGTCATCTTTATATCATGAATAATTCAATATTAGGAAATCTGTTGATGTAACAGATGAATGGATTAAAGGAGACAACTATGATCAACTCAATACATATAAAAAAGCAACATATAATTCAACATCCCCTCATGATTAAAAAGAAAAACAACTTTCCTTTAACCTTATGAAGCACAGCTACCAAACAGCTGCAGTTAAGAATGTGGTGAAATATTGAAAACATTCTCTTTAACAGCAAGATCAGGACAAGAACGCCCATTACTACTATTCATGCTCTGTACTATACCTGAGGTCTTCATCAGTGTGTCAAACAAGAGAAAGAAAGAAAATATGAAAGAGTCGGAGAATTAAAACAGTGGTTTGCATGAGACAGCTGTCTACACAGAAAAATCAAAACAAACATAAAGACAAAGAAGACATGTCAAAATCAGTTGGATTCCTCTATACTACCAACAAGGAATTAGAAAACATCATGGAAGATATAACTGTAATTTACACTAGCACTAAATGTATTCGGCACCAGGAAGAAAACTACATCCGCACATCCGCAAGTCCCCGCCTCCCTCTAGCCTTTCCTCAAACGCCATCCTCCTACTTCAGCCCACTGCAGACACTGTACTTAAAATCACACCACTTTCCCCAAATCTTGATTACTTTTTCTCTATTTGTTTCATTTATTGGTTGTTAACAGATTTATAATTATTGTCATTGACCAACTGCCCTATGTGTTCTCCCTTTGTGGGGACAAACATTGATACTGTGGTCTGCTTTGTTTATCTATTATGGCTGAAGCATAAAATCTGGTGCTTGCACTGTGCAATGAGTGCCTGGTGCATTAAATATTTATTGCATAAGTGAATGAGTGAAAATAAGGAGTGTATGTGGCCTTAATGGAAAAAAATTATGTAACTTTATTTTTTGAAAAAGAGCTACATACATGGAGAGATAAACTATAGTGAATAGGAAGATTCAGTAACATGAAGATGTAAATTCTCTTTCAAACTGATGTGTAATTTCATTGTAATATTGCTCAAAACTCAAGAGAGAGTGTGTGTGTGTGTATATATGTGTTGTAGAATTTGAAGAGTGAATTTTATAATTCAGAAGGCCGGCATATCTAATATGTTCCTTAAGAATGTTCAGGTAAAGTGCAGATATGCTTTACATTAATATTATAAAGCTAGAGTGATTAAAACAATATGGTGCAGCTGGAGGAATAGCACAGTGGTGAGAGTACTTGCCTAGCAAATGCAAGGCCTTGAGTTCGATTCCCCAGTACCACATAAGCCAGGTGTGATGGCACATGCTTGTAATCTCAGCACTCAGGAGGCTGAGGCAGGGGGATTGTGGGGATTGTTGTGAGTCCAAGGCCAGCCTGGGCTCCATAGTGAGTTCAGGACCAGCCTGTGCTACACAGCAAGACCCTGTCTCAAAAATAAATAAAAATAAATAAATAAATAAGGAGTTTAGAAACAGTCCTACAAATAATGGGAAAATTCATTTAAGACTTAGCTCTTGCTATAACTCAGTTTGATAAATGGTACTGGAAAATTTGTGATTCATAAGTAAAATATAATTTCACTGATTCTATAATTTATACCATATCCTCAAATGAGTTCCACACTCATGACAAATCTAAATGGAAAACTATGAAATCTTTGGAACAAAATGTAAGATATCTTCATGACCCCAGCAGGAGAAGATAAAACAAATAAAACATAGAGAAAAAATTATAAGGAAAATAGTGATAAATTCAACTGCATTAGGAAACTGGTAGTATACTACCCTGAGAAAGGATCAGTATCTAGGATCTATGAAGTATCACTAAAATCAATACAAAAAACCCCAAACTCTTAAAAAACTAAGATGGAAATAGTGGTATATGCCTGCAATCCCAGCAATTTGAGAGGCCGAAGCAGAAGAATCTCAAGTTTGAACTCAGCTTAGACAACTTAGTGAAACCTTGTCAAAAAATAAATAAATAAATAAAATAAACTTGGGTGTGTAGCCCAGTGTGAAGGTCTGACTTCAATCTCCAGTTTGGGGGGTACAAAGGAATGGTAGTGGAGGAATTAAAAAAAGAAAAGAAAACATACATGGGCTAAAGACTTCAGCATACACTTAGTGAAAGTAATACAAACACTACTTAAACAAAAAGCTCCTTATGGAACTTAAGATGAAAGACAAAGTGAAAGAGGGGAGTAGGGTGGGGGAGGAGGGAGGGAGGAGTGGGTAGGGGGAGGGGCAAAAGGAGAGTGGGAAAGCCCTTGTCACCTTGACAAGATACGTATGTGCACAAAATGCTCAACTCCATTGTAAACCTTGAATTTTGCATGTACACATATCAATAAAATGGCGGGGCTGGGGGGCGGGGGAAGCTCTTTAACATCACTAGTAATCAGGAACATGCAAACTAAGTTTACCACCAAATTCCCTGCACACTCACTAGATTGGAGAACAATAAGAAGCTTGATATGGTCAAGTGCTGCTGGGAATGTGGAGCAGCATGAATGCAATCCTGGCCGTGGGAGAGTTGCACAGCACAGCCACCTTGCAAAGCGGTGTGACATTAACTTGAAAGTCGACTGGGTGCCTATTTCGGGACCTGGCAAGTCCAGTCCTAGTTTATATTCTAAACAAACTTTTACAAAGTAGGAGTGTACTTTTCCTAATTACTAAATGGAAACAAGATTGTTCACGGCAGCTTTGCTTACAACAGCAAAAACTAAAAATGACAAACTCTAGCTAAATACAACACAGGTAAGTCTTATAATGTTGAATTTAAAAAGAACATTGCCAAAGACTCCTACCTACAACATGTTATTCATCCTTATGAAAAGTTAAATACAAGCACAACTACCAAACATATTACTGAGGGATTATACAATCTGTGTTTTTTAAAAGGCGAAGTCATGATAGTGACAAACTGACATGGTCTTTAGGAGAAGGTTAGGTGGTGAATGAAAATGGGGGAATGGGCCTCAGCAGAGCTTTTCATGTACTCATTTTAAGTTTGGTGGTGAGTTCACAGGTGTATGTTGATTATTATGCTTCATAATTTCTATTTTGCTATATATTTTGTATGTGGTACATAGGATATGACAACTTAAACATTTTTCAAATGGACCAAATACTTAAATGGAAGGAATAAAACCACCAAAGTACTAGAAGAAATCATAATGTACATTTAAAAAATAATCTTGGGGGTTGGGGTGTAGATCCATGTTAGAACAAATGCTCATTGATCTCCAGCATCTCAAGAATAAAATAAAATAGGTTGGAGGAGTAGCTCGGTGGCTAAAGTGTTTGCCTAGCAAGTGCAAGGCCCTGAGTTTGATTCCCTAACACCATGTAAACTGGGCATGGTGGTGCACGTATGCAATCCCAGCCCTCAGAAGACTGAGGCAGGGGGACTGACATGCATTCAAGGCCAGACTGGGCTACATAGTGAGTTCACGACCAGGCTGGACTACAGAGTGAGACTTGTCTCAAAAAAAAAAAAAAAGAAAAGAAAAGAAAAGAAGAATAAAATAATTTTAGAATAACAGAGGCCCTTCTAAATATAACAAAGATGAGAACACTTAGAAGACTGAGGATTCAGCAAAATTTTACCAAAGGCAAAGTTAAAAGACAACCAATTAGAAGACATACACTCACCTCTCCTGACAAATGACTAATGTCTTTCATACTTATGCCTACAAATCATGGAGAAAATCTAGTTCTCTACAGAAAAATAAGTACAAGATATGAACTAACAGATCATAGAGAAGACACAAGTAGCCTAGTGTGTGCTCATCCTTTCCAAGAGAAATGGAGGTCAATGGAGCAATACCACCATTCCATGACTTGACGGAGAAAGAGGGGAAGCCACCATGACCCACTTGCTGCGGTCACTTGTCAACTCTGAGATCATGTACCTTCAGTCTTTGGAGCTTTTATCCCTGAATTAACCATATCCACTCTTGAACACAGACCATACTGTAATTCTTGGTAATTTCTGTGTCAACATAGACCATTCATCCAACATCCTCCCCTCCTCATTCCTTGAGCAACTTCCTCCACTGATCTGGTTTCCACCATTCCCTTGGCCATAGAGCAGCAAATGCAACCCCAGATAATGACCCTAAAGGAAACTCACCCTTCAACCTCCTAGCTTCAAGTTCAACCGGCTTTGCCTTGCTACTCCACCTCTTTGGCCCCATCAGAACCTAGGTTCACACTCCCAAACTCCTCTCTTTGGCCAGCTTAAGTCTCCTGTTCCATTCATGTAATATTCTTTGCATATGCTTTTCAATCTTGCCCTCTCAGGCTGTTGTGCTCAACTGATCACCTCTTAACCCACTCATTCCACCCTTGTCCCTGTGTAACCCACGATGGCTGGAGAGAGGTCTCATTACATCCACGACCACAAACCTCAGGCAAGCCCTCAGCGCGGCTTGGCCATCACATGGCATTTCTCCAGTCCAACTATTTCCTGCCCTCTCATGTCTCCCTCTCCATCCCCAGCCCTGTCCTCACTTGTTGATCTGGATTCCTGTCACAGAGAAAATGAAGCAATGAGAAGATAATGTCAATGAATTCCTACACTGGATAAACCTATTTACCCACTTCCAACTTCATGCTATTTCCATAGATGAATTCTCTCTATTCCCACCTAAAATCAGTCTTCCCATCCATAGGGCAACAAACCCCATCCATTTTGCGAAAGGACACTGTGCTCGGCAATTCTCCCTTCCCTTTCTTGCAGCCCCGTTTTTCTCCCTAGCATGTGAACAAGCTATGTGTGTCCTCGCCCTGATCTTGTGCTCCAGCCACATTCCTCTGATCCTTTTATAATACAACTCTAGTTTCCTTATTGGTAGTTTCTAATCTCTCCTTTCCCACTTTCTCCTAGACACAATCCTATCAGACTTCTGCTTTTCCACCCCACTGAAATGCTCGTGGAGAGGGAACCAGCATCCTCCATGTTCCTACATCTTCCGGTCAATTCTTAGTCTTTTTTACCCTATCCAGGAGTGGCACGTGCTGCAGCTGCCTACTGCCTCATTCTCAGAGCACTGCCATCCCTTTACCTCAGGCAGAGCACTACCCTGACCTCCTCCACCCACACCAGTGGCTTCTTCTCATTCACCCTAGCCTGTTCACATCTCCTGAACCCTAGAACACTGGACAGCCAGGAGTCAGTTCCCAGACCTCTTCTGTTTCCTACCAATGCATATTCCCTCAGTGATTTCATTCATTAAAATTGACACTTGCAGCCTGAATCTTTCCCTGGAGATCCAGCTGTTTTCAGCTTCCTTCTCAACATCCTTATCTGCATGCTTAGGAAGCATCTTAAACAGAACACAAACCAAACCAGATGCCCAGACTTCCTCCTTGCAAACTTGCTCTACCCAAAATCTCCTCAGGAAAGTCCAAACTTCCAACTAGATCAGATCTGGAAGCAGGAAACCATCTTTGACTTTGAAATTTTCTCTACCCACCCATATAGTAGCTGGTCTCAACCTCCACCATCCCTCACTTGGCTTATTCTAACGGTTCCCTAACTCATCTTCCTGCCTCCTGTGGAGTGCATCATAACACAGGAGCTAGAACAACCTTGCTAAAAATGTCAGGTCTGATCATTCTAAAAACTTTCTTACAGTTTCCATGAGCTAATTTATGACATTCTTCAATGTCCTTCAAGCCCAGCTCACAATCTACAGGACCTCAAGCGGTCTAGCCTTCCTCCTGCCCCATCATCTCCCTCTGTCCTCTTGACTCCAGCCACCTGGGCCACTTTGCTGTTCCTCAAACACACCAGGTACCAGAGACAGTCATCCAGCAGGTACACACATGGTTTGCTCCTTTACTTCCTTTGAGCCTTGGCACAAATGTCATCTTTTCAGTGACATCTTAAACACTCTAAAGTTGCAATACTCCACTCGTAGGCCTTCCTTGGTCTTTCTCAATGGCTTCATTTTTCTCCTTTTGCTACCACCATATCATACGTTGTATGCTTTGCTTATTTGGTTAGCCTATTTCCTACCAAACTGTAAGCCCAAGAACACAAGGCTTTTTGTCTGTCTTGGTCACTGCTTAATCAATAGCATATAGGGCTGAGGGCGTAGCTCAGTGGGTAAAGCACACACCTAGCATGTTCAAGGCTCTGGGTCTGGTTTCCCAGAAACACATAAAAATTAGCCAGGAGTGGTGACGCGTGCCTATAATTCCAGCAGTGGGGAGGCTAAGGGAGGAAGGTTACTGAGAGCTGAAGGACAGCTTGAACTACAAAGTAAGACCATGTCTCAAAACAGAAAAATCCATAGCCTACAGAAGAGACCTTGCCGCCAAGGAGATGCTCAAAATTTTTTGAACAAATAAACAAAATACTTAATTGGTCAGAGTGGAGAACAAGCAATCTAAAAGTTGCTGGTTTGAATGCAATTGGTACAACTTTTACAGTAAGCGAACTTGAAATAATTATCAAAATTATAAATTTACATACCCTCTGACTCTGCAATTTTTTTTTTTTTGAGGCAAGGTCTTGCTCTGTAGCCCAGCCTGGTCCTGAACTCACTGTGAAACCCAGGATGGCCTTGGAATTATGGCAATCCTCCTGTCTCAGCCTCCCAAGTGCTGGGATTACAGGTGTGTGTCACCACGCCCAGCTTTATGTACTGGGGAATTGAACTCAGGGCCTCACAAAGCAAGTGCTTTAACCACTGTGCCATTCTTCCAGCCCTGACTCAGTAATTTTTAAAATAACATGCTTCATATAAATTTACACATGTGAAATGACACATAGACAAAATAATTCACCGTAGTATTTTTTTAATCCTTGAAAACAGCCTAAATGTCTAGCAAGAGCATATTATTTAAAGAAATTAAGGTGATCCATACAATGGAAACTTTTGCAGTAGCAAAAAAGAATAAGATTTATTGTGTCCTGACAGAAGCTCCCAAATATATATATATATATATATATATATATATATATATATATATATTAAAGAAAAATGCTGAAACATGTATTTAGTGTGTCATCAAATTCTATACAACTAAAGGGAAAGGTACAAAATAACATACTATATCCCTGTATTTTCTTATACATGCATGGACTGTCCCAGGAAGGAGAAACTGGTAACGATGTTGTTTATTTGGAGAGGAATGGATGGGTAGAAGGGAAGTGGAAGACATTTCCTGTCAACCCTTTAAACATCTTACACTTTTGCATTTTGCCAATATCTTATCTATTAAATGGAGAATAAAGTATGGTTCATGCTCCCAAATGGAATAATATTTAAGATATACTGTTGCAAAAAAGGTAAGCTACAAGAGGGTGTGTACAGTCTGAAATCCCCAGGGAAGGCAGCTGACTTCTCATTATTTATGCTTTTTTTTTAACCTTTTGGGTTTTGTATCTTATCTATATATTTCCTACTACAAAAATAAAATAAACGTTGGAAATAAAAATGACAGATGAGCTAGTTCATTTTCCAAGCCATCACTTTGGCAGTCCCAGCACTGAAAACCTACACATATTTCCCGTTTCTCTAGTGGAGACGTGGACACGGGTTTGACTCCCACTGACCCAGCGCCAACTTCCTCCCTGAGGTCTGGCTGCCTCCTCCCTTCCTTGTTCACCTCTTTCCCCACCTCCTGCCAAGCCCTGGCCTTCCAGGGATCCTTTTCTACCAGGACTCCTTCACTCTCAGACTCTGGCTGGCACCTCCCTAGTCCCTGTCAGCTTTTCTCTGGGCTCAGAGGCACTCCCATGGTGCCCTTGGGGCCTGCTGTGAGCTCCATTGCACTGTAACTAAACCCAGCAGCACCCCCCCTCCACCTGTACCTGTCAATAATGACTGGGTCTGAGGGTGTCTCGTTCCGGTTGCCACAGCTCTTCCGGTCACAGCACCGGCTGAAGCAGCAAAAAAGTAAAAAGGGGGGCGGTTAAGGTTATGGCAGAAGGTGAAGGGGATGCTACCCGGGTACAATGCTGGGGTCCTGGCTGTGGGTGTGGATGGAGTCCCTGAGGGCAAGGGCTCACTCCCAGGGGCCTGAGAGAGACAGGTAGTGAAAGTTCTGGCAGGGATCTTGACACCCTAGTGCTCGGACGAGGTTGGCCAGGAAGCCCTTGTCCCCAAAACACATTGCTTTTGAAGGACCCTGGGCAGGGTGGGTGACTGGATGTCTTCAGGGTCACCCTCTTTACATTGCTGTGGGAAGGACCATCAACAGAGAAAAGCACTCTGATTCGAGCTCATCAATGATCACAATGTGAACCTGCCCTTGTAACCAGCACCCAGGCCAAGAAACACCATAGGACCAGCACCCTTTTGTGTCAATTGTGTCCCTGAAGATGGCCATCATTCCAACCACACCTTTTAGACATTATTCTCTTTTCCATGTATCAGGATCTCTCCTATAGGAGGATTCCTGTCTGACCCGCAGCTCCTAGGCAAATCTTGCTAGAAATGGAAGCCCTGGGGTGGCTGGAAGAAGGAGCCAAGAACTGTGCTGTCATTATTCCACTTCCCCCTCCTCCCCACACTTCCCCTGCTCAATCTGAGTTTCCTTCAGCAAGGCGCCAGGCCAGACCCTGCCCCACCTCCCCGGGGAGCCCCTTCCTTGAGCTTTATTAGCTAAGCCTCCAGGGGATGCAGGAGCTCTCTTACAAAAACACTTGAAGCAGTCACATAAACAGGCCAGGCTAATGGGGCCTCAAGGACCCTCGCCCTCAGCCTGCCTGTGCCCAGGGGCCTCATTGGTCCTTCACCCCTCCCCTCCCCAGGCTTCCCTAGGGAGTGGGAAGAGGGGGGGGGTGTGCTGGGCAGAGAGTGACAGATCTAGGGGCAGGGCCTGGTGGAGGCCTGGCAACATCTTAGAAAAGGGTGAGATGACCTGCTGGTGACTCAGTCCCCCTCACCTGCACATGATCTCGTGGGTAAGCAGCACTCGGCACATCTCGGGGTTCTTGTCCTGCCCCTCGTAGATGATGGCCTGGGGAAGAGAAGTGCACAGGTCGGACGGGAAGAAGGCTCCTTGGAAGTTCAGGTGGGGTGTGGAGGTGGGCCTATGAAGCTATACAGGCATGTCACCAGCCCAGGCAAGGGAAGGCCCTGCCCCCAGAAAAGATCAGGTCTTCTGCTTGCTCTGGGGGAACCCAGGGGTGTAAGCAGGACCTTGGAGAATCTTCTCCAACCCCAAACTAGGACCGCCACCAAAACAGCAAGATGACACAAGATCTGCAGATTCTACTTGTCTGCAGGCAGCTCTTTCTCAAGATACCTCGGTTTTGGGTCTGGGGCACCACTGGACCACTAGGACCAAGGCCAAGTGGGGTGAGCCTGCTCCTATAGCCACGCTATAGCCTGCTCTTCCCCATCCCAGCATCCTCTTGGGGTTTCCTGTGCTTCTAGTGGACCTCCACTTCTGCTCCCAAGTATTGTTCCTTTCAGCTATTCCTGCTCACTAATCAAACCCAAGGGACACAGTCTCACATCTCTGTCACTTCCCCAGCCCCAGCCAGTGTCCCCTTGGGCTGCTGGATCTGCCTCCTCCCCAGTCTCCTAGCCTCCCTCTCCCCTGAGCAGGAAGTGAGCTTCCCGCCTGCAACCCTCTGGGCCTCCCAGCCTGCCCTACATGGGAGATCTCTTTCTCTCTGCACTTCTTTGATCCTCTTCCTCCCTCCTTCCTCACAGGGTCCCACTTTGCTACCACCAGGCTGGCTTCCTCCACCAGTGACCAGAGGCTTTCTGGACACAAACCCTTTCTTCTTCTGCCCTGGGATCGGGTGGAGGCCGCTACAAGTCCCAGCCCAGGTAGGAAAGCCCAGCTTTTGGGGCCCACTGATCTAGCCCACTGTGATGCAAGACCCTCTTGACCACAGACAACGTTTCTGAAAAGCCCTGAGATCTGGGCCCGGCCTTGCAGAATCTAGCAGGGCTTATCCAGGTTTCAACTTCAAGCTGCTCATGTGGCCCCTGAGTCTCCTTCCTGTGACAGTCACGTCAGAGGGTGCGGAGGGTCTGTCATGGAAGCTCCTGGGCCACACCCAGATTCATGTACTGACTGAGTGCACCTGTCCTGGCTGCAGTCCGTGCTGCCCCTTTCTCTCGAGCATTGCTCTTGGCTGATGGGAGCAGCTCCACTGTACACATTCCCCTTCGGAGCAGTCTCCAGCTAAAGTCTGACAGGGTGAAAATCTTGGCCTCCTTGCTCCAACAGGGACCAACTCTGGTAGGATTGCTTCTCCAGCACTCTGTGGGTCAGGGCGAGACTGGACCCACCCCTGCACGCTGAGATCTTTCCTGTCCAGCTCCCATCCTTCCTCCCTCCCCCTTCTCCTGAGCGCCTCTTCCCATCTTCTGAATAAACAACAGGTACTTGAATTCCCATGTCAGGCTGGGCTGCCAGGGAACCTGACCTAAGCCAAGGCCTTTACATCCTGCCTTTTCTAGACCAGAGGGCAAGACCCTACTGTAGGTAGGGGTGAGGACTGAGGGAGCTGAACTGGTGGGAGTGAGGGGTGCAGGGAGACAAGGGCTAAGACAAGGATGTTCATGGAGATCAAGGGGAGATGGGTCAAAAAGACAGCAGGACGGGCCTGAGCCCTGGGACTGGCTCACCTGCTTGGACATGGAGTCGATGAGACGCACATAGAGGTCTTGCTCCGTCCGCAGGCCTGGGTGGGAAGGCAGACAGGGCTTGCAGTCAAGGAAGAAGCTGGGGTCTTTAATGACCATTCATATCCACACCCTTCCCAGCTCTGATGAAGGGGGCATTCTATATGGCACCATGTGGCAGTACCCAGGTTTCTTCTGGGTCAGGAGCCAGGAGGGACCGTGGCTTACCGTTGTTATACACCAGCCGGAGGCGGTAGTGGATCCCGTTGTTTGTCTTCTCTGTCCCAGGCTCCTGCAGGGGTAAGACGGGAGGATGCTCCAAGAACTTCCAGCCTCCTTCACTCCCGCCCTTTTTCCCAGTCCCCCTCTCTTTCCTTCCCTTTAGCCCTTCACCTACCTGTGTCTACTCATCCCCCACCTACCCACTCATCTGTTCCAGTGTGTGTGTGTGTCCCCGAGCCCTCCCATCCCTCCCAGCACTGGTGCCAGGCAAGCCAACGAGCCTCTCACTCGGTCCTTTTCCACGAAGTCGATGAAGGCCGTGCGCTCCACCTCCACAGGCTGCCCCTGCCGGTCGTACATGGCCAGCACAAAGTGGAAGAAGTTGGATTTCCTGAGATTGGAGGGAGGCTGCTTCTCAAAATGTGCTCGTGCCAGGCCCACGCCGCTGTAGGAGGAAAGGAGCTGGAAAACCATCGAAAGGTCCCCTCTCCTCCCCGTAAGAAAGGCCCCAGAGCCTCTTGCCAGCAGGCAGGCTGGACAGGACCTGGCTGACAAGTCAAGAGTTTGGGCAAGAAATCAAATTGGATGGATTCTGGAACCTGTCCATCTGGCCATCTCAGTTCAGAAAAAGACCTGCCAGCACCAAGGCTGCTCCAGCTGGCTCCTTCGGGGATAAGGGGCCCAGCAGGCACTACATGAAGGCATCTCCACCCTGGGCCCCACATTTTGAAAGGGCAATCTCCAAAATCAAATACACAGACCATCTCATGGGACTGCCTGTCAGGGTATCAGGCAGGTTCTACGACAAATTCCCACTGGACCCCGGCCCATGGCTGAGAATTCCATGAGTCTGTGGCACCGCTGGGAAAAATGATGTTCATCAGATTCATCAAACTGGGTCCAGCCCGAACCCTGGGCTATGACCAAAGGTGGGGAATACCCTCCTCAGGTGTAGGGGACCTGCCTCCAGCTTCTGGAAAAATGAACCCTGCCCCTGCCACGGGCAGGAAGAACTTCTAGTCTGGCCATGCCAAGGGCTTCCTACTGGCTCCTCAGACATTCTGCCAGAAGTCAAGCCAGGGAAAGCAGGAGGAAGAGAAGAGCCAAAACTCCTCCAACAGGTATCTCCTGAGCTTCCCAGCGCCCAACCTCTGAGAAAGTGCAACAGGGAGGTGTGAGTGAAATGCCTCGAAGGGGAGCAGATACCCAAACAGGAAGCTGGAATGCCAAGCAAAGGCTTGTGCCTCCCCGAAGACGTCAGATTTCTTGGAGATGGAGGCATTTCCCTAGTCCTTGAGGAATAAGTAGGAACTCAACAGGTGGCAGAAGGAAAAGGGCAGAACAAACAGTCTAAGAAGAGGCTATATAAGTGAGGGTGGATATCAGGCACCATAGATCTTAAAAAGTGAAGTGAGACCCAGGAGCACAGGTGTGCTTGTAGTCTTAGGTACTAGGAAGGCTGGTGCAAGAAGATCATTTGAACTCATAGATTGGGAACCAGACTAAGCAACCTTCTTCAAAAACAAACAAACAAACAAACAAACAAACAAACAAACAAACAAACAAACAAAAACACCAAATAATGATAGAAAGTTCTTGCCAAGTCACGCACTAACACAGATACAAATCTTATGGTTTACTTTCTCTTTTGAGACAAGGTCTTCCAAACCATGTTCCTTAATTACCTCATAGCTCCAGATCCTTCCTTTAGGAGAAGGTGCTACAGGCACCCCTGCTGGGAAATGGGACATATGTGGGAGCTGGGAACCTTGCAACCCCCTCTAGGAATGAGTGCTTGAATTGGCTTGGCCTGGCGCTCCCCATGTATTAGGCAGCCAGCCTCCAAGACATTTCCCAATTATTCCTGAGAAGTCCCTTCTCATGTTGTGTCAGGATTGGTCTGTTTGGCCAACAAAATGCACTGGAAGTGACAGCATACAACTTGTAAGGCTAGGTCATAAAATCATTGTGGTTTCTGCCTGGCTCTCTCTTGAATTATCACTCAGAGGAAGCCAGCTACCATGTTGGAGAGATACTCAAGTTGTGGAGAGGTTCCCATGGGGAACTGAGTCCTCTGGCCAAAAGCAGCACTAACCTGCCAGCAGATCCACTAGGCTCAGTCAATCCTTTTGAAGACTGCAGCCCCAGCTGCCATCTTGACTGCAGCCTTAAGACAGGCCTTGAACCAGAACTACTCAGCTGATTCCTGACTAAGCAGCTGTGTCAGACAAGTAGGTATGAGTTGTTTTAAGCTGCCGAATCTGGGGTACTTTATGCAGTAACAGACAATGGATGCACCTGCTTACTCCAGTATTGCAGGATACTTTTGTTGAATGTAATTTGGGAAACATGACTAAAGGTCACTAGAAAGCTCTGAGCTGAGCAGAGCTTAGAAGATGTGGCAGGCGTGGAGGGTACAGTCAAGAGACTGCTGCAGGGATTCAGGGGACAATGAGAACGATGGGGCTGCCCTGAGAGACGTAAACACCAGTGTCCCAGATGCCCGTCAAGGGCAGGCCGCCTTGACAACGGCTGCCAAATTCATCACTGCTTGGTGGTTTTTGCCATACAGTTTACAATCAACTTACTCTGCTCCTTGGCTTCCAGCTAAGCCTTAGTATCTGGGATGTCGTGGGTATGAAGAACTGGCTATGTTTTCACTCATACAGATGACAATAAATAACAACATGAAAATTGTTCCTCCTGAATGCATGCTTGGGAGCCTCGGTGGCCACGTGAAATGCCGACTTAGGCAGAAGTTAAGAGTCTTCTAGTCCCATGACCAAGACATGGGGGAGGAGCCACCAACACTCTTCCCTACCAAAGGTTTCTTTCTTCAGGAGCATCCCCCGCCCTCCGTTCTTCCTCATTCCCTCCCCATTAGGCTGTGGTCCTTCCAGGCGGGGCTTGACCAGCCCCTCCACTGGGCTTCCCTAACCTGCTGAGGAGGCAGGGAAGCCCGAAGAGGACTTTGGATCACAGCAGGCCCCTGATTACTGTTGATGAACAGGCCATGAGGCTCCAACCCCGAGCTCCTCCCAGGCCAGCCTAGCTTGAATTCCACCAGGTACAGGGTCTAGGACCACCTAGTGGGAAATAGGGAGGGGATGGCCGTATGGAGTAATCCCAGGTCACATCTGCCCTTTGTTCTGTCATTCTGTAACTGGAAGAGGCTCAGACATTACAGAGAAAGAGAGACCTTGCCAGGGAGGAGTGCATGATGGTGAGAACCAGAAGTCCCCAGACCTCTTAGCACACTCTTCCTACAGCAAAGCCCCGGCACAGCCCAGGCCAGACTCCAAGCTGGTGCAGTCTCAGTCAGTCCTCTCCCACTCACTTGCTTGACAAGTATCAGTCAGTCCAGGGTTCTGATTGCCCCCAGCTCCTGCCAGGCTCTTGAGGTCCAGATTTGGGAAGTCTGGCCTAAGCCCCAAGCCAAATTCCTTTCACTGAGACCACCTCCCCATGGGAAGGGATTCCTGGGAATAGAAGGCACAGGGACCATAGGATGGGAACAAAGTTCCTTGGGGCCTCTGGACCTGTATCCAGAACTGCCAGCCAGGAGCTCCGAGGTGCTGCGGAGTCTCACACGCCTACACCCTTCCCCAAAGGGGGCGCTGTACTCAGCTCCACTTCTCTAAGCATCCTGTCTTGTCCTGTCCCACTCCTACTATACATGGTGTCTCAGGCAGAATCACTCTCCCGGGCTCATGAGGCAGTAATGACTAGGTTACATGTGCAGGGCAGAATCATTATGGAGCCCACTGCCGAGCCGTATTAATGACAGCTCTAGCCTTCCTCAGTCCAGGGGATGACACCAGAATGGGCAAGACCCCACTGGGCACAGGGCTGCTCCTTGCCTGGGAATGTCCTCAGCTGACCTCCTTCATACCTGGAAGACCTGTGAGGAGACCAAGGTAAGATAAGAAAGGGTTTTGCTTTCAGGACAGTCCAGTATCTCCTAGGACAAGAGACACAACGACCCCAGGCACAGGCTGAGTGGGGACAGGAAACAAGAGAAAACAAGCAGGTGGACTGTGCCTTCTTTAGGGAAGAAGTCCTCACAGCCCCTCCACCACAGCTGGCTAGGGATCAACCCCTGTTGCATTGACTGCAGGCCCCAGGGGGACAGCACTGGGGAGGAGAAAGGAGGGGTTGTTTGCTCTGCTCCCAGGGGAGCAGCTGATGTTCCTCTAATGAGAAAACAAACCAAGACAAAGAACCGAAGGAATCAGACATAACACTCAAAAGACTCAGAGGTGCCCAGTGGCTGCAAGCCCTGGTGGGTACATTCTGGGTACAGGTGTGTGGGATACAGGTGAGAGGTGAGGCACTGTCTGCTCTCAGTCAGGCTCTGGGACAAACAGACACAGATAAAGGTCAATGTCCCTGGTTCTGAGGCCTTTAGAGTGGAACTGTTCAACACAACCATCAGGGCATAAAGAAACGTTGAGATGTCTATTGATACTTACTAAAAGAAAGAAAAAGCTGGGGCTGGTGGGCAGGGTTATAATCCCAGCAATTTAGGAGGCTGAGGCAGAAGAATCTCAAATTCAAGCCCAGCCTGGGTACTTATTAATAACAACTTAGTGAGAGTCTGTCTTAAAATAATAATAAATAAATAGCCTGGAGATACTGTCTTGGATTCAATTCCCAGTACTACAAGAGAAAAAAATGGTGTGGTGATGCCCATCCAGCACTTGGGAGGCTGAGGCAGGAGAATTACGAGTTTGAGATTGGCCTGGACAACATGAGACCCCGTGTCAAAAAGAAAGGGGAGAGAGAGAGAGAGAGAGAGAGAGAGAGAGAGAGAGAGAGAGAGAGAGAGAAAGGTGTGGGGAGAGGATAATACAGCCCCTGAAGCCTGGAGAGGCAAATGTTTTATCTGGGTTCCCCTAGAAGCAGACACCCAGACAAATACTAATAGTTTGGGGGTGAAGGTGAGAGCTAGGGAGATGGGAGGGTGTAGGAGAGCCAAAGGGGGGAGGTAGAGGGATTGGGATATTGACACGCTACATATATGCACAAAATACTCAATCAAGTTCAATGTAAATATTGTGTATCACATATATACATAATGGGGAAAAACACACAGTTTATTGGGTAGTGGCTGTAGGAAGCCCTGGAGCGTGTGTGTGTGCATGTCTGTCCATCTGTCAGGTGATAAGACAAAGATGAAAAAGCAGCCCATAAAGGGGTGTTTTCAAAAGCCACCACCATGGGCAACTGGCACTCTGTCCCACAGGAATCTCTGGAAACAGAGGAATACATGCCGCAGTTACCTCATGGGCGACCGGGGATCAGAGGGGAGTTTGTTCAGCAGCTGCAGTTGGGCACTGAGGACTTCTAGGGTGGGTATGTCCCTGGCACTTTCAGGCCACTGAGCCAGTGGGCAGAGCAGGCTCTGGCCCCCCAGCAGGTCCTCCCACAAAGGTCAGCAGATGCTGGCAGCAGCAGACCCTTTACCAAAGGTCCTGGGGGGAGACAGGCAGGGGCCCAACACCAGCCCTCCAGAGGCCTGAGGCATGAAACAAGACTGAGTGCGGCTCGGCAGGCCCCAGTTCATGGCAAATGAAGCCCTTCCCACGTAGCGCGGGCATGGCGGGAGCCTGTAATTCCGAGACATTTCCCTCACTTAGCGTCATTACTGAACAAAGCAAGCCACAGAAGCGCCCTTCTCGGATAAACACAGCTGAATGGCGAAAAGTCACATTAACCACTTTTGCAAGATTCCAGAATGAATTACACATTTCCTCACTTTCTTAAAAGACTGTTTTAAACACACAGTGCAAAACGCTTTCCTGTCAACTCCAGAGGGTGCCAAGGTGGTGGAGAGTTTGCTCCTGTGCTAGGGAGCCCTGACTTGCGCGGAGAAAGCACTTACGTTCCTGTGTCCACCCTGGACCACTTACCCCTTTCCAACGTCTCCTCCTTCGAGGACCAAGTTAAAGGAAATTATGACACCAGAAAGGGCTCATTTGCATGTACATATATATTTTTTGAGACAGGACCCAGGCTGGTCCTGAACTCACTATGGAGCCCAGGCTGGCCTTGGACTCATGGCAACTCTCCTGCCTCAGCCTCACAAGTGCTGGGATTACAGGCATGCACCACCATGCCCAGCAAATATGGTGTGGAGGAATCAAACTCAGGTATTTAGCGCTTGATGTAGCACTAGCTAGGCAGCACGTCAACCGCTGAGCCATTCCTCTAGCCCTGCATGTATACTTTTTGGCCAGAACTGCGTCAGAAGCCTAGGGTCTAGGGGACACTGAGGACAACTTGTGCTTTACAGCCTAGGCCATTCAGGTGGCCTGTGCTCTGGAGTACACGGAGATGATGTGAGGACATGGTGGGGACTGCAGACTGTTGTTGCTGGGACCAGATAGAAGGTCCCTGGAGATGCTCCCATGAAAGGCTGAGCAGAAGCCCCAGGGCTCTGCTAGCGACAGCCATAAGCCTGCCAAGGCTCTCTGGCACAAAGTCCCCTTGCAGTTACTGTTCGCATCCACAAGTCACTTGTGGCTCTTTCCACCCCTGACCTCATGCTTACTATAAATAAGAACAATTCAAACACCAGCTACCCCAACCTCCAGAGGGAAGTGGCTAGGCTGGAGACCTGCTGCCCTTCTCCCCTCCCTGTGCAAAGCGAGCCTCCACTCTTGCCCACCGTGACTACCATGCTCCCTCCAGCTTCAGCTCCAGCTCGAACCTGGTCCATCTTTCAGTCTGGGAAGCTGGGAGAGTGGGGACAGACCCTACAGCCACCAGCAATGGCAGAAGGCTTTGTTAATCACCCTCGCCCTCCAGCAGGAAGTAGGAGCAAAAAACCCTGTACCCTGCGTCTCATCTCTGGCCTCTGATTTTCCTAAAGGCTCTCTGTGAAATCCACTCTTCACCCTGGCACGGCCCCCTTTTCCTAACTCTTTCCCCTAAGCAGCACACTGGTGCCTACGTTCCCCTGAAGACATCCGCTGGGACCCTGGAGTGACTGATGATTATCAAGCTGGGCCTGACATTCCTGCCCCCAACCAAGATCTATTGGTCTAGTCCCGCCCAGTCCCTGTTATGCCGGGAGCCTGGCAGTGCTGCAGATTATAAACAAATAAAAGCAGCGGCTTGCAGGGGCACACCCACCTCACAGACCTAGGCAGAGGGAGGGCTCAGTGGCTAGAGGCAGCTGCTCTGTGTGCGGACCGTCCTGCTGGAGAGTGTGTTGGATCTGCAAACACCACAGATCCCCTCTTCTACTGCCCTGGCAGCTGTTCTGCACACCTGCCCCCAGAAATCGGCTCAGCAACCCGGGTCCCTGGAGGAGGGGGCCGGAAAGGTGAAGGAAGGTCTCACGGCCTGCTCTCCTGCTCTCCCTCTGGCCTCAGTTCCACTTCCAGACTGCCCAACCACTTTCCTCCCCATCCTCTCGCCATCCACCCACAGGCCTGCCTGCCAGGTCCCAGGCTGAGGAGCAGCTATTAATTATTAAAGCAAACAAAAGCATTTCCTAGCAGGGAGGCTGGCCTGCAGCTGCTTACAGGAAAGGCAGCCCCAGCTGGCCTCCCTCTCCTGGGCCCTGCTCATTCGAGTACTGGGACCAGCTCATGGGAGAGGGTTGGCCTGGGCCCTCCAGGTGTCTCCTTCAGGGGAAGGGCCCTCCAGAGAAGCACACGGAAGAGAGAGCCACTCACTCCTATGCTGAGCCTGCTAGCAGGAGGACTGGCCGGCAGGGGGGACAGGGAAAGGTGGGCTAGGATTGGGTGTGAGGGTCTCAAGAAGAAAGTCCCATAGGTTTAGGGCGGACACAGGCACAGTAAAGACCAGGGTCCTTGGGCAGACTACAGTGACAGGTGACAGAATGATACGGGCAGAGAGGGGAAGCCTTCCCGAAAGCCTCTCTCCTGCCTCCTACGGATAGGTTCGCAGCCCCTCCTCTCCACCTCCTCTGCTCAAAACTTGGTTTCCTGTTGCCAGAGCCACTGCCTAAATCTCAGCAAGCTCTCTGGGCCTTCTCCTCCTCACCTACCTTCTGTAAAATCCTGGCAGTTTTTCTAAAGGCCAACTTGTAAAACTGGGGAGAGGCACCGGCTAGAGGACCTGGCCCCTGGAGCCTACCAAGGTGAAGCGGGGAGGTCTCACAGGAAAACCTGGAAATCTTTGCTCTCTGCTGTCCTCAACAGATACTCAGTTTCCCTACCGACCATGCAAGCCTGCCCTGGTGCCATGGACACAGGATGAATGAGCCACCAGCTTCGCCCAGGAGGAAGTGCCCAGCTGGCAGGACCAGGAAGAGGGGAACAGGCAGAGGACAGTGGGCTCTGGCCCATGGTAAGCACTCGTAGGTAGCCCTGAGAACTGTTCCCTTGGACAGGGGAGGCTCAGGCAGGGAGGTGCTGGGGCAGGGTGAGGTGATGGTCTTGAAGGCTGCTGAGACTGTCCTGAGTGTGGTGTGCTCAGGACAAGGGAATGGTTTTAAGAGAGAGCAGGGCTTCCTGGAAGTGACACAGAAGCTGAGAAAGAAAGTTGGGCTCAGATCGTGATGCCCTGAATGCTGACTATCCCAGAGGAAGCAGGACAGCGGACTCTGGCCTGAAGTAAGCATCCGTAGGCAGCACCAAGAACCATTCCCCAGGGCATGGGGGGAGAAAGAGCATGCTGTGGTGCACTGGGCCACTTTGTTTTTAATCAGGGCAAACATGATCAGGGATAAGTACTTTGGAAACGTTGCAGTGGTCTTAGTGCGTGGAAGATGGTTTGGGGGAGCGTGGGGAGTCTGGAGACGGAGCCGCAGACCCGGAGGCAGCGAATCGGGATGCAGTTATCCTTCGATCTAGGGAAGAGTGGGGTCAAGGGCAAGGGGGGTTTCATTGCTAAAAGTTGTGGCTGTGTAATCCCAGCACTCCAGGAGGCTGAGGCCCGAAGATTACAAGTTCAGGCAACTTGGCCAGACTTTGTCTCAAAATAAAAATAAAAAAAATTAAAAAGGGCTGGGAGTGTAGTTCAGTAGGAAAGCTCTGGGTTCCATCTCTAGTACCACCAAAATTATAAAAACAAATAAAAATAGTGGTTGTGGGCACTAGATTGGGATTAAGACACAGAAAGAACCTTGAAAACCAGGTGAGGAAGGCAGTGAGGACAATTCTTCACTCCCAAGCAGCTTTGCGGGATGTGGTGCCAGGTGCAGGCTGAAGAGGGAGTCAGGGCCAGGAAGAGAGATGTTCCTTGCTGCTGTTTTTGGGGGCTAGCCCTGAGCTGGGCGAGGAAGAAGATACAAAGGGGAAAGATGACAGGTGGGGTGGGGTGGGGGGTAGATGAGGAGGAAGGACTAGCATTGAGCACAAAGAGAGAATCAACCAAGTGTGTGGGGACTCCCAAGTGGGGCTTGCCATGGAAAAGTCTCTGGACCTGGGGATAAGCAGTTCAGGCTTGAAAAAAAAAAAATGCCTATGTTCAAACATTGGAAACCCTCTGAGTCCCAGAAATATGGCTCCAAAGTTTTGGACTGCACATTTCAACGCCACTCAAGCCCCGCCTCGGTGCAGAGAACACTACTGGTGGCCCAGTTGCGTGGGGGTGCCTGATGCCTCATCCCCACCCTTCCTGAACCGCACACTGGCTACAGGGCACTGCCTCCTTTGCATCTGCTTCCTCTTCTCCCAACCTGCTGGCTGGCGGCTGGCACAGAGGAGGAGGTCAGAGACCTTCAATCCGAGGCTCCGCTGTGCCTTCCATCTACGCAGCCCTTGGTGGGGATAAGGATGAACCTGGGCGGAGACACCGACCACCTCACCATAAAGAAAAGGCCAGAACCAACAGAAAGACATGCCAGATAGAGCTGTCAGCACAGCAGGGAAAAAGAAAATGAATGAGAAAAGTTTTTTTAAAAAGCACTAAAGTCCTGATGTAGTTGTATTGAGCAGGTAGGTAGGATCTAATATTTTATGTTCTGGTTTTTACAGAATATAGTTATATCACCTGCCAAACTTACACAAATTGATTCCCCTAAAAGATCCATTCTCATCCTGAAAAGACCACCTCCAGAGAGAGGTCGCAGCGCTCCCTCCTGATGGCCCTTAAGGGACAGGTACACCCAAACACCACTTTAGGTAGCTTGTGAAGCCCTGGGGTGCATGCCATTGAGTGACGTTAGGGTGGCCCATGAAGTGTCCCCTGGTGACGGGGACTGGGGATGAGAGTGTGGCACTGTGTGGCAGGCCTGGTCTGCTCTGGTAACTTCCTATCAGACTTTCTTCACGCTGCTAGGCAGCAGCTGCTCAGACTTTTGACAAACCAGTGCCCACCTGCCCCAGCTGTTGGGGTCCCCCCTGAAAGGCTGGCTGCTGTGAATTTCCATAGCATGTCCAACCTTCTCCCCTGCTCACAGGTGGAGTCACCAAAAAAAAAAAAAAAAAAAAAAAAAAAAAAAACAACCAAGATCCCAGATCCTGGAGAGGACAGGTGGATAAACCTGTAAAGTTCCTGTCCAATTTCCAAGGTCCACCCTCCACTAGGCCCCCTGCCCAGACTCCTGCAAAAGAACCGAGAGAAAATAAGCTGGGTGCTGGGTTCCCAGGGGTCCCTGCCTCGCACCAGACCAACCGAAAAAACACCTGGTGGAGAGGCGGAGCTCCGCCCCGTTCCCTTCCCTAATCAGTCCAGCCAGGCCGGCTGCCCACCTCATCCCGTCGCCGCTCTTCGGCCCGCAGCGGCACTCTGGCCCTGACAACTCCCATCTTCCAACTCCGAGGGGCGCGGGTGACGGGGAAAGGGGCAGGGACTCCCAGCTCGGCGGAGAGCCGCGAATCGGTGAAGCGGAGTCGAGGGCGGGTTAGACGGCGGGTAGCTTTTGAGTGGAGGATCCAACGCCCTCGGCCCCAGCGCGCGACAGGCAAAAATTAAAGCGGGACAGCCCGAACTGAGGCCGAAGCCCCGCCAGGCCCGCCCCATCGCCTGGGGGAAGCCGGGGCTCGGCGCGGCGTCCGCAGTCGGGGCGCCGTCCGCTCCCAGCTCGCGTGGCGGTAGGGACGCCACGCCGGCCGCGCAGCTCGAGTTGGCCGGGTCGCGCGGCGGGCTTACCTCTGCGCCGCGGTGTCGGAGTCCAGGATGCCGGCGCCCTGCATCCAGGAGCGCACAGAGCCCAGGCCGGCGGGCAGCAGCGGCTCCTCCTTGAGGCTCAGCCCGCCGCGGGGCAGGGCGTCCTGCGCGGGGAACATAAGGGCGCGCGGTCGGGGGCGCCCGGCACCCAGCCTCGCCGAGGCTGTGGCGTCGCGGCTCGGCCCGACCCGACGGCACCGGCGCCTGCGGGAGCGCAGCGCAGCGCCGAGTCCGGGCGGCTCCGCGCGCGCTCGCCTCTGGGCGCTCCCTCGGAGAAACGGGTCCGCGGGCGCCGCGCTGCGCCCTCCCCTCCCGGGGCGCGGGGCGGGGAGACTGAGGGATTCCCCCGCGGCCTGAGCGCGCGGGCGGGGAGGGCGGGAGCGGAGCCCGCAGGCGAGGCGCGCCCTGGCGGCGGCCCGGGGCCGCGGTCGTCGGGGGCGGGGGCGCGGGCGGGGGTCCGGGCGCCCCGGGGCCGCCGCCGCTCCCCCCGCCGCCCCACCTCCGCCCGCCCGCCCGCCCGCCCGCGGCGCCGGCGCGGGGCGCTGATTACCATCCGGGAGGCGGAGGCTGCGGGCGCGGAGCTTGGCGGCGGCGGCGGCGGCGACAGTGGCGGCAGGAGCAGCAGCAGCCGCGCGTCCCGGGGAAGGGCAGGGGCAGCGCCGGGCCAGCAGACGCCGCCGCCGCCGCCGGCGCCCCGCGCGCCCCGCCGCCCCGGCCCTGCGGCAGCCCCGGGCGGCAGCACCTGGAGCAGCAGCAGCAGCAGCCCGGCCGACTCCCCGCGGGGCCCGCTCCCCGCGCCGCCCCGCCGCGGCCGCCGGCGACCGCCGCTCCCCGGGGCCTGGCCGCGGGCCCGGGCCATCCCGCCGCCGCCGCCGCCGCTCCCGGGGGAGCGGGAGCCGAAGGGAGGGAGAGCAGGCGGGGAGGGATGTCGGGAGCGGGCGGGCCCAGGGGACCGGGGCCGGGGGAGGCGGGGGCGGGGCGGCGCGGCCGGCCGAGGGGCGGCCGGGGACGTGACATCATCGGGGGAGGAGCGGCCGGGCTCGGGCCGCGGCGGCGGGGCGGACCCTGGCGAGTCGGTGGCCGGGGCCGGGGGTTGCGGCCTCCCGGAGGCCTCGGGAGGGGACCGGGCGGACCGAGCGGGCCGGGGGCGGGGGGCCGGGGAGGCCGAGGCAGGGAGGATCGGGAGCGGCGCCGCGAGGGTGCCCGGCCAGAGCCGAGAAGCGCGTCGCTGCGCGCAAAGGGACCTCCGGTTGCCCTCGGACGAAGCTCCGGCGTCATCCTCGCGGCCCGTCTCCCCCCGCCCCGGGCGCGCTCCGTCCTCTCCGCGCCCGACGCGCGGTTCCGGGACTTGTGCTTCTTTTGACGCCTCCCGGCTCCTCTCTTCTACCCCGGGCTGTCCTCCGAGCTCCCCCTGCGAACCTGACCTCCGCTTAACCCCCGCCGGCCTAGTATTCAACCTTCTCCCTCTGTTCCCGGACGGGACCCCAGACAAGCCTGGCTCCGCCTCTGCTCTCCCTCCCGTCTCACGTTGCTGGGCGGCCCGAGCCGGACACATTTTCATGCGCCTTTCGGAAACCTCTTGATACCCGACTACACATTGGACTCTGGAGCTTGAAGCCCGGCTTCACCTCGGCTTTCTCCCCAGACACCCCACTTTCCGATCCATGTTCCTCTTTTATTAGTTCCTGGAACAGAAACCATGTGGCCCTTGACCCGAGTACAGGTCCATTTCTGCTCCCCTGCTCACATCGTGGCCTGGCAGGTCCTGGACAGGCTGTGCACACGCCGTGATGAGTCCAGCACTTTCCTACGGTACAGCACTGGGGTGGCCTGCCTTGGTGGACCTTGTCCTCTCACATTCCTGGAGCGTCACCTTCCTCTTCCTACTGATACCCTCTTTTGGGAGATGGTTAGCCTTCCGCCCCACGATGACCCAGACGAAGTGTCCTGAGTCACCGCTAGGCCTCCAGCTGTTCCATAGGGTCCCCTCCTTATCCCCTGACTTATTTTCTCTTTACACCCTTCACTGCTTCTGCATCTGCAGCTTGGCTCTTGCTTCTTGAGGTCTCAGCTGTTACCCCCAGGTGGGTTGTCAAAGGTGTGTTGCCACAGGAGGGGCTCTTGTCCCAACTCCCAGCTCCATCTTGCTAGCCAACTCTAAACGTTGCTTCTCACTGTGTGGCCCTGGGCCTGCAGCTTTGACCTGACCTGAGAGCTTTTTAGAAATGCAGAAGAATCTTGGGCCCCACCTGGCCAGACCTGCCCCGTCAGAACCTGCCTTTGAGGGGGATCCTAGGCGATCTGCATACACATCTGTGTTTGAGAGGCAGGCCTCTAGAAAGCCCCGAAGTATGGGACAGCTGCACCCTTCGCCCTAACTCTCCTGCATATCCCTAGTTGCCATAAGGTGCCACATCTAGTGGAACAGACACAGGCGGTGTTGCCCAAAGCCCGCTGGCTCTCCCAGGGGTGTCTGTGCTTCTCAGCCACCTCCACTCCTGTCTCCTTCAGCCCAGAGATGAATGTTGGATGTCTTTCTTGTGCCATCTTCTGCCCTGAGAACGCCCCGTCCAACTGACTGTTTAGCCTTGACCTTCCCTCTTTTCTTTCTTACATTTTCACACCCTTAAAATAACTGTCTCATTCTCCACCCTCTTCTTCTTTAAACTCTGCCCCTCTTGTTTCTCAGAAAGCTCACAGGAGCGCTCCACCACGGATGCCTTGGGAGCCCCCACAGGCCACTCCTGCCTGGAGCTCCGGGGCTGGCTTCTCTCCAGCTCTGCTGCCTCAACTCTCAGACTCTGGTCCCTGTGAGACCTCGGGCCTCTGACCTTCTGCAGCATGGACTCACACCTCCTCCCCTTCAGCACACAGGGAGATCCCTGATGATCACAGTGCCTTTGTTTCTCTTCCTACCCTCTGAGCATCCCAGGCTGCAGTGCCTGGCTCTTTTCTCTTCTTCCCCTTGGAGAAGCCACATGCTTCCAGTCTCAGAGACGGTCCACCCCTGCAGAAATGCTCTAGCCTAGGCTTTGATCCTGCTTGCATCTGTGCTGACCTCTGGTGAGGACAGAGCTAGGCTGGACTGCGGGACAGGAGACGAGTACACACTTTCAGGCAGGATCCTATCCCAGATGGCTCTTCCCCTAGGCTGTGCTGGAGCTGCTTGGTCTCCACATGCCTGTTCCTCACCAACTAACCCTTATGCTGTATGTGTCCACACCACCTCCTCCTGCTGCCTATCAGGCTTGGGTGTTGTTAGTGATACCTTTGTCTTCCCACCCACAGCCACCTGTTTTTAAAATCTCTGCCTTTTTTTTTTTTTTTTTTTTTTTTTTTTTTTTTTTTTTTTTTTTTTTTTTTTTTTTTTTTTTTTGTGGTGCTGGGAATCAAACCTGGAGCCTTGTGCATGCCAGGCAAGCGTTCTCCCATGAGATACACTCCAGCCCATGTGTCCAGTCTTGATTCTCCCTTCCACAGCAATGTTCCTACCTCAGAAAAAACTTTCACAGTGCAACTTGGCCAGCCAGGTGTGGTGGCTCATGCCTGTAACCGTCACACTCTGGAAGGCTGAGGCAGGAACATTGCAAGTTAGAGTCCAGTCAGTCTCAAAACAACAAAAATGGGCTTGGGCTGCAGCTTAGTATGAAGGCTCTGGGTTCAATCCCTAGTACCAAGAAAAACAAAAACAAAACTAGTGAAACTTAGTTCCTCTTAAATATCTCTCATGGCTTCCCAGATAGATATTTAGGGACTCAGTTTAGGGACATCCCAGATGCACTGAGGCCTGATCCTCTACCTCTCCCTAGTCTGCCTTTCCCCCAGTCCCTTGGTGGGGGAGTTCCCTGCTGGCCTGGCGGGAAGAGTTCACCTTTGCCCATACTCGGCTCCCACGTGCTCAGTCTCTGCCTGGTTCTGCTGGAATCTTGGGAGGTATCTTAGTTACTTTTTCATCTCTGGGACAGAATACCCGACACCTACAACTTAAGGGAAGAAAGATTTATTTTAGCTCAAGGTTTCAGAAGGTCTCAGTATGTTTTATGGGTGGGCAACTGGAAATGGTAGAATCACATGGTGGGGCTGGAGCTCCAGATACAGAGATCCTCACAGCATGGCAGAACAAGACCAGTCTGGGAGGAGGAGGAGGGGTGGAACCAGCACACGCCCCTCCAGGTCAAGCCCCAGGTATCTGCCCCTTCTAGCCAGGTATCCATAGGTACGTGAGGCTTTTGGGGGACACTCCAGGCCCAAATCACAACAGCAGGAATACCCCTTTTAGATCATAGCTTTCTTCCAGGAGACAACAAGGTCCCCTGCCTTTTCATGATGTTGCCTCATGGTTCTGGAAGGTTCTTCTGCAGTAGATTTGGGGTAGGTGCTCAAAATTAACCTGAGGCACAGGGGGAACTGCTCTGTGGCAGTGAGCAAAGGCTGAGCCATTAGCTGAGGTGGGCCCCTAGCTCAGTGGGTCTACTTTATCCCAGCTTCATGGAATAGAAAAGAACAGCCAGGTGATGTTTGAGGATTTTCATAGCCTGCAGGCCCACAAAAGGGCTTCTGGGTTAGGGCTGCTGAGCTCAGGAGCAAGGAGTGATGAGGGGACCTCTTAGACTAGGTGAGAAGCCAGAGGACAAATCCTGGGCTACTCCATGGGGTTAGAGGTAAGTAGATGGGGTGATCAAAATATGGTGAATGTTTACCCCTTTTATATTTTACAATTTTAAAAAAATTTTCTTTTTATTGAGACAGGGTCTCACTCTGTAGCCCAGGCTGGTCCTGAACTGACTATGAAGCCCAGGCTGGCCTCAGACTCATGGCAATCCTCCTGCCTCAGCCTCCCCAGTGCTGGGATTACAGGTGTGTTCTACCCCCACCCCGACTCTCCATTTATGTGGTGCTGGGAAATCCAAGGCCTTGCACTTGCTAGACAGGCCCTCTAACCACTGTGCTATTCCTCCAGCCACAGAAATATGTCTTTTACTATAACAAATTTTAAAAGGTTGAATATTCCCCATATATGTTGAATGTACCTTGTATCTCTGGTTCAGATCCATTTGAAAGTCTGTGTCTGAACTCTTTTGATTTTGCGTTATTTACCTCAGTTTCGTTGGCAGGTCCCCCATTTCCATCTGCTGCAACTGCTTAATAGATGGGGATCTGGGGAACTAGAGGGGTGGTAGTAATAGCAGACATTTTGCCCAAGTCTACTGGAACGCCACTTCCTTCTGGCTGAGGCAGGGGCTCCCCTCAGACCTCTAGTCCAGAGCCTCTGACCTCATCCTTTCCCTCAGAGCTCTTGGCATGTGTTTTGAGCTAAGATTAAGTGAGAATAAAACCTGGGCTGTGCCCTTAGGGACCTCAGGACCCCTACTGGTGGGAGATGGGCAGACCTGTAGATATTCAGGGTCACTCCAGAGCACCCTGGGCTGTATAGAAGCAGAGGCAAGTACTGGGAGAAACACAGAAGAAAGGCCTAATCCTGAGGCAAGAGAAGGGCACATTGGGCAGAAGGGTCTGCCTACAGAAGGACTAGTAGAGCTGAGTGAGTGCGTTTACTGCCTTGCTTCAAAAAGATGGAGGAAGTGGGGCTGGAGGGATGAATGGCTCAGCAGTTAAAGTGCTTACCCAGCAAGCGCTAAGACAAGCCATAATTACCTGGGTTCGATTCCCCAGCACTGCATTAGCTGGTCATGGTGGCACACGCCTGTAATCCCAGCACTCAGGAGGCTGAGACAGGATGCGAGTTCAGGACCAGCCTGGGCTGCAGAGTGAGACCCTGTTTCAAAGGAAAAAAAAAAGATGGAAGAAACTGGGTATGGTGGCATCTGTAATCCCAGCACTCAGGAAGCTGAGGCAGGAAGATTGCTGTACTGCTGTGAGTTTGAGGCCAGCCTGAATCATATAATGAGTTCAGGACCAGCCTGGACTATTCTCAAAAAAAAAAAAAAAAAAAAGGAGGAGGAGGAAACTAGAAACTTTACCTTCCCCTCCCGTGCCCCGGAAATCTGGGCCTAAAGACAATACTTTTTAAAATCAAAAGAAGAGTGGAGAGCGAAGGTGCATACCTGTAATCCCAGCGCTCTGGAGGATTGTGAATTTGAGCCCAGCCTGGCCAATTAGGCAATCTGTGAGATCCTGTTTCAAAAAAGAGCTGGGGATGTAGTTCACTGAGAAAGACCTGCGTTCAACCCCACGATCCTGCAATAAATAAATAATTATAAATAAATTCAGTAGAAGGAACTTCAAATTCCCACACACCAAATGTTTGTGCAGTCAGTAGAAAATGTGCATCCAGGGGCTGGAGGAACATCATCGCCATTAGAATGCTTGCCTCGCAAGTGCAAGTGCCTTGAGTTCAATCCTCCAGCACCACTAAACCAGGCATGGTGGCACATTCCCGTGATCCCAGCACTTGGACTACATAGTGAGAGAGTTCAGGATCAACCTGAGAGAGACCCTGTCTCTAAATAAATAAATAAATAAATAAAGTGTAACCATGGTGTATTAAGTGAGGCGCCCTTGCGTAGGCTGTGTACTGTGCTGTAGCACCCCCTGGAGGCCCACAGTGTCAGACCAGTGCTTGGCTCCTGGCTCCACTTCCTGTTAAGTCCCCTGATGGGAATGTAAATGTAAGAATAAGAAAATTAAAGAATTCACTAATTATGGCTGCTTGTTCCATAAAGAAAACAAAGAACATGAAGGCCATTCTGGGAGGCTTCCTGGCAGCTGTGCTCCAACTCTCAACCTTCCTCTCTAGTGACTTCTGAAATCAATTGTGTTGGGGGAAATCCACACTGTGTTGGTCTTGCCTTGGAATGTATCACGTTCTGGGTTTCTAAGCCGAATTATTCAATGTTGAACAATAGCCCAATAAGAGCTATAATGGTGGACCCCTTTTGGCAGGAGAGTTGAGTTTCCATCCCATCTCTGACCTGGAACAAAGGCTAATGTGTCCCTTAATTATTCCTGGCTGTCCATACCTCCCGCCAGTCATAAATAATCTCAAAAGTCAGCCAGTCTCAAAGGTCCCTACTGAAGATCAGGAATCGGCCCATTTTCCCTCATGCATCAAGCTATGCTCCTCTGTGCTGGGTTGTTTTGTTTGTTTGCTTGGTTGTTTTGTTTTGTTTTAGACAGGGTCTCCCTCTGTAGTCAAGCAGGCCCTGAACTCACTATGTAGCCGCCAGGCCTCCATGCTGTTTTTGCAGAGCTGTATTTTCCCTTTTGTTTCTCCTCCAGCTTTCAGAGAGGCTCCAGGGACAGCACCTTTCTAACCCAACACAGGAATGGCACCAGCACTGTCCCTGAGTGCTGTCCCTTAGTACCCACTGGGAATGGCAAAAACAACCAAACCTTTGTAATGAAAGTGATGGAATTCCTCCTCAGAGTGCTGGTAGGCAACAGGAAAGGGAACCATTACCCCTGGAGAGGAGTGGAGTGGCAGAGGGCACCGCAGAGTTGTTCCAGTGCTTGCCTAACACGCACAAGGCCCTGAGTTTGATTCCCCAGCACCACTAGTCTGGGCTAGTAAGCAAAAGGCCCGCCCGAAGCCAAGGTAGGACGGCTGAGACTTTGAGGCCTGCTCACAGAGTGAGTTCAGGGCCAACCTGGGCTACAGAGTGAGACCCTATCTGTCTCAAAAAGAGAGAGAGAGTGGAGTAGGAGGTAGTACATTCATAATTTTGTATTTTTCTTAAGAACCTCACCATCTAAGGTATAAAACTTATTCTTCCAGTAGGACCTGGAATTGAGTAGAAATAGTGGAACAGTTCAGATAAGATTTTTTTTTTTTTAAAAAGACCTAAATTAAGGCAGGGTCAGTGGAGAGTGAGATGTGTCAGATGTGTCGCTAACTGGTCCATAGCTTTAGTGTGTGTGTGTGTGTGTGTGTGTGTGTGTGTGTGTAATAGAAATTGAACCCAAAGCCTTCATGCTGAACTGTCTGTATTCCCAAGACTTTTTAAATTCTGAGACGAAATACAGATCTCACTAAGTTGCCCATTCTGGGCAACTGCGATCCTCTTGCCTCTACCAGAGTTCCCAGAGTTCTGGAATTATAGGTGTGTGCCCACATGCCTGGATGGCTTATAGCTTTTGCAGACAAAGATTCTTTTTTTCTTCTCTCCTATATGCACAGTGCACAGAACAGTCCCTGGTGTGTAAATACTAATGGAATGTATATCTTCTTGGGATCCAGAGGTCAGGAAATCATGACTATGCAGTATGTGGGTACCCTGTGGGGAGCACATCAGAGACCTCAGCATATCTACCACCTGTCCCCTAGCCCTGCTCTGCCTGCCACCAGTTGCCACCCTGGGGGGAAGGGCATGAAGATGTCTTTTCTCTTAGCACTCACAGCCTCTTGGCCATTTGGAGCCAGGTTCTTGGAATGTGTGCCCTAGTGGAAAGGACCCTGGACTTAGACTCTGGAGACCTGGGGAGACATGGCATGAGTTGGTGAGTCATTTGGAATTTTCAACTTCATGGATAAATCTGAGGTCCCGGGGGCCCAGTTTGTGATAGTAAGTACTTAATTCTGCCATTCAAAATTAAACCCAAGCCAGTCTCAGGGATGCGGGCCTGTAATACCAGCATTGTGGGAGGCTGAGGCAGAAGAATTACCAGTTTGAGCCCACCCTGGGAAACTTAGACAGATAGATTTCAAATCAAAACTAAAAACTGGGCTGAGGATGTAGCTGAATGTGAAAGCCCCAGGCTCAATCTCCAGTATTACACACACACACACAAATTAAACCTGATTTATAGCTTTTGCTAGTTTTCTTTTCTGTTACTTTTCCCTTTTTAAGATAGAGTCTTGCTCTGCAGTCTAGGCTGGTACTTAATTCACTATGGAGCCCAGGGTGGCTTCAAACACACAAGAATCCTACCTCAGCCTCCTGAGTGCTGGGATTACAGGCATGCACCACCTTGCCCCTCTTATTATGGGGTGCTGGGGATAGCACCTGAGATTTGTGCTTCCTGGGATAGTGCTTTAATCACTGAGCTACACCCCCAGCACTGGGTGATCACTTTGGCCCAATACTCATCATTCAAAAAAAAATTGAACAATTTTAGTTGGACATGGTGGTACATGCCTGTAATCTCAGCACTTTAGAGGTTGAGGCAGGAGGATAGCAATGAGTTTTGAGGTCAGACTGAGCTGCATAGTGACTTCAGGACCAGCCTGGACTACAAAGCAATACTCTTGTCGAAGAAGAAGAAGAAGAAGAAGAAGAAGAAAAAGAAAAAGAAGAAGAAGAAGAAGAGGAGGAGGAGGAGGAAGAGGAGGAGGAGGAGGAGGAAAGAGGAGGAGGAGGAGGAGGAGGAGGAGGAGGAAAGAGGAGGAGGAGAAGGAGAAGAAAGAAAGAAAGAAAGTTAATAAAGTTTTTTGATGTTACCCATACTCACTTTTGTCCCTCACCTCTGTAACTGTGGGTCCTGCTGGTTGGCCCTCCTGGCTGCGTATTTGGTCCCATATGCCCCGTTTCTCCTTGACCCTGACCTGTCCTCTCCATTTATTCACTTACCATGCCCTTCAGAATTCCGTCTGCAAGATTAATCAACTTCTCATGGGCTTACCATTTCTCTGTTTTGTTGTTGTTATTGTTGTTTTTGTTTGGAATAGGGTCTTGCTCTGCAGTCCAGGCTGGTCCTGAACTTACCATGTAGCCCAGGCTGGCCTCAAACTTGTGTCAATGCTCCTGCCTTCCTGACTGCTGAGATTACAGGCATTGCCACCACATCCTGCTTTGTGTGCTGCTGGTGAGTCAAACACAGGGCCTCCTGCTTGGTAAACAAGTGCTGTAACTACTGAGCTACCCCTCAGCCCTCTCATCATTTCTTTCCTGAGTTTCTCCAACTTCTAGCCTTAACTGGAACACAGATGACACCTGCCGTAGACTGGATGATCATGCCCCCTTCACATTCATATGTTGAGACTCCCAAGAGACGTGTTTGGAGACAGAGATTGTGAAGAGGTGGCAGAGGTTAAATGAAGCAGAAGGGTGGGGCCCAAGCCAATTAGGTCACTCCTGTGTGGAAAAGGATGGGCGCTGTAGCTCTCCCTCTCCACCAAATGATGGCACAGTGGAAAGGTGACCATATAGGGGCTGGAGGAATAGCCCAGCGGTTAGAACTCTTGCCTAGCAATGCAAGGCTCTGGGTTCAATTCCTCAGCACTATATAAGCCAAGTGTGGTGGTGCAGACCTGTAATCCTCGCTGAGGCACGAGGATTGCCATGAGTTCTAGGCCCGCCTGGGCTACATAGTGAGCTTAGGACCAGCCTGAACTGTGAAGACCCTGTCTCAAAAAGAAAGAAAGAAAGAAAGAAAAAAGAAAGAAAGAAAGAAAAAATGTTGATCATCTCTGCCTTGAAAGAAGCCCTTACTATGAACTCAGCCCATCAGTACCTTGACCTTGGGCTTCCCAGGCTCCAGAACTCTGGGAAAATAAATTTCTCTTGTATAAGCTTCTCAGTTCATGTTGTTGTCGTTGTTGTTTTATGGATACTCTCTTCCCTGAGGTCTTCTCTTAAAATTTATTCCCTTCACTTCATATATGTAAATATCCAGGATTTAATCTCATCTTATTTCCAGCCTAAGAAGTTGTCTTGTTATTACTTCATACATGCTGGCAGAAGATTTGATATTCTTGGATTGGGAACAAGCACCTCTGTTACTCACAGTACACCAAAAGGCATTGCACTGGTTTGGTTAAGTCACAGGGACGGTGTTTGCAAAGGGCCGCAGCTTGGTCACCATGGTCACCATCCATGAACCAAGGCCAATGAGTGACAGAAAAAGTACTTGAATTTGTACCAGTCAGACTGTAACAAGGTTGTAATGACCTGTTTGTACACGTGTGGAGAAGGAGACGAGCAGGAGGAGGTTGCGTATTCTGGAATTCTCACGGTTGGCTGGCAGAGGGCACAAATGAGCTCTGGACTGGCCTTGTCCATGGGAATTTCTCGTTTTCATAGCCCTCAGGCAGCAGGATGCATCCAGAGGGGTCAGGTTGTCAGCCACAGCTGCCGTTCAACGCAGATGGGCAAGATGAGTCTGCTACGCTGCAGTGTCAAGCCTATGGGACAGAGAACCCTGAAGCACTCACTCTTCCCTGCGCCTGAGGTGTGTTTAGTTGGTCTCTGTGGCCACAGAGGCAGTACATCCCATTCCAGTAGCTCTAATCTTTTTCTACTCATATTAGGCCTGTTGTTTAGATTTGCCAGGCATGAGAGGAAAGAGGTGTTTTTACAAAATATTCAGACTCATTGTATCCACCACCCCAGCCTCTGTGGACCAGGATGGGGGCAGTTGGCAAGCAGTGTATGCAGCCAGGCTACTGGCCATCTCATTCATGATCTAAGATTATGATAATCCATCAAGGGAATCCTGGTAGCTGGAGCTGGAGGAATAGCATAGTGGTTAGGATGCTTGTCTAGCAAGCATAAGGCCCCTAGTTCAAGTTTCCAGCACCATTTTAGTTGGATGTGGTGGTGCATACCTGTAATCCTGGCACTCAGGAGGCTGAAGCAGGAGGATTGCTGTGTGTTCAAAGCCAGTCTGGGCTACATAGTGAGTTCAGGAGTAGCCCAAACTCCAGAGAGAGAGAGAGAGAGAGAGAGAGAGAGAGAGAGAGAGAGAGATCCTGATTCAAAAAGAAAAAAAGAAGAAAAATAAAAAAAGAATCCATGTGCTAAACCAGAATGAGAATTAGGTAGAATAAGGTTTGAGTCCCCGTGTCTCTCTTGCCAGGCTGATACTTGGAAGGTCTATCAACCATATCTGCTCTTGATTCTGTGTCATTGGTGCTAGGCTGAGTGTGAGCACCACAGGTTGTTCCTCAACCAAACCACCAGCCAGGACCCTGGGGTCTCTGTGGTTTAAGGACCAGGCTGAGCCAGCAGCTTTGCCTCCGGTGGTAAAGTAAGGAATAAAATTCCACAGAGTTTTGCTGCCACCTTTCCATGTCAGACCCACATGATGTTATGTTGGCTAACTGTGCTTTCGATTTCTCTCTCTCTCTCTCTCTCTCTCTTCTCTCTTTTTTTTTTTGAGAGAGGGTCTTGCTCTGCGGCCCAGGCTGGTCCTAAACTCACTGGTGTAGGCCTGGTTGGCCTTGGACTCATGGCAAACCTCCTGCCTCAGACTCCTGACTGCTGAGGATTACAAGTGTGCACCACCACACCCAGTTTATGTGGTGCTGTGTGTGTGTGTGGCGGGGGGGATCAAACTTGGGTACTTAGCGCTTGACTTAGCTCTTGTTGGGATTACAGGCCCAGTGTATGAGGTGTGCTTTTGAATGCAGCATTCCTGTTTGACTAGTGAGGCCTTTGTGTCCTTTTTTGTTTGTTGGTTTTGTTTTTATGTTTTTTTTTTTTTTGGCGACAGGGTCTTGCTCTGTAGTCCAGGCTGGTCCTATGTAGCCAAGGTTGACCTCAAACTCATGACAGTCCTCCTGCCTCAGCATTCCAAGTGCTGGAATTACAGGTGTGCACCACCATGCCTGGCCCATGTGTGGTGCAGGAGTGAAGTCAGGGTTTTAAGCTTCCTAGGCAAGTACTCTAACTACTGTCCTATTCCTCCAGGCCCCTCCCTTTTTATTTTTTGTCTTTTTTTTGAGATAGGGTCTGGCTCTGTAGTTTATGGTGGTCCTGAACTCACTATATAGCTCAGGCTGGCCTCAGACTAATAGTAATCCTCCTGTCTCAGCCTCCCAAGTGCTGGGATTACAGGTGTATGCCACCTCACACCCAACTAATTTTTATGTGGTTCTGGGGAATCAAACCCAGGGCCCTCAGTGTGTTAGGCAAGTACTTTAACCACTGAGCTATGCCTCCAGCCTCCCTCCCTTTTTTAAAGACAGTATGTCACTTTGTAGTGCAGAGGGCCCTGAAGTCATTATGTAGCTCATGCTGGCCTCGAACTCAGATATCTTCCTGTCTCAGCCTCCTGAGTGCTGGGATTACAGGCTTGTGCCACCACATCCAGTTCATGTGGTGCTGGAGAATTGAGCCCAGGGTCTTGTACTTGACAGGAAAACACCTTTTGTGTCCTTAAAAACATTGAATCTTTTTGGATGAACCCAAATATTTGACTTTTTAATGAAACCAGTCTGAGGTGGGACTTGCAAGCATGCTGCTGCTGCTGCTGCTCCTTCTCCTCCTCTTCCTCTTCTTCCTCCTCCTCCTCTCCTTCTCCTCCTCCTCCTCCTCCTCCTCCTCCTCCTCCTCCTCCTCCTTCTCCTTCTTCTCCTTTTCCTTCTTCAAGACAGGGTCTCACTCTGTAGCCCAGACTGGTCCTGAAATCACTATGGAACCCAGGCTGACCTTGAACCTTGAACTAATGACAATCCTTCTGCCTCAGGCTTCTGAGTTCTGGGATTATGTCTGCTCATGTGGTGCTGGGGAATCAAACCCAGAGCCTTGAGGAATAGGTAGTGGTTAGAGTGCTTGCCTAGCAGGTGCAAGGTCCTGAGTTTGATTCCCCTGCCCCATTTAAGTTGAGTGCAGTGGCACATGCCTATAGTCCTATCACTTGGCAGGCTGAGGCAGAAGGATTGCTATGCATTGAGGCCACCCTGGACTACATAGTGAGTTCAGGACCAGCCTGGACTGTAGGGCGAGATTCTGTCTCAAAAAAAAAATCGTTTTAAAATTCCCTTTTAGTTTCACTTACACATTTAAACTAATTTCTGACAGTAATTATAGGAAATTCAAGCCTGGGTTATACAATTAGAAAAACTGCCCAGAGCAAAGAACATGATCCTGCAACAAAAACAATGAAGAGTACAATACAGTGTAAATGACAGGCTAGGAGACTGAAGGGAAAGCCAGACACACACCTTATCCTATGCATTGTGTAGTGTTCATATGATGCCTCTAGTGCTCAATGGGTAATGTTCACTTAGTAGACCTTAAGAGCAACAAACACATAGGAATACATTAAGAAACAAGCCAGAGCTGAGTGTGGTAGTATATGCCTGTTATCCCAGCACTTGGGAGGCTGAGGCAGGGGAATGCCTTGATTTTTTTCTTTGAGACAGGTTCTCCCTCTGTAGTTGAGGCTGGTCCTAAACTCAGTACATAGCCCAGACTGGCCTCAAACTCAGGTAATCCTCCTGCCTCAGCCTCCTGAGTGCTGGGATTACAGATGTGTGCCACTATGCCCAGTTTATGTTGTGCTGGGGAATCAACTTGGGGCCTTGAGCTTGCTGGGCAAGCACTAGACCTACTGAGCTATTCCTCCAGCCCTGCCTTGAGTTTTAGGCCAGTGTGGGTTACAGTGAGTTCAACCCAGCCTGGGCTACATGCTGAGCTTAGGACAAGACTCAACCATAGATTGAGACCCTGATAAGCCACATTTCATCAGGCAGGTTCAGAGTAGCTAAACTTGATGGGTCAAGTTGTCCCCAAATAAGGAACTCATACCCAGATGAGGAACTCCTTCCTAGATAAAGAACTCTGATAGCTTAAGAAACTCCATATCTTGCAATGGCTAAGGCGAAATCTAAAATTAAGTAGGTCCTGATGCCACTGTCGACCCTCCTGACCCAGGGTCTGAGGTCTTATCTTGAATCCTCAAATTTGATCTTAAGCCACTGAGTTTTATGCTAATATGCACCAATCAGTAAATACCAAATATATAGAAAATGAATACATATAATCCATAGAAAAATATTTATGTAAAATAGTTTATAAAAGATGATTATAATAGTCAATCAATTGACATCCTTGTCCCTTCTCCTGCTTGCAGGGGAGTTCCTACTTCAACCTCACTTTATCCCTTGCACTTGTCCCAGTAAAGCTACTTTCTACTTCCCTATTGCTTTCTTTGTTCATGGTGTTCATTCTTAGACATCCGCAGAACAGGAACCCTGGTTTTGAGCTCTGAGACAAGCCAGGTGTAGTGACACAGGCCTGTAATCTCAGCCCTCTGGAAGGCTGCGGCATGAGGAACACAACTTTAAGCCTAGCCTGGGCATGTCAGCGATTTACTGAGACTCTATCAAAATAAAAAAGGGCTGGAGGTGTATGTAGCTTTGTGCAAAGGCCCTGGGATCAATCTCCAATAGCCGTTAACTCTTCCCCCACCCCCCAAAAATAAACCTGCCCCAAATAGCTGCTCAATGTCTTGTTAAACCCAGGTCTTTGTTTGATGAGCAGAGTCACACATTTTCCTTAAATGTTATTCTGAAGTTTCAACATAAATACGATGACTGAAAGTACTGCAATAAACGAAGAGCTACGTGTCCCATTACACTCCATCACGAAAGAGAAAAAGAAAACTAAGCGGGAACTCAGTGCAAGCCTCAAAGAAAACATCAAGCTTACCGGAAGGGCCGGAAGTTGGGGTCCCGGCTCCTCTAGCTTCTGGCGTCACTTCCTGCGCGACTCTTTGCGCAGAACATGGCGGCTTTGAGTGGTGTCCGCTGGCTGACCCGAGTGAGTTTCCGGGCACGCCGGCAACGGCCGGGCGGGTGGGTGATTGGGGGTTGGTTCCAGGGTTTCCTAAGGCGAGGCAAGGTCACTGCAGCGTTTGGGGTCTGGAGGTCCCAGATCTGACCTCACAGACTGTGGGTCTCCGTTGCAGGCGGTGGTCGTCGCCCGAAACCCTGGAGCATGGAGAGGTCTCAGTACTTCACCCGCGGTGCAGGCCGCTTCGCAGGTATGCGCGAACCCCCTTCTGGCGTAGCCCAAGCGCCTCTCGCGTTCTCGCGTGTCCCCTGCTCCACTGCCCCCCCCCCCCCCCCCCCCCCCCCCCCCCCCCCCCCCCCCCCCCCCCCCCCCCCCCCCCCCCGCCGCCATCCCTCGTCCTCCTCCCTGCTCCCTGACCCTGCTCCCGCCCGAGCCGTACCTCAGCTGTCCCCATTCATAGTCCCAAGACGTGAGGGTGGAAGGCGCGTTTCCTGTGACCATGCTACCGGGAGACGGCGTGGGGCCGGAGCTCATGCATGCTGTCAAGGAGGTGTTCAAGGTGAGTGGTTTGGAGGATCTGTCAGGCTGCAAGGACAGTCGGGGAGGTTGGAAAAGACTTCCCCGACCTGACGCCATGCTTGTTTGGTTTTTGCCCCTGAAGGCTGCCGCTGTCCCGGTGGAGTTCCAGGAGCACCACCTGAGTGAGGTGCAGAACATGGCCTCCGAGGAGAAGCTGGAGCAGGTGCTGAGTTCCATGAAGGAGAACAAAGTGGCCATCATTGGTATGTGTGCCCCCTTGCCACCCTGCTCGTGTGTCACTCAAAATCATGAGTTAGCTGAGCCGAGGGGTGCAGGCCTGTAACTACAGCGCTCTGGGAGGCGGAGGCACGGGGATTTCAAGTTCAAGCCCAGCGTGGACTACTTAATGACTTAGTGAGAACTTGTCTCAAAATAAAACCAAAAAATAAAAAAAAGGGTTGGGGATGTGCTTCAGTATGAAGGTCCTGGGTCCATTCCTAGCACCACAGGAAAGAAGAAGAATAAAAAATGAATGCCACTTCTAGTTGCCCCTTTTTCTTTTGACTTCTCTCCTGCTGTTCCACTCTAATCTCATTAGCTTTCTTTGGCTTCCAGTTCTGCCCCTGTATTCAACGTTTCACATCCCATCTCTTGTAAGACCAGCTTGCTTTTGCCAGACCTAATTTTGGCACAGGAAAGTAAATTCTTTGTAAACTAGTTCTCAACATTTTTGCCTTGGCTTCTGCAATACTTGTTCTATGATTTGACCATAAGTTTGACCATAGTAGACTTTTCCCTTTTTTTTTTTTTGTGAGATAATGTCTCACTCTGTAGTTCAGGCTTGGTTCTGAACTCACTCTGTAGCCCAGGCTGGCCTTGAACTCACAGCAGTCCTCCTGTCTCAGCCTCTGGAGTGCTGGTATGACAGGTTTGCACCACCACCCTTGGCATATGTGGTTCTGAGGACTCCAACTGAGGGCCCTGAGCTTGCTAGGTAAGTGCCTTAACTGCTGAGCTACACACCTGGTCTGATCATAGTGACTGTAGTTTCCAAGGATATTTACTTCCTTGACTTAACAATGTTTCTTCTGCCCAGAATTTTTTCTTTTTGAGACAGGGTGTTCTGAATTCACTGTGTAGCTCAAGCTGGCCTTGAACATACGGCACTTCCTCAGCCTCCAGAGTGCTGAGATTATTACAGACATGCATCACCACACCTGGCTTATATGTTGCTGGAGAGTTGAACCCAAGGCTTGTGCTTGCTAGAGAAGCGCTGTAACTGCTGATTTGTGCCTCCAAGTCCAGGATGTTCTTTCTTTGATGCCGCTTGTCAAAATCCTCACTCATAGCATTATTTTTCTTCTGCCATCAATAAACCGTCACAAACTCGGTGGGCTGAAATTAACAAAAATTTATTCTCTCACTTCTGGAAGCCAAAGCCTGAGTTTAGGAAAATCCACTTCTCAGGCTGGGGGTGTTGCTTAGTGGTTGGAGTGCTTCCATAGCATGCCCACAGCCCTGGGTTTGATCTGGGTTTGGTACATGCCTGTCATCCCAGCTTTGGGGAGGCTTAGGCAGGAGGATTGCTGTGACTTTGAGGCTACACAGAGTGACCCTGTCTTAAAAAAGGAAAGAAAGAAAAAGAGAAAGAAAAGGTTTTTGGCTTCTTCCTGATGTTCTTTTAGTAGCATGTATTTGCAGTACATGTCACATCTTGGTTACTTGAGCTTTTCTTACCCCACCACATCATATTTCTTTCTTGAAGCTGATATTCTTTGACTTGTAGATAGAATTCTTCAGTCTGTCCTTCTGCTTCACATGGATTTCCTCCCTTCTGTCTCTTTATCTTTATTCCTTTTCTTTTTGTAAGGGTTTATCGTTAGATTTAGGATCCACCCCAATCCAGGACAATTTCATCTCAAGAATTTTTTTTTTCTTTTGTGACCAGGTCTTTCTCTGTAGTCCAGGCTGGTCTTTTTGTTTCTGTTCTTGTTTTGAGACAGGGAATGGCTGTGTAGCGCAGGCTCATCCTGAGCTCACTGTGGAGCCCAGACTAGCCTTGACTTGGCAGTCCTCCTGCCTCAGCCTCCTCAGTGGTGGGATTATGGGCATGTGCCACCACTCCCAGAAAGAACCCAGGGCCTTGTGCTTGCTAGGCAAGCACTCTAACCACTATGCTATTCCTCCATCCCCCAGGCTGGTCTCAAATTTACTGTGTAGCCCAAGCTGGCCTTTAACTCCCAGCTATTCTTCTGCCTCTGCCTCACTAGTGCTGGGATTACAGGCATGTGTCACCACACCCAATTTATATGGTGCTGGGGAATCAAAACCCAAGGCCTTGCACTTGGTAGGAGAGTGCTTTAACTGCGGAGGCACACCCTTATCCTCAAGATTCATAATTACATTTACAAAGACCTCTTTCCCAAATAAGGTTACATTTAGTAGTACTGGAGGGTTAGGGCGCAGATACACCATTTGGCGGATCATGATTCAATCCATTGAACTTGCCTAACCTAAAATCTGACTGGAATAAGCACAGGCTTGTCCCTGACATTTCCACGTATTATCAGAGGGGATCCCTTCTGTGCCTCTGCATGTTAATGCCATCCCCATGGTGTTTATTGTGTCTGATATTAGTTATCCTCCTCAGTGTAGCACTTGCTCCTCGGAGCACAGAAGTTTGGTGATTTTTGATTAATATCTCTGTTGTTGGGAAAATTGCAAATAAGTAGACAGAAACATCAAGGGAAGTCACAGACCCCTTAGCATTGTTTTTTAAACTGTTATTGTATCCAAGCTCCTCTTTGATAAAAGTGGAAAAGCTGGGGCTGTGGTCAGTGGTTAGAATGGTTGCCTTGTGTGAGCAGGGCCCAGGATTTGATTCCCCAGCACCAGCTAAAAAGTAGTGGGGCATGATGGTGCATGCCTGTAATTTAACACTCAGGAGGCCAAGGCAAGAGGATTGCTGTGAGTTTGAGGCCAGCCTGAGGTACATAGTGAGTTCAGAACCAGCCTGGACTACAGTGGGACCTTGTCTCAAAAAAGGAAAAAAAAAAATCAAAAGTGAAAAAACTTACTGTTTTTGGTAATTTTGAAGTCTCAGCATAAATACGGTAAAGCAGTAGGTTAAGATTTTTTTTTTTTTTTCTGAAGTGAATGACATTACTCTTTATTTGCACCTTGCCCCTAGAGGCAACTAAGGGTCACAAAACTGAGAGTGGGAGATGGGAGCCCGGATTGCATTATGTCCTTGGATTGGATAGTGTTCTCTGCTTCTGTGGGCTTGTGCCTGACAGTGTGCCTCCCCTTGGTTTACGCAGGGAAGATCCATACCCCGATGGAGTATAAGGGGGAACTAGCTTCCTATGACATGCGGCTCAGGTACGTGGGCGTGAGGGTTGGGTTAGATGCGTATAGTCACCAGGCTCGCAGCTGATGGTTCTGTCCATCCTTAGGCGTAAGTTGGACTTATTTGCCAACGTAGTCCATGTGAAGTCACTTCCAGGGTACATGACTCGGCATAACAATCTTGATCTGGTCATCATTCGAGAGCAGACGGAAGGGGAATATAGTTCTCTAGAACATGAGGTGAGGCCCCAGCAGGTAGGGCGGGCAAGTATGGAGTAGGAGAGACATGGAATCCCTCCCTGCCCTCCTTCCCTGCGTTACTGTTGATCTCTTCTCATCAAGAGTGCAAGGGGCGTGATTGAGTGTTTGAAGATCGTCACTCGAACCAAGTCTCAGCGGATTGCAAAGTTTGCCTTTGACTATGCCACCAAGAAGGGGCGGAGCAAAGTCACAGCTGTCCACAAGGCCAACATCATGTGAGGGGCCTGGCTTGGCATGGGATGAGTTCCTGGGGAGGTAGAGCCCCCTGCACTGTAGGGGCTGATTCTGTTCCCTTTGGCCTGTGAGCAGGAAACTTGGGGACGGGTTGTTCCTGCAGTGCTGTGAGGAAGTTGCTGAGCTGTATCCCAAAATCAAGTTTGAGACAATGATCATAGACAACTGCTGCATGCAGGTGAGGCTGTCCCCACCTCCCCACTCATGGTGCTGAGGGAAGGTGGGGTGTGGGGCTTACCTCTTCCTCATGCCCACATCTCACCCTACAGCTGGTGCAGAATCCTTACCAGTTTGATGTACTTGTGATGCCCAATCTCTATGGGAACATTATTGACAACCTGGCGGCTGGTCTAGTTGGGGGAGCTGGCGTGGTCCCAGGGGAGAGCTATAGTGCAGAGTATGCAGTTTTTGAGACGGTGAGGCCACTTTCTCCCTCAGCAATCTGTTCTTGTCTGTACTGCCCCTTCCTGTGATTTCAGGGCTCCTCCTGTTCTCTTATCTCAGTACTTGGCCCTCCCATGTGACACTAGCCCCCTCTTCCTCTCTTCTCACACCTCTTCTTAGTGACCCTGGCCTGTCTTCTACGGTAATGCCTTCTGGGCTTCAGCTGCTGCCTGCCTCTCTCCACAGGGTGCCCGACACCCGTTTGCCCAGGCAGTGGGTAGGAATATAGCCAACCCCACGGCCATGCTGCTGTCAGCTTCCAACATGCTGCGGCATCTCAAGTAGGTCACGGGAGGTCAGGGCATTGTGGGGTGTTGTACAGGGTACACAAGCAGGGAAGGAACTCAGGGAGGCCTGGGCGGAGCCTCAGTTTCTTTCCATCTCCATCAACAGTCTCGAGTATCACTCCAGCATGATTGCAGACGCCGTGAAGAAGGTGATCAAAGTCGGCAAGGTGAGTTTAGAAAGGTGCTGCACTCCTAGAAGGGATCCTCCTTTCCTTTCGGTCCCCAGAACATCTGCTTTGTAACCTCCAGGCTCTTGACCTTCCTCCTTTTGGTCCTTGCCTTTTAGTTCCCATCCGCTAGTCCCTCTTTGCTTCTCCATCCACTGCCCCTTCCATGGGCCATCTGAATGCACCTGTAGCTGTCCGGGGTGGGGCAACAGAGGTAGATAATGGGCTGGGTGAGGTGTCAGCTTTGCCTTCTCCATGTCTGGGAGGCCATCTTCCTCTCCATTTTTGTCTTCCCTCCAACGTGATCTGTCTTCCTCATGTCCTCTGAGGTAGCCTCATTCTCTGACATGTACATTGCCATCTTCCTTCCAGCTCTCCCTTTCTGTCTTGGCAGCCACTCAGCTCTCCTTGGGTCTGGAGAGTAGGCCGTGCCCTGCTCTTCACTTGGCTACCTCCTTCCATCTCTAGTGCATTCTTCTGGACATGTCATCTTTTGAGTTCTATCTCCTTTATCACCCCGCCCTGCCCTCCCCTTCATGGGCTTTCCTCTTCTTCTCCACGGCTGTTGCCTGTGGTGCCTGTAGGTGCGGACTCGAGACATGGGCGGCTACAGTACCACAACAGACTTCATCAACTCTGTCATCAGCCATCTGCACCCCCATGGGGTCTAGAGCTGTTTGTTTCCAACCCCACAAGAACCATACTACCTGCACACCCATCCTTCCAGTACAGTGGACCAGTGAAGAAAACTTCAACTTCTAGACAGTGGACCATAATTGCTTTCCTGGGCAGAGCCTAGGTTGTCCTGGGGCTGGCTTCCTTAGGGAGCTGTGTATGCTGGGTGGTATCAGTGGTGTGGGTTGTTTGGAATGGGACCTAAGCCTTGTGATGATGACAGTTCTCCCCCACAGGTTCGAACCTCTGATATGGGTGGTTATGCCACTTGCCGTGACTTCACTGAGGCGGTCACTGGTGCCCTGTCCCTACCATAGGTCCAGTCCACACCCATGTGAAGTATTCAATAAAACGTGTATCAATCTTGTGGTTTGTTTTTATTGGGATTATTAAAGATATAGGACGGGAAATGTCACCTCAGGGCTTTCTCCACCCACACACACCCCAAGAAAGGTCCATTCTAATCTTCCTGGGATGCTTTGAGTTTTTTCTTCTTTTTCTTGGCACTGCCTTTGCTGCCAACAGCCTCTTCTGGCCCACTACTGACTGGCTCCTCAGAGAATTTTCTCTTTTTCTTAGGGACACTCATGAAGGCCTCTTCTGGTTCACTAGCTGTTTCCTCCTTGGGTAAAGACTTCTTTCTCTTGGGTGGATTTGGGCTGCTACCAGCTGTCTCTTCAAGATCACTGTTAACCAACTCTTCCTTGGAAAAAGATTTCTTTTTCTTGGGTTTAGAGAAAGAGACAGATTGGGCATCCATCCCATTCTCCTGAGGAGCCTCCTGTGGCTTCTGCTTTTTCTTCTTTTTGGGTTTTTCATGTACCTCCTAAAGAGGAAAAGGGAACAGGCATATTATTACTACTTATGGTGTGTGCATTTACTCCCCATTAAAATCTGGACAGAAAAGGAAACTGCTTAGTATATTGAGATGGCTGGCTGTGTTCATAAATCTCCCAAAGTTACCCACCATTAGTAGCTAGGGGAAGCATGTCAAGAACAACTTCCTCAGCCCTTTAACCTACAGAAAACCCAATGCCTGTCACAATAAAGCCATCCTACCAAGTTCCAAAGTGAAGACAAAATTCACAAACAGCACTAAATGTCTCTAAGCCTGACACTCTGGAGAACTCCCTACCCTGATCCCCAGTGTGAAGCAACACCACCTCCGGGCACATCTGACAACGAGAGTAAGGATTTACACTACCCCTGGTTGAGTCCCAGGAAGCAGCTGAGGACACAACACACTTGCCCAAGGAATGGGTGTGTGCTGCAGCTACCTCTCTGGACTCTTGAGCAAGTTCTCTCAGCACCCATCTCCTTATAGAATCTAGAGGTAGTTTAGTGGTTTCAGTGCAAAAGCCTGGACTCCAGACCACAGCTTGAAGCGGTTTCTCAGAAGACTGACCTCACACTCTTCTGGAGTACTGTTTTCTGAAGATGCCAGGGCCAGTGCAGCCAATCTCTTCTTTTCCTTTTTTAAGCGTTTCTTCTCCTGTTTCTCCAGCTTCCTGGTGATTTCAGAAGCTGCTTCCTCTGCCTGGCAGAAAGAACAATGCTGAAAAAGCTTATAGTGCTCATGGCTTGCCATAGTTCCCTTTCTGGTTCTACTGGATCAGGCTCATTAAATCAGTTTTTGTGCCTTCATTCCACGAGGTCAGGCCAAGACACGTCATCACCTCCAGCAACCAGTTAAGTTTTTCTACTACCCAGCAAAGCCCACACTGACCTGAACCATTGCCTCCTTCATGACATCCAAGTTCTTCCGTGGAATCTCTCCAGTCTCATAGAAGGACAAGCGTTCCTCTACTTGTTCTCGAAGTTTCTCCCCAAAGACACTCGTGGGCACCTCTGGAAGTGTGTGTGCATGTGGAATAAATACATAAAGTCTGTCAGCCCTTGAAGGGACAAAGTACTACCCTTCACCCCTAGTAATAATCAACTTTCAGCTTCACTCAGTCCCAGAATTTCAACACTCAACCAGGAGAACTCTGTTGACGAAAAATATTAAGCATCATTGTAGAAGCTGAGTACCTAAGCCTCCCACCCACCCAGACCCTTTCAACTGTCAACCTTCTCATGCATACCAGAGAAGCAGTCAATTCGTGATGCAATACTGCACTTATTTGCCAGGTATCTGGAGATGCGGCCTTTGTTCTTGGCAGCTGCTCGACCAATGAAGGTGGAGTGGAAGATGAGTCCATATTTTGGTGTGTTACCCCTTGTCTTCAGGGCTCTGAGAGAACATTCAGTGGGGAATTTAATTTCAAACCTATTAGCCAACAAAGCTCCCAAGCCCTCCTTTCCCAAGTCTCCACAGTGAGCCTCAGGCTGGGCTGGACCTTTTACCCCAACATATGCCAACGCATGGCTCCCAAAGGCAAAGGGAAGGCATCCAATGTCGCTGACCTGGAAACTTGGTACCTTTGCTGGGCCCCAGGAATCACTCAGACACCAGGACTGGCCAATCACTCCCATACATCTACCAGAGGTCTGTACAGGTCAGGGAGTCCTGGTTAGCCATCACTGTGATTCCCAAATAAGCAGTGGGCACCAGAAGTGACACCTAATGTGGTGCACCTCACTGGTACCTGAACAGGGCCTTTTCGGCCCCAAGGATCTGCACCGTGGATGCTGGATACTTGGCCAAGTTCGTAAGGCTGCCGGCATGAGCAATGAGACGTGCACCTACCTGGAACAAGATTGAAGGAAAATTAGAAGGGGAAATTGCTAGCCTGCACAGCCCGTTCTCCCCAACATGGACAAATGGAGTTGATACCAAGGGTCAGGAAGTACAGTAGAGCAGTGTGGAATGGCTAACACTGCTAGTCCCCCATCTGTGTTCCCATGACGCACCGCTTCCCCAATCAAGGCGGACAGGCTGGGGGCTACTTGGCTCATCTTGGAACGCAGGTAAGTGTGTAGGCTCTGGCGGTACTCTGATAATGACACTACACGACTGGAGAAGCTCTCGATGTTTATCAAGTCGATGGCAGATATGTCCATGCCTAGGAAACACCTAGTATGAACAAAAGGGCTAGATGTTCAGGGTGCCATACTGCACACTAGCTGCCAGGTTCTGCACTGACCCATGGAGGACCGCGAGGCATCCAGAATAGCCTTAGCTTTGGCCCCATCCATTGTCAGCTCCTCTAGCTTCTCCAACTTTTCCTCATTCAACTCCTTACGGTTCCCAATGAACTGGGCAAGACGGCAGTATGTAGCATTGTCATTGATGATCTTCACCAGCTCCGGAAAGTGATATCCGTACCACTCCCTACAAAGAGGCCACATCTCAAGAAAAAAAAAAAAGCCACAACCTCAACCCTTCCCATATTTACTTTGGCTGGAGTAAACAGAAGCCAGATGCAAATCCTCAACTCTCTATGTCTCCCCAATCACAATACAGACCAGGCACAGAGCCTGGGCTGGGGTGTACATGGGGCAGGTTGGCTCTGCCTCCTTTTTCTATACAGTCAGCGTAAGAACACTGCCTGTGGTAAGCACTAGGAGGCTCTATTCCAGCCACAGTAATTATCAGTCTAGATGTTAGGATGAAAAGCTAGCAGCCCTCACCTTACCTGACACGCATAGAGAAAGTATTGATATCTTTATCCAGCTGGTCCAGGAGGCTAATGGACTGGATGATCATGTTGTCCACCCGGTTCACATTAAACTTAACTTTGGCACGAGAATAGCTGTGTCCCAGCCCTAGCTGGGCTTTACAAGCAGACACATCAGTCAGACCTTTCACCAGATTATGGAAGTGTAGACGAACTCCTAAGAGGAAGGCAGGACTGTGAACAAGGAAGGAATCTGAGCTAGCATCCATACCCACAAGCACCAGGCCTTCCCAAAAGCAACTTCAAGCACCCTATCTAAGTTTCCACAAATCCCTCTGAAGATACCAAAATGGCTGGAGTATCTCACCTCGCAGGATCTCTGCTATCACGCCTCCAGTCTGACAATTGTATCCCAACTCCTCTTGTATAGCTGCACCAATCTTGGGGTCCCCTACCCCCAAGAGTACTTTCTTCTTTTTGGACGGTAAGTGGGTCTCCAGGAGCAAGCGGAGGTCCTCATGAACAATGCCTCAAGGAAAAAAACGGAGCTCCCACTAACATATTGAAGAATGCTTACATTGCAAAAGGATCTTATCTACCTTCTGAGATGATAAATGCTGGTTCTATGGAACGTGACGGGTCTGCATGTTTAGCACCCTCCCCTTCAAGCACTGCTCAGAGACAAGGAGACATCAGTGAGTATCCTCAGGGGATTGACAGATTTCACAAGTCATCACTGCAATGCCTGGCTTGACCATAGGAGAAAGTGGACTCACGTCCAATAAATAGCACTAGTGTGAAATGCACGTACACTGAAAAGGCTACCATGTCTAAGTATTTAGTATCTGATTTGCCTTCTGGGACCAAACCCTCTGTGTTCGGGCAACTAAAGAATAGTTCCCTACTCCCATTCATTTAAGAACCACACAATGACCACAAGTAAATAAAACCTACATGCTAGACTGTGGGCTACTTACTGAACCTTTACCGTATTTCTCAAGAACACAGATGCTAGACAAAAATCCACACATCTCAAAATAGCGCGACTTTATAAATCTCACAAAGGCAAACACTACTGCACGCCCACGAAGAGGATTACCAACAGGAGCCACATCTTGGGATATTCCAAGTTAACTCACCTTCAGACACAGCATTAGCATTTTCCAAGGCAACCTGGGAGGAGGAAAAAGGACAAAAGGCCACGAGACGAACGATGTTGTGGAATTTGCCCAGGTTGAGAACACTCTCTTCTACCTGTGGGAAAAGATAAGTGCTTTTCTTACTTTGCTCTAACTTTGAAGGCACAGCAAAATAGCGGTTATCAACCCCGAAGTAACGGAATCATGCCGAACCCTGGACTCTATGTCTAGGGCTCTACTTAGACTTACTCTGTAGTCCAAGCTGGTCCTAAACTCACCATGTAGCCTCGAACACACGGCAATCCTCCTGCCTCAGCCTTTCATGTTCTGGTATTACAAGGGCGCGCGCCCACGCCAGGCTTATGTGGTGCTAGGAGATCAAAGCTGGGGCCTCTAGTTTCTTAGGCATCTGCTTTAATTGGTGAGCTACAACCCCAACTCTCAGATTCTACATTAATAAACAAAGTAGAGTGTGGGAGATTTACTCCTAACCACTCCTAAAACGATTCTAGCCACACGTCAGAAGTAAAGTCTCCCTACTCCAGGGCCTTCCTGCAGATCACCTCCAGGCTCCGCGGTCGGCCACGTGGGAGAGCGCGGTGCATGCTGGGGCTCGGCGGCCCCAGGGGCTCCAGTGCAGCCGGGAAAGCCCACGGATCCCACCAACCTGCGGCAACAGCAGACTGATCTCCTCCACTTCCTTCAGTGCCAGAAGCGCATAGCCGACCGCGTGCTCGAACAGCACGTGAAGCAGAACCTGGAATGGGACCCGGAGCCCAAATGTCAACGAAACTCCCAAGTCCGCCAGGCCCCACTCCCATAGCACGCCCAGGCTGAAGCCCGGGCTCGAACCCGAAAACAGACCCAAACCAAGGCCTTGGCATGGCCCATGGCCCATGGCCCACGGCCCACGGCCCACGGCCCACGGCCCACGGCCCACGGCCCACAACCACTCCTCACCATGGCGCCCGCTCCTGGTCCGGCTCGCAATGCGGCTACCAGCCTCCGGCGCGCGGAAGCAGGTTCTGGAAACCACGCCCCTCCCTATTGGCCAATCAGAGACTAAGGGCGGGACCATTTTGGGGGCCTTCGGAGGGGAGTCCGTCGGATGGTATAGTCCGCCGGGCGGGCAGAAGTAGCGCGGCAGCGCAAGGTTCTTGTTCTTCGGTTATTGCGGCTGCGCGGGAGGTTCGGTTGCCTGGGACGCGCGGGATAGCAATGGCCTCAGGGCTGCAAGGCGGCTCCCCAGCCTCCTCCAGGTCGTTGGAAACTTTCACGATGTTACCTGTGCGGTGGTGGGCGGCAGAGCTCAATGGCGTTGTGGCGAGAGGCTGCACGTGGGCCGCGCGAACATTCCAGACAGTGGGTCGCAGAGTCGGCTTCTCGCGAGGCCGGCGACCCCTGGCCCCAGACCTCTCTGTCCGGCGCCGTTGACCTATGTGTCCTCGCCTTTCTACAGGGAACGTCCCCCGGGAGCCCCTGAGAGGCCGCGCCTGGGGTGCTCTGATGCAGACCCTGCGAAAAACATGGCCACTCTCAGCTTTTTGGTGCTTTTGAATTTACTACTAATAGAAAATATGAAAATGAGATGGTGAAAGACCATAATGTAGAAAAGAAACGTGGTCTCACATCTCTTGACTGGCTTCTGGACTGCTTCACTAGACCCAGCTCTTCGCGGAGCCACGTGTTGCGCTCTGGCTGGGAGCGGCCGTAAATTCTCAACATAAGGTAGCTGTTCTTCCCGTCCCTCCTCTGGGCTCTCAGGTGACAAATTTAAAATGACTTGTGCTCTATATAATTAATACTAGAGTTATAAATCTCAAAGTTAACTATCCTTAAGTATTTATGCCTTGGTAAATTGTAATACTTATTCCTGGTAGTTTAATAAGTTATATCTTTATAAGCTGCATTTGTAAATTTAAAACACTATTACCTTAGCTGATTGAATTACTTGACAAAATCCAAATATATGGCTTTTTTTTTTGTTCACTTATAAGTCTAACATAGTAAAGCCTAAAAATCTGTTCGGTGAATTTTAAAATCTCAATGTTTGCAGATGTGATTAAATTATTAAGTCTGCTTAAAACATGAGGCTGAGTCAGTGAGTACATTTCACATCTTAAAATGGAGTTTACTCAATCCTAAGCATTTCCGGGGCTGCGGGTGCTTTTCCATGAAGGAATGGGTTTTCAAGTGAGAAATCAAGAACTCATTACAGGATTGCAGAATTCATTTGGGCATTCATGGCCATTATTATTTAAAAATCAGATGAAAAGGAATAGGAAGTATGTCATAGAGTAAGTAGTTCATATTTGTAAAGCTTTTGTCTCAGCTGTACTCGCAAATGTACACATTGAAATATGTCACATATGTACATTTATGTAAACTATATAAATACATGTCTGTGTATTAAGTTGATATATTAAGAAGCCTTAGAGTACCTTAATGAGACAATACATAGTCACAGTCATATGTCGTATAGGTTTGACCCCACTGGCTACAAGCAGGGCTGTAATTTGCTGATTTAGATGGCTGAAGAAAACTGTGGTTCAACTAGTAAGATGCAGAGGCGTGTAGGTAGATGGGGATGTGGTGTAAATAGTAGAAGTATTCCTTTGGATTCCTCACCTTCATCTTTTTTTTTTTTTTTTTTGAGACACGGTCTCACTTTATAGTCCAGGCTGGTCCTGAATTCACTATGGAGCCCAGGCTGACCTTGGATTTATGGCAGTCCTCCTGCCTCAGCGCCCCCAAATGGGATTACAGGCGTGTGCCACCACGCCCAGCTTATATGGTATGAGGAAATCAAACTCTCAGGTACTTTGCGCTTGACCCCTGAGCCATTCCTCCAGCCCCATAACCTTCATCTTTTCATTAAAATATCTTACCCTGAGCTGTATCATCGGACCCAGAGGGCATCTGGGGTTATCTTATATAATAAGACTGTGTCTACCTTCCCTTGGCTGTTGAATAGGTTTAATGGCCCTACCTAGGTTCAGACCTTCACCATCAAGGTAGACTTTCACAAAACTTTTGGCTTCCTTTTCTCCACGCTTTCTCTCCACTGCCCGAATGACCTTTCTAAGGCAGAATATCCATACATGTTCCATTTGTGGATGCTCATAGTGGCATGAAGTGATGGGAGAATTGTAGACCTTGATATCCCAGTATCACCTGTGGTAGCTAGTCTCCAAAAAATGGCCACCAACAATCCATGCCTCCTGGTGTCAGGTCCTGTGTAGCACATTGAACTGGCTGGGTCTGTGATTTATTTTAGCCAATGGACAGTGGCAGAAGAGATTATGTGCTGATTGTAGATCTCAGCCTTTTGTGTTCTTGGGAGCACTTAATTATTATTGTGCTTTGGATTTGGAATGTCCCCCAAAAGTCTCATGCATTTGGATGTTACGGATTGTCTGTGGAACCATGTGCTATTGGGAGATTGGGACCTGGTTTAGAGGGATGGATTGCAGGTGTGTGGATTGAATTATAGGCATGTGGAGGGGTCGGGGGGAGAGTTACCACACCTTCCACATCTGGAAGAAGCAGAACACTGAGGCTGGAAGAAGGACAGCTGTGACAGGCATGGAAGGATTTATAAGCTGCTTCTTGCCTTCCTTATAGGACTGGGCTCGCCTTGACTTCCTGTTGGCAATGTTGTGAGGAACTGCTTCCACCTCTGCCTCTGCCATGTACTTCCACTGTTGCTGGCTGCCCCTGAATGGATTGGGACCTCTGAAACTGTGAGTTAACATAAAAATTTCCTCCCTTAATTTGTGGATGTTGGGTCTTGAGTCACAGCAATGAAAAGTAACTAAGACAGTTACCTAATAAGAAGTCAACTTATAAACCAGACAGTGGCCCTTGGCTGTAATTCCAGCATTTAGGGAGACTGAGGAAGGAGGATCTCAAGTTTGAGGACAGTTAGAACAACTTAGTGAGACCTTCTCTCAAAAAGTAAAAAGGGCTGGAATGTAGCTCAGTCGTATAGCACTTGCCTAGTGTGTGAGGCCTTGGGTTCAGTCCCCAGTACTGAAGAATAAGAAAGAAGAGTGACCACCTACTCTGCTGATGAGACCACATGGAGAGAGTCTGGCCCTGAGACTACATGGAGAGGGACAGAAGTCCACCCTTCTGGTTGTCTCTGCCAAGATAGTAGACATTGTGTGCTCCAGCTTGTTACTCTCTGACTACAGCCACACAGGACCCAAGTGAGACCAGCAGAAGGGCCCCGGAATTGTAGCCTGACTACTCAGACTTGTGAGGAAGTAATATACACATATTGTGATTTTAAGCCATTCAGTTTAAGAATGATTTGTTATATATCAGTAAATATGAATCTCAGTAAGCAAACCTGACTTCAAACCCCAGTTCTTTTACTTAGAATGTAGCCTTGAGCCTTCTGAGTAGCATGGGACCACAGGTGTATGTCACTGTGCGTGGCATTTTAAAAAACATTTTTAAAAGACTATATTTGGGTGTTTTTTAATTTTTATTTTAAAGGACTATATTTGGGTGGATCACATCTGTAATCCCAGCTATGCACAAGTGTGAAGCCAGGCTGGGAAATTTAGCAGTACCCAGTCTCAAACAAAAGGCTGAGGATATAACTCAGGGCTCCCCAGATTCATTTCCCCAGTGTCACATAAGCTGGGCATGGTGACAAATGCCTGTAATCCCATCCTTGGGAGGCTGAGGTAGGAGCATGGCTCTGAGTTCCAGGTCAGCCTTGGCTACATAGTGAGTTCAGGACTAGCCTGGACTATAGAGTGAGACCTTGTCTTGGAAAAAAAAATGGTAACAGAGACTGTGTGATCCATAAAATCTAAAATATTTACTATCTGACCTTGTTGTAGTTTGCATATGTTGAGTATTCTGTCCCAGCAATGAGAAAGTAACTAAGGCAAATTGGTACCAGAGAAGTGGAGTTTACTTCGCCTGACCATGTGGTTTGGAAGCCTTTGGAAATAGTTTGTGGGAGGAGTTTGTAAAGGTTTGAAGATGGAGGCTGAAGATGCCTTGGAGTGGTCTGACCTGAGCTTGATGGGAGATGCTGGTAAAGGCCAGGCTCAAGAAGTTTCAGATGGAAAGAATTGTATCGGTAAAGGGTCTAAAAACCATGTGTGCTACGCTGTGGCAGAAAGTTTGTTGGTATTTTGCCCTTGTTCATACACTGCCTCAAACTGAGATTAAGGTCAGTGGACTACTTAATGTAGTGAAAGAAATCTTAAGACAGTCTGTCACATGGCTACTATTTGCATCTGTTAGCCAACTTTATACAAAATGCAGGAAAAAGTGGCAGAGAAAAATGTCATAAAACATTTGGTGTTTTGTCAAGCTGAAAGTGACTGCAGTGGTGGGGCAGAATAGTGAGGGGAAGTTAAAGAGATTAACATTTACCAAAAAAAAAAAAAAAGACAAGTACTTACAATCTGGACTATAGGATGTATGTCTTAAGGGCATCTTAAAAGTCAACAAGACCCCACCCAGCTTTACCTACTCAAGAGTGTAGAGGCAAGAGAGACGTGTATCCCAGGGAGTCCGGTAGTGTGAAAGAGAAAGTGAACTGTGCAGAGTTCTGGGAGAATACCAAGAACAGTGGTACAGCAACCCAGGGTTTCAGAGACTTTATGTAGTTATGGGAGACTGACTGACCTAGAACTAAAATGCAGTCGTAAGGAGACTGACCAAAAAGGCAGTTTGGCTCATTGTTCCTGAAGCCTACTGTGACAGTTAAGCTTAACTGTCAGCTGGATTAAGAGACTTCTGGAGAGGTGATTGGATCATGAGGATGCTGTACTTAGTGGATTAATCCATGAATGGCTTAAAGCTCAGTATTCTGAGGCTGGAGGAATGACTCAGCAGTTAAAGCCATTGCAAGTGCTAAGTACCCCAGTTTGATTCCCCAGCACCACATAAGTTGGGCATGGTCCTAAATCTGGGTTTGAGCCCAAACCTCATCCATAGCCCAAATTTCAGCCAGTCATTCTCTCCCCAGTTTTTTTCCTAACCTTAGTCCTGCCTAAACACTAGCCTATGTATTGACCATGACCTTAAACCTAACACTACCTGTAACTCAGCCCTAGCCACATACCTGGCCCTAATCTTAACACTAATTCTCAACAGAGCCCTGGACCTAGTAATAAGCTTAGAGCTAATCCTGTCCTTCATGTTAGCACTAGCCATAGCCCCAAATACAGCCCGGAGGCAAATCCTCACCCTAAAAAGAGCCCTAGCCCCAAAAATACCTCTACTCCTACACCTGCCCTTTGCCCAAAGCCTTGAAATAAACCTGACCCTAACCCGAACACCAGCACTGACATTCACCATGGACCTACACTTAAACCTAGGAATAGACGTTGGCCTAGCTATAACCATAGCCCTATCCCTAACCCTAGCCCAGATTCCATTTCTAACCCTAATCCTAGCGCTAAATCTGGCCCTCAGCCTAAACCTAGTTATAAACCCATCCCTACCCCGAATATCAGCATGTCCTGCTTTCCTCAGCTTTTTTCTAACCCTTGGACTGCCTGAACACTAGCCCAATATTTGACCATGACCTTAAAACTAATACTAACTGTAACCCCAGCCCTAGCCATATATCTGGCCCTAATCCTAACACTAATTCTCAACCCAAGCCCTGAACCTATTCTTAAGCTTAGAGCTAGTACTGTTCTTCATATTAGCACTAGCCATAGGCCAAAACATAGCCTTGTAGGGAATCCTAACTCTAAAAATGGCTCTAGCTCCCAAAATACTCCTACTCCTACCCTCCCCCTTGCCCCAAGCCTTGCAATAAACCTGCCCCTAACCCGAACCCCAGCCCTAACATTCACATGTACCTACACCTAAACCTAAGCATAAACCCTAACCATAGCCCAGATTCCATTTCTAACCCTAAACCTAGCCCTAAATCTGGCCATAAACCCCTCCCTATTACCATGAATCCAAGGCCAATCTGGGCTCCATGGTGAGTTCAGGACTAGCCTGGGCTACAGAACAAGATCCTGTCTCAAAAAAACAAAAACAAAAACAAAAAACAAACCCCTGAATATTCTGTTGGCACGTGGGGCCAGGTGGCCATCAGTCACTAAGAGCATGCCTTTGGAGGATATATCTCTTGCTGGGGTTCTTCCTCTGACCTCTTTTCTAGTCTCCATGAGGGAGTGTCTTGTTCCACCATGCCCTTTCCACTATGTTATTTCTCTCAGAGAAGCTAACCATGGATTGGACCCATTGAAACTGAGAGTCAGATGAGGTAGATGATGTGCAAGCCAGTTTGCCCAGTGGATGTCTGCTGAGAAAATGACCTAGAGGGACAACAGCTCTGAGTAGGGGCAGTACATTTCCCAGATATGCTTTCCCTTTATGTAGCACATGGGTCCTTTCTTGCTGGTAAAACCAATCAGTCACCCATTCAGAAGTATGTCAGCTGACACTTTCATTTAGCTCTGCCTATAGCTAAGTTATCTTGGTGTAGATTAAGTTTTTGCTTTCGGCAATGCTAGTGTGGGTCTAGGGAAATAGAATATGCAATTTAAAATCTGGTCAATAGGGAAGAGCTTCAGGAAAGGAAATTGCATGAAGCAACCACAAGATGGAGACACTTTACACTCATTTTGCCAGTTAGAAATGTCGAATTTGAAAGGGTTTCTAGTAGTTCCTAGGCCTTTTTCTCAAATGTGGAAAGATGCTCCAGAACATTCTTTAATAATGAGTTACACATACAAGGAGCATTTCTGTACACAGACACAAGAATGAGGAGCATGTTGGGACGTCATTTATCCCAATGATCCATATCTTTTGGCTTCTGAAATCTAACGATTAATTAGGATTATAGGACAAAGGTTTTGTTCAGTCGGAGCTTTGTGTGCGCCACCTGGTTTTGAGGGTATTAGGTTTTGTTTATTTATTTAGTTAATGAATTTATTTGAGGCAGAATCTTGCTCTGTAGCCCAGGCTGGTCCTGAGCTCTATGTACGCTAGGCTGGCCACCAACTCTCAGCAGTCCTCCTGCCTCAGCATCTCAAGTGCTGAGATTATAGGATTGTGTCACCACTCCAGCTCAGTTGGTGCTGGGAATTGAACCTAGGACCTTGTGCTTGCTAGACAAGCACTTTAACTGCTGAACCTAGGATGTTAGATTTTATCCATGTCCATGACACTATCAATTATTTATTGAGCACAGCATAATACTTGGCACTTTGTAGTCTTACATGCACTTATTAAATCCTTAGAACAAAATTTGGAAGTTGAGTTTATATGGGCTATTTTCCAGACTTGGTTCAATGATAGAGATATGTTATGTATAACTCATCTACCCCAGCTATGACCTTGGGCCTTGAAGTTTTCCAAATGCATTGGACATACATTGTCTGGCACAACACTGTATATGGTTGTCTTTAACAGTGATCCTCAGCTCACAAAGAGAAGCCCAGCTAGGCTGGGGATGTAGCTCAGTGGTTCACGTGCTTGCCTAGCAAGCACAGGGCCTGAGTTCAATTCCTCAGCACTAAAGATGGGGTGTGGTGGTTCATTCCTATAATCCCAGCACTGGGAGGCAAAAGTAGGAGGATTGCCTGAGTTCTAGGCCAGTCTGGGATACACAGTAAGTTCAGGACCAGCTTGGACTACAGAGTGAAGCCCTGTCTCAAACAACAACAACAACAACAACAAAAACCCAAAGCAAAACAAAAATACCAGACTTCCAGTCAATATAGTGGCTGAGTAACAGTGCTGCAAAATGTCTCATCATTGACCCACTTAAAAAGCCGAGAATTTAGTTAGAAAAGTGTGTTCAGTGTAGCTAGGAAAGAGAGGAGCATCCCCAACAACTGAAAGGAGGCCAGGGGAAGGTCAGAAATTCTGAAGGATCATCAAAAGCAGAGGAAAAAAAAAATCCCAGCAGTGCAGGAAGCTGCCGCAGGCTGGCTGCAAATGGCTGGAGCTGCGGGCAGCTGCGGACAGAGGAAAGCTCGCATGGGCCCGGGACATCTGATGGAGCTGGGAGAGGACGGAGCACCCCAACAACAGACAGGAGGCTGCGGGTGGGTAAGAAATCTTGAAGTCACATTGGAAGAAGAGGAAAAAAGCAGCCGACTCAGCACGGTCCTGAACTGCCAGCATCCACAGACCACAGATGGAGGAAGGTCCGGAGCCAGAACCTCAGCCTGAGGTCAGTGTGGATCTGGAGAAGTGGGAATTGTCGGCAGCTGGTGGTCCCAGCCTCCAAAAAACTAACCCGTGGGTAGTGTGTACTACAAATGCAACGTGTGATCCCCCTAAAAAAGGCCCCAGGATCCTGAATCAGAAACAGGGTTCAGCAGCCTTCATAGGCAATGATGGTAAGCAGGAGCCATTTTAAAAAGAAGGGGAAAATAAAAGCCCAAGACTGAACCCTTTAAAGTAAAAGAAAGCTCAGAAGAGCACAGCAGGGCTTTGGGGACCACCCTTAAGCAGTACCTAGGAAGAAACTGGCACAAGCGGCAGAGAGAAAAAAAGAGGGGAAAAAGGCTGTTGATCCCCTGAACGGCTCTGGGGCACCTCCCCTCCGAGGGTGGAGAGCCCTGTGCTGGGGGCGGGAAGCCAGGACAGATGGAGGGCTTTGCTGAGTGGACCAGGGGGAACAAGACACCTCAAAAGGGGGACCATCGCCCCGTTCCTCTGGCACACACCAGAGGCTTCTGGTTCGCAGCTGCCCTGCATGCCAGAGGCATCTAGGACTGGGAAGTCAATCGCCTGTCCATCCCATGAGCCAGAGGCTTCCAGAGGCTTCCTGGGAATTACATCACCCTGTCAATCCTGAGCCCTAGAGGTTTCCAGAGGCATCTAGGACTTGTTCTTCACCAAACCCTCTTTCCTGTGCACCAGAGACAGCCAGAGATAGCAGAACCATGAGGAGACATGGAAACAAATTTCCTACAAAAAGACCTGACAACCCAGAAGACACCAGGGACACTGAAATTGCAGAATCCAAAGATGAAAATGGCAAAATGATGGTAACTTCTGGACCCAGATAGTTATTGAATTAAAACAGGAATTAAAGCAGGAAATAAAACAGCGCAAGAGCTACACCAACACATAGCTAAGCAAAAAGTAAGCCTTGACAAGCTAAAAGAGGAGACCATAGAAGAAATATACCAGAAGATAATGAAGGCAGTACAAGAAATTAGAGAACACAACAGAGATATAAAAATATTGAATGCAGATATTCAGAAAGTGAAAAACACACAGAAAATAATAAGCAACCACATTGAACATCTTCAGAATAGGCTGTCAGACCTAGAAAATAAAGTGACTGAGCTGCAAAACAGAGGCCCTGAAGAATACAAAGTAAATAAGAAACGCGAATCATTACAAAGGCTGATAGATGTTTCAAAGAGAAACAACCTCAGAATTATGGGAGTCCAGGAGAAGACTTAGGACAAAACAAAAGACTTAAAGGACATGTTTAATGAAATTATGGAAGAAAATTTCCCAAATCTAAGAAAAGAAATGAACATGGAACTATTGCAGGCATACAGAACACCAAACTACTTTGATCAGAAGAGATCCTCATCACAACACATCATAATGAAAATACTAGAAACCCAACACAAAGAGAAAATACTAAAAGTGGTAAGAGAAAAACAGAAGGTGTCCTACAAAGATAAGCCCATTAGGAAAAGTGCAGACTTCTCTGTCCAGACTCTAAAAGCCAGGAGATCATGGAGCAATGTCATCCAAGCACTAAAAGAACATAAATGCCAACCAAGACTGCTATATCCAGCAAAATTATTGTTTAATTTAAAGGGAGAACTAAAAACTTTCCATGATATAGAAAGCCTAAAGGAATTTGCAGCCACTAAGCCAGTATTGGAGAGAATACTTAAAGGAAACTTAGAAAGTGAAAGGGAGGCCAACAACACCAGTGACACCAGAGAAAAAGCAACAACAGCTAGAGGAGAATGAGCTGAGAAAAAAAGTAAGGCTATGCATGAAATTAGGGATGAATTGATAGGTAAAAGGAAAAACCAAATAGGGCAAAAATTAATTATTAGTTAAATATGAGTAATCAGTGTATGAAAGTCAAAAAAATCTGAAATAACTGAGCTAGCCATTTATTGCTTTAACTGTAGCATACTTATGTGATACAGATTTAAGTCCATTTAATGTAGCAAATTGATAAATTCTTAAGCTTGTTGAATGAAGCAATTCACTTTTTTGATGGTGAATGTGAGTTTATCCTAAATTAATAAGAAATAGATTGGTAAACAAATCATCTGATTGATATACTTTTAAAACAGTACCAGTTCTTCTATAAAATCTGTGAAATCTCCCCACAACATTATTATTAGTAATAGTATAGTAGTATGCAAAATAGAATAGTTACTAATTAATAATGCAATATGGGGAATTGACATCAAATCTCTTAGGAATACAAATGCACAAATATATGGATGGACAGATAAAATTATAAACCAAATCTAGCGGAATGTTAGTAATCAGTGAAATATGAGTAAATAAGTTATGAAAGTTAAAAAATTCTGAAATAACTAAATTTGTCTTCATATCCGTTACTTGAAATATATTTATGTGGTATAGACTTAAGTTCACTTAATGTAGCAATGTGATATAGTTTTAACTTTGTTTTATTGTAGCAATTCACTTATTAGGTCACTGATGAAATTTTATTTTATTTTATTTTTTTTGAGACAGGGTCTCACTCTGTAGCCCAGGCTGGTCCTGAACTCACTATGGAGCCCAGGCTGGCCTTGGACTCATGGCAATCCTCCTGCCTCAGCCTCCCGAGTGCTGGGATTACAGGCGTGTGCCACCACGCCCAGCTTATGTGATGCTGGGGAATCGAACTCGGGTACTTAACACTTGACATAGCACTTGCTCGGCAAGTGCTTTAACCACTTAGCCATTCCTCTAGCCCCACTGATGAAAATTTATCCTAAGAAAACTGATTGATGTAGATAACCCTGTGAATGTACAAATATGTACCTTCCAGTATTCATATAAGGCATTTGAAATTTAACTTTTTTTTCCCTTCTTTTTCAAATTTACTAGTCTTTTGAACTACATGCTTATACTATTTTCTAATGTGAACTGGTAGGTAAGGCCAAGTTTAAGAATAGCAACAAAGATATAGCAAAATATAGAAAAAAAACTTTTGGTAAATATCTCAATAAAGGGATTGGTTGGATTCAGGGAAGAGGCATCGAGATTCAACTACTGCAACCCATTCGAGGAATAGGCAGCTGAGTTAGAGTGGTGACTTAAGTGAAATGATTTAGGTGCAGAAGATTAATATGTTAAGTACTGTATAGTTTCTCTGACTTGGAAAACCCAGAACACAGACATTCTATAGAACCACATGTAGTGATAGCTGGAGTTGGGGGAATGGATAGGGGGCGTGGGAGGGTCAAAAATGGGAAGGGATTGTAAAGTTGAAATGATACATATGTGCATGAAATACCCAAATTCATTGTAAACACTACGTATTACACATGTATATTAATAAAAATAGCGGGGGGGAACCCCAAATACCCCCCCCAAAACCCCATAAGCCCAATTTACACTTGAAACACACATCTGATGATTTTGCTTTTGGAGATTATATTTTGGTTCTTTCCTGTGGTACTGGAGATAAAACCCCTACCTTTCTTTGCTCTCCAGACGCACTACAGGCTGCTCTGGACTGTTTGTGTGTCCCAGATTGAGATCCTGTTTTTTCTTTATTCCAAATGAAATTTCCCTCTTTGGAGATATCCACCATGCCTTTGCTTGACTTTGACATAGCCTTAGGGAGAAGAGCACAGAGAGTGTAAGGTCACCTGTCACTGCTAGCAAGGAGCTGAAAATTCCTGCCAGGAGCCATGTATGGGAGCCATTTTAGGAGTGTCTTACAGCCCCTGTGAAGCCTTCCAGTAACTGCAGCACGGCTAAAAATGTGCCTGCAAAATCCAGAATCAGAATGGCATGTGTAAACTAATCCCAAATCCTTGACCCGAAGAAACAACATAATAACAACAACAAATGTTTATTATTTTAAGCTGTCAAGTTTTAGGGCTAATTTTTTTGAGACAGGGTCTCGCTCTGTAGTTCAGGTTACTCTTGAGCTCATAGCAGTTCTCCTGCCTCAGCCTCCCTAGTGCTAGGATTATAGGTGTGCACCACCATGCCTGGCTTATGTGATGCTGGAGAATTGAACTCAGGGCCTTGCACTTGCAAGTGCTCCAACCACTGTGCTATTCCTCTAGTTCCAAAACTAATTTGTTACACATAAATAGATAACAAATACACCCCCTCATGTAAGATTATGCTTCATCAGAACAGGTGATTTTTAAAATTTTAGTTGGTGTTTAGCTATGTTGTTAACTACTGTGGGCCTGACAACAATCACCAGGGGGCTCATGCCTCAGGAAAGCACCCCATGCTTGCATCCTTCTCCAGAGCCTGGCATTATCCCACTCAGGAAGATGCTGAAGGCCAGGTGTTGGTGTGGCTGCTGTCTTTGGCTCTTCCAATGTCAGTGACTCAGTTAGGTGGCCTGGATTCCTATGTCAGGGTCTCAGGGAGGTAAACCTGCGGCTGGTGTAGTCTTTCCCAGAAGAAGATAAGTGACACAAGGAGTATTGGGTTTGGGAACTGCCTGGGGGTTCTGTGGAAATGAGGCATCACCACACCTTCTTTAGCCTTGCATGGAGATGCACTGGGATAATTTGTCCTGTTTCTCCTGGTCATAGGATCCCACCCCACTTCGCTTCAGGTTATGTGTGAAGTTTTGGCTGTGCATTGGAAAAAGGGGAAGGAACTGGGTGGGGACATGGAAATTATTTTGATTTATTTTATATCACTTAAGAAATCTCTATAAAATGTCCATCTCTCTACCAGTGCTTTTTTTGCCTGACTTTCAGAGTATGGGAGATTTTCCTGGGGACCTTGTTGGGTGGTGGCTGTAGCAGTAGTGGTGACCGAGGGTGAGGACTTTTTTTAGAACACTCTGAAACATGGGATGAGATAGTCCTTTGGTCCTGAAGTCACACTGCTCACCTGTGATACCTGGGGCTGTTAGAGAGTCCTAGACTGTGACTCCCACCTTGCTAACCTTTGCCCCTGCTGGCACATATCCTTCATAGTCTGGCATCCCTCACTTAGACCCACTAGGAGACTTTTTTCACAGAACCTCAGTATAACACTTAAGAGACAAGGCTCTGCATTGTACTCTTTGAAAAGCCTTCAAAGAAATCAGCTTGTAGGTCCTTTGTACAGTAAGTGAGTTATCTGATTTCTTTTAGAGTTTGGTAATGAAAAGGATTTTTCTGATCTGAGAAATCTCCACGTTTCCTTCAGTTAGATCAGGAGAGCTGTGTTATTTGTTCCTCTGCCTTGCTGTGAAGAGGCTCCAGTGGTTTTATTTTCTGTGTGTGCTTGATCATTGCCAGCTTTCTTCAGGCTACCTGGAGTATACCCAGTCCTTCTGCTCACCGTGACTGAACTTTAACTCATTTAAAACCTTTATGTTCATTTGCTTCCAGGACCTTCTCCTTAAGCCACCTCACCTCCTCTGTGTGGAGGTGACAGTCAGACATACAGGTCCCTCTCTGTCTTCCTCCACGTTCAGGGAGCTGCAGAATCCTGAGTCCCAATGTGTGCGCCAGGGACAGAGCCCACAAAGAGTGTCACTGGCCATTTCCTCCTCCCCATGTCTGGAGCCAAGGGAATCCACTGGAATGTCAGGTCCGGGGCTCCCTAACCTAAGATCCCATGAAAGGCTATTAGTGTGGGGAAAGCTCCAGCTCCCCTAAAGGCAGGAGAAGCTTTTGTCTGAGACTAAGAAATCAGAGTTCCTGTGTTAAACGAGAGGCAGGAGACCGTGCACGTGTGTGACAGGAGAGAAGAGAGTACACCAGTTAGGAGTGTGTGTAGGGGCAGGAGCCAAGGGTGAGCCTCGGGGCTGGGCTTTCTTCAGTCCTCTTCAGTCCCAGTGGTCAGTGGGGTGGCCTCTGAGCGCTCTTTCCAGAGGTGGACCTCCGGGGATGAGTCTGAGACTGGCGTTCGCCAGAATCTGGCTTGACTCCTGGGAGCCGAGATCCAGGCAGGTGTTGGGAGGCAGGCTTCTGGGCCCTGCCTGTGGAACTGGAGGTACCAGGGTCCTGTGACTTCTTGTCCAGAGCCTGGTTTTGGCTAGCAGAATGAGACGTGGGCTCTGGAAGACAAAGACAGGAATGTGGATGTGGGAAATTTTGTACAATTTGAATTGGAGCTCCTCAGAGCAGCTCTGCAAGATACGTAGATTTTAGTTCCACTTGGCAGTGTGAGAACTGTCAGGTTGCCTTCAGGGGTCAGGGACTTCTGGCCTGGTATTTGCATCATCAGTTGCAGGAATATAGTGTGTAGTTGAGAACTCGATTTTGAGTATAGCCTGTGGTTGGAGGACTCAATTTTGAATACTGGCCTTAGGCTAGAGTTTTTAGCCTGCGTTTTCTAAAGTATAAAATTGGGATAGTAGCAACAACGGCCCCCAAGGGTGACTGCCAGAGTCAAATGTCATGATTGATGGAAGGTAAGAGGCTGTGCAGCTGTTTGGAATCAGATCCAATTTCCAGTTCTCAGTTACTGGTTTCATCGCCTTGTGGATGGGTGTGCCTGTGACAGTCATAGGCCTTGCTGTGTGTCCTCTGATTGCCTCCCCCTATGGCAGCTCTGTGAAGGCAGAGCCATGGGATGGAAGCCACGGGATGGGAGGAGTCAAGGTCTCTGCTTCTTTACTCAGGGCCATCAAGCAGAAAAACCTAACTTGAATTTTGTGTTGGGTGAAATTGTGTTTAAGCCATTAGCCATTTTGGGACTGTTGCAACTCCTAGTAGTATCTTTCTAGCTTATACTTAAAAAATAATAAAAATGCAATTGCTAAGGAATTACTTACTGAATTTTTTTGATTCCTAAAGTATCAATTATTCCCTGTGTATTTCCCTCAATTCTCACATCCAAGGCCAACATTACTGCAAATGACATTGTTTAAAACAGAAACAATCCTTGGAAAATGGGATCACTTTAGAGATGGTCTCAAGTAGATTTTTCCTCATGCCCAAAATGGAGTTACTTTGTGATTATGATTATTCCCTTTCAAAACCCTGTGAATTTTTGTTTTTGTTATTCATTTATTTATTTTCGTGGAACTGGGGATTGAGCCCAGGGCCTTTGCACTGAGTTACATCCTTGGCCTATTTTTAATTTGATTTTGAGACAATGCCTCACTGAGATGTTCAGTTGCCAGGTTGGGCTCAAACTTGCAATCTTCCCATCTCAGGCTTCCAGAGTGTGGGGAATATAGACATGTGCACCAGGCCTGGCTTCTTTTAGGAATTTCTTATATGGTCTTCTCTCACCCTTTTCTCTAGATATTCAAGTGCTTCTCTTTCCTTTTTTTGAAGCGGGGTCTTGCTCTATAGTCTGGGCTGGTTCTGCACTCACTATTAGCTCAGGCTGGCCTTGGACTCACAGCAATCCTCCTTCCTCAGCCTCCTGAGAGCTGGGATTACAGACATGTGCTGCCACATCTGTCTTATGTGGTGCTGGGGAATCGAACACAGGTCCTTGTTCTTGCTAGGCAAGTGCTCAACTGCTGTGCTGTGCTGTTCCTCCAGCTGAGAGTGCTTCCCCTTCTTCAAGGAACACAGCTACTTCTACCAGCTAAGGTTCATTTTCTGTGCACAGTCCCCTCCTGTCTTTGCCATCCTCGGAGGTGGGCGCTACGATTTATTCCCGTACTGACGTGTCCAGCTTCATGCAGCTGAGAGTTGTCAGCACTCTGATTATTAACCCCAGATCAGTCCAGTTTCACATCATGTGCTTTTGTACCTTGCCTGGTGGCCCTGTAAAAAGTTACCATCATGGAGAAGAATTTACCTTCCTTGGTAAGCTGCGGCTGAGAGGCACTTTTGGAGCTGCTTATAGGTATGTCTCCTTCTCTAGCTGTGGCTCTGCTTTTGACAGATTTATGACTCTTCTCAACTTCACGGAGCTACAGGGAAAAAGAAAAAATGAGCCATTGGAACCAGATGGTGAGAGCTGGAGAGCAGGACTGTATTTCCAGTTTATGCTGCCTTTCACGGCCCCTAGTCCTCACGTGAACTAGGAGAGCGCAGCCGAGACTTCCAGATTGCACACCCTTTAAAGGGATAGCTCACCCTCCTGATCTTCTATCTGAGCAGAGTGAGGTAGACAGAAGGAAGGTGGGCGGGGAACCGGCAGGAAGACAGATGAAGAGGGACAGAGGAAGCAAGGAGGACGGGCCTTGGCGCGGGCAGGAGACTGACCTTTAGGGTTTCGTTGGTATGTTAGGAGAAAGAATTCAAAGTGAGGGTGTAGCTGGGATGTTGAGAGAGGCATGCCAATCAGGAGACCTCTTAGGCCAAGGGGCACAGCAGTAGGTTTTGGCTGTAATTCTTTTATTTTTAAATTAAACTTATTTTTGTGGTACTGGGGATTGAACCTTTACACTGAGCTCCATATTCAGCCTTTTAAAACATTTTAATTAATTAAAATGTAAAGTTTAATTTTGAGACAGAGTCTCACTCTCTATTCCAGACTGTCTGTATTCCAGACTCACTGTGTAGCTCAGGCACTCCTTGAACTCATAACAATCCTCCTGCCTCAGCATCCTGAGTGTTGGGATTACAGGTATGCGCTACCAGGCCCTGCTTAGATGGTGCTGAGGAATTAAACCCAGGGCCTTGTGCTTGCTAAGCAAGTGCTCAGACTGCTGTGCTACTCCTCCAGTCCTCTTATTTTTCATTTTGAGACAGTGTCTTGCTAAGTTGCTATAGTGCCCAGATTGGGCTCAGCTTTCCAGAGTAAAGGGGTTACAGGCCCCGTGCTATCACATCTGGGTTGACAATACTTCTTTTAGTATTTATACTATTAGGTGGCGTGTGTGTGTGCACATGTACATGTGCACTGGGGATTGAATCCACAGCCTCATGAATGCTAAGCATATGTTGTACAAATCAAGTATACTTTCAGTCCCTTATACTGTTAGTTTTAATATGTGTGAATTTTTGTGGGTGTTAGATTTATCACATTTGAACAGTGGTTGAACTCATTGACTTTCTCCTGTTCTTTACCAACAGCAGTTGTCACTGCTTTGCTATGTATCCTCAAATCTTCTCATAATATAAATGTAGCAGTTGAATCTCACTAGGCCACTTCCTATAATACAGACCTTTTGGATTTGGTTTAGAAGAAAGCCATTAAGATAATACAAAAGAGATCACAAATTACCAAAAAAAAAAGAAAAAAGAAAAAGAGAAACACATTTTTCTCACTTCCAACAAACTCACCGCTTGAATTTTCTTCCTCAGCTGGGCATTGGCTCGGGAAAGGCTTTTGGACACTGAGTTCAGGTAGTAGATGGCCAAGCTGTAAGAGAAAAATCATGCCTTCTGTAGTTCTGGGACCTTATAAAATGACAAGAAGATCTGGGCACATTTTCTGGGGAATTAAGATGCCTGGAACAGGTGTCAAGGCTTCACCTCTGGACAGGGTGTAGGTTTGGTTCCATCCTAAATTCTTATCTCAACGTGGAGAGGGTCCTGGACCCACCACTTTTTCTGCTTTATTGAGCCAAGAAATGATGTATACATCTCTAACCCTCAGAGTGCTCAATAAAAGTTGGCAAAAGGAGTCACCCTTCTTCAGGGAAATCTGAATAAATGGGAGAATGGCAAGACTCTTTGTTTGCAGAAGAAGCTGGTGATGTTCTGGCCATGTGCCCAGGCTCTGTTCAATGTGTGCACACATCTCACACCTCATTGGTGTTAATGAAAACAGCATAGGTAAAAAGGATGACATGTTTATGGACCAGCATTCTGGGATTCAAAGAAATTAAATAATTTTCCCAAAGTAACTCATATTTTATTATGCTTTTGGGCCTATATTAGAAGCCAAAGTGTTTCCCACCATCTTCAACCCCTGAGAGAAGAGAGAAGGAGATGCTAAGTGATCTGCTCCAATTTTGCCTAAAAATACAACTGCAGGTGCCATGATGGTCCTCTGGCCAAGGTGCATTGGAGTGTCTGGCTGTAGCCTTGTGGTTTTTGAATCCAGGCTGCATTGGCTGACTGGATGATTAGTGTCCTTTTAGGCTATATCCTGGGTTTCCTTTCTACAGGACCTATGATCTGGGCCCATGGTCTGGACTGGACTATTTGAGAAGGGAAGAGACACAGCCATCTGTTGCAGGAAAGATTTTTGGTCCATCCATATTAGTTACCCTCCTCCATGAATTTCAAGTTTCAGCTGCTTCAGCGTAGGTCCTCTCCACCTCCCCCCGTCAAGGTTGGGCCCCCCTAGCTGCCTTAATAGACCTGTCTCCAGCCAGAGAAGGCACACCACACTGTCCCTAAGGCAGAGTGTGGGTCTGCAGCTGTCGTTTGAGCCTCCCATACAAACAAGGACTCAAAAGATTGTAGGTGAAGGGAACAATACTTGTTTTATAAGAAGACCCCTGCTCAGTGTAAGTCATTCCTTTCCCTTTTAATTAAAGTCAAAAAGCAAAAAAAAAAAAAAAAAAAAAACAAAAAGAAAACAGAGGTCAGAGGAGTGACTTATCCTGCTCGTGATCACACACCCAACAAATGGATAAAGTGCTCAGGGGTGTCTCTCTTCCTCCTGAGGTTGATTTTAGATTTCACATTTCTGAGTGCTGCCTGCAAGAGTCAGGTTTGGTGTCTGGGTTCCATGATTTCCTCAGGAAGTCATAGGGCAGTCCAGGTAGGCCCTATCACATGACTATACCTCACATGCCAGGATTAGAAGAAGAGGGAATTTGAAAATCAAGGATGTAAAATGATATTTAAGAGTTTGCTCCTCGCTATGTTCAGGTCTGCAGCAGACCTTAAAACTGGATGTTATACAAATAAAGACTCTGCATTTATTCTGGCCCCCTCTGGGAGACTGGAATTCCTATGAGTCTGTGTCTTCTTGTAGAAAGCTACTGAAATAGATACTGAAGGAGACTGCCACCTGAGAATGCAGAGCTCAAGGAGGGAGATGGTTGGCAAGGAACTGAGATCTTAGGCTTAGGGAAGTCGCTCCATTAGACCATTCTGAGTGGAGGGGGTTTCTGCTGAGGAGCCACAGAGACAACTTCTTGAAATATTCTCTGAGAATTCATAAACACGTATAGATGAAGAGACATGACTAAGTAACAACAAAGATGACACTCAAGGCAGATTTAAGTAAAATTTTTACAGACCATCCAAAGCTCAAGTTCAACCCAGGCACTAGCAAGAATGCCATAATAAGGACCTCTGGAAGCACTCTCCTCGAGAAAAACAGTGAGGACACTGGCAAAAATGGTCAGAAGCACCTTTTTCAGAACTTGAAAATTAACCAGAGGTTTTCAGTGTCTTTTCAAGGAAAGTGGCCGAGACTTAGAAAAATAAACTTTGCAGGGTTTGAATTGCCATATTCCCCTTTCCCCACACAGTTCCTTAATAGGTTTGAAAACCAAAAGTCCCAAATCATGGTGAATACAAGTAGCTTGGCAGGCATTGGAGGGGGTGGAATAGGGTAAGAGCTCCTTCAAATTGTCATTCCCACATAATTGCCATTATTTGAGTCCTAGTGGCTCCTAGGAAGATGCTACTGGACCTGACTCAGAGCTCCTCCAATATGAACAGCATTTTCCTTGAGAGTGTTTGTCACAAACATAGAATGCGATTGTTAAACCACATGGCTGTGTGAGGAGTTGAATGCTAAAGAGTTGTGGGAAATAATAGGCTAATCAAAAAGCATGTCATTTAGGAAAGGAGATGCCCAGTGGGGCTTTTAAACACTTGGAAAGATTCCTGGGAATCGAGAGGGCCATGTGCATGATGTTTGAGGTTCTATTCATGCCCTTGATTACACACATATCCAAGGAAGACTTGAGAGGCTCTAAGCTTCCATCTTGGGCTAACTTTGCACCTTTTTCTTAAGTAGGAAGTGAAGGCTAAGGTAGAGTTATAAAATGCCTGGCTGAGTGTTGAAGGCATACTCTGTCTCTCTTTCCTCTCTTACACATGCACATGCACACGCACAGCTTTTGACAAACACTTGTTGGTACTAGGATATAAAGCAGTCTCTTTTCAATATTAGCTGACCACTAAGCTAACAGCACAGTTTAATGGTCAGCGAATGGCCATGTACAATAAAGAATATAAGTTTACAGAAGTAGTTCAGAAAATCCACAAAACCAACCAACAAACAACAGTGGTATCAACAAACAGCAACAACTACAAACCTTGGGAGGGGAATAGAATTTGATTTCCAGAGCTGTCGTATTACTTACTATGTTCAGTTTTCAACAAAAAACCTGAAACATGGAAAGAAACAACATGGCCACACACAGGAAAAAGCACTCAGTGGAAACTCTCTGAGGAAGCCTAGGTAGGAAAAGAATCAATTATGCTAAATGTATTCATTGAGTTGAAGGAAATCATGCCTAAAATAACTAAGGTATGAACATGAGGTTATATCAGTAAAGAGAAAGGCATCATAAAGAAACAGCAATGCTGGACACAATTGCTAAAATGAACAATTTTCTCGGTGCTCAGGGGTGTATTTAAGTTGACAGAAGAAGGAATCATTGATCTTGAAGGTAGATCAATTGCTATCCAGTTTGAGGAAAACAGATGTAAAATAACACAATTGTGTACCAAGTGTACCACTGTATGCCTATTGGAAATTCTAGGAGGAGACAGAGACAAAGATCAGAAAGAATATTTGGAAGCCAGGTGTGGTGGCACATGCCTGTAATCCCAGTGCTTGGGTGGCGGAGGCAGGAGGATTTCCATGAGTTCAAGGCTGACTTCATCTACATAGTTGAGTTCAGGATCAACTAGACCATAGAGTGAGACCCTGTCTCCAAAAAACCCCAAGAAACAAAAAAGCATATTTGAAGAAATCAACAGCTCAAAACTCCTCAAAGTTGATGACAAGTATTAATCTATTAATTGATATAAGAAAGTCCATACACTCCAAGTAAGATAAACTCAAATCTATACCAAGATACATAACGCTGTACAGAGTGATACCCTGTTTTGGAAAAAGAAAAAATAAGATACATAACACTATCAGAGCAATCTTTTTAAACTCTTTTTCTCCCATCTGATTTAGCCAGCATCCAGTGTATAAAGATGTAATTTGTATGGAAATAATGTGAAGCAGGGGAGAGAGAGGGAGTGGGGATGTATAGGAGAAGGGTCTTTGCGTAGTCATACAATGAAGTCAGTATTAGTCTGAAGTAGTTTGGTGTAAGATGCTAAGTGTCATCTCCAAGGTGATCACTAAGAACCTTACTTGAAAGGAAACCATAAAGAAATGACAAGGGAACTACCATGATACACTAGAAAATAGCTAATTAATAGTGTTACGGTTGCAGTTCACGGGCTTGGGGGCATCTTGGATTTCAGTTGCTGGATGTTTATTTATCAGACCTGTGGTCATGGAGTTTAAGGTAAAAGGAGAAAAAGAGTAACTCAATAAAGAACAGGTCAGAGTGAAGTGAATGGAGGCAGATTGCGGATTTCCCTTTCCGGTCCCTGTCTCAGTTCTCTTCTCTTTCCCTGATAAACTGCTTGTGATTGGATTGTGTCTCAGGGTCTGCTTCTGGGAACCTAGACTAAAAGGAGAAGCTGTGCAGGACTTCCCAGCTGCAGGAGGAGGTTCCCACAAGGTAGAGCCAGCATCCCGGCTAACTTACAACATCAGCAGGATGGCGGGAATGATCAGGCCTGGGTTGGCCAGGAAGGCAAAGATCTTGCCCAGGAAGGTTGGGAAATCATTTTCAATGGTTTCTTGAAGGACGTCATACATTCTGTTTTTCCCACTGCAAGGGGAGAAAATACATTCTGTTTTTCGCACTACATTGTAGCATGCTGCCAAGCACATATGCATATACAACTGCGCCCACGCCACCTGTGCCCACGCCCCCACAGCTCCAGAGCTGCCACTTGCCCCTGCTTTCCTGGAAGAAGCAGAGCTCCTGCTTTAAATGGACTACAAGCAAAAAGTGTCCCACAAGGCACAACCTCTCAAGCTACATTAGTCTTCTGTGTTTGACACCTTTCTCAGAAAAAAGAAAAAGGGTTTTCTTACATATTCTAATGGGAGAAAATTGCCTATTGTAGTTAAGAGACTCAGTGCAGCTTTCTCTTGGCTCTCTGGCAAGGAAGTAGTTCTCCAGAGGCTGATGGGGTGGAAGCTTCTCAAATTATAATTCCAGGGGACTGGATTTTCCAACCTAGGCTTCTGCATTATTTCACCGATTTCTGTTTTCTTCAAATTCCTAAGAATCGTTATGCAGACTGACTCCACCAGTGCCTGTCCAGAGACTCCTGGATGCTTGTGGGTTTTCATTAGTAATTTTGGTACTAAGTGGCTTTAGGAGTGCAAGGTTCCTGGTTCAAATCCTTGCTTCCCCTCATTAGCTCTGGGACACCGTGACCTATGTTCTGATTCCCTTTCTGTCAATTCCCATGTCCTGCCCCCCCACCCCGATCCCACCCCACCCCATTAGAGCTGTACTGCCAAATGTAGGTACTAAAAAAGAACATTGGGTGAAATATGATTAAAAATTCTGCTTCTTAGTTATACATTTCAAGTGTCCAGTAGTCCTGCGACTAGTAGTTACTATGTTATGTTAGAAGAACCATGTGAGATGCTTTCATCATTAGACAATTCTCCTGGACATTCTGAAGTTCGACATCTTGAGCTTAAAAGATGTGAAAAATTTCTCTGGTCTTTCCTGGCCCTGGTGGTGTAGGCCTGTAATCCTAGCATTCTAGGAAGCTGAGGCAGGAGGGCTGTAAATTCGAAGCCAGCCTGGGTAATTTAGCAATTTAAAGAGAACTTGTCTCAAAATCAAAAATAAAAAGATTCCCTGGGGGCTGGAGGAATAGTACAGTGGTTAGAACACTTGCTTAGCAAGTGCAAGGCCCTGAGTTGATTCTCCAGCACCATATAAACAGGGTGTGGTGGCACATACCTGTAATCCCAGTGCTTGGGAGGCTGAGGCAGGAGAAAGTTCAAGGCCAGCCTGGGGTACATAGTGAGTTCAGAACTAGCCTGGGCTATAAAACTAGACCCTGTCTTAAAAAAATAATTCTCTGGGGAGGGTGTAATGTTTCACATAATTTTTACAAAGTTACTCCCAATTACCATATAGTCGGGTAATTCAGGAGATTCACCTCTCATTTCTGACAAAAATTTACAAATAAAAAAGTGAGTTATAAGAGCAAACAAAGCTCCCCACTGACACCACTGACTCAATCTCACAGGAGAAATTCAAATGCATTCTGAAAATGACCTGATGAACAATACAGTAAATAACCATAGGCTGTGGACACCTACAAGTTCACACTCTTTGTAAGTGTCCAGCCAAGCAGTCTACGACCCAGACCCACCATAGTGCAACCATTATCATTTGTAGCGCATCATAGCGGATTCCCCTTCAAGTTGTGCTGAATCAGGATTTTGTCAATTTTTTTGAAAACTTCCTTTTCCTATCATTGTTCCACAGAGAATATTCATTTTTCAGTGACTTCAAACTCAGTAGTAATTCCTCATATTAAAAAATAAACTGAGCAGTATCAGCAACACTTGTCAATTCACCAAAAATTAAGGAAAACCACTTGGAACCAGTTCCTTCGGTTTTTACTAGGCCACTGCACTCAGTGTCCTGACTTCTTCAAGTAGGTTGCTCTTGCTAGCGGCTCTGAACATCTGAAGTAAGTTTCTTTTCTCTAGTTACATTTCTTCAGCTCTTGCAGTCACACACAATTTAATTACGGCACCACTGGTGAATGAGAATAGGATTTTGGAAGCAAAAGGAAAAAAAATCTTCGCTATGTAGCAACACAAAGCTTAGCCGAGTCATGTCCCACATCTATATGGAAAGCTGAGCTTAAAAGCAGTGAACGTGGATGTTTAGCTGAAGAGATTTCTAAGCGAATTTTTGAAGTTGCAACCTGTTCTTTTCTTTCTTCTGATTGCAAACTGTGAGGAAAGAGTAAATTGAGGAAGCTATAATGAAGCAGAAAAAGAACCAGGACTTGATTTTGAAAGCGCTCAGCCTATCTACATTGGCAAAGGATGCTGAGGTTAGACTGGCTGTCAGGAAAGGGCTCTCTAAGAAGAAGCCTAGGGTGAGGCTGGACCACCTTTTACTAATGCAGCTGAAGGATCAAAAATGCGAATGTTCATTTATGTAGAGTTGATGACAATAATCATGTGACTCAAAGGTCTCCTCAACCATGTCGTAGGAGCTGGAAAGAGAGGCAGGATCATCCAGTGAAGATAAACATGAACATCTCCTGTCTAGTCAGAGTGAGTTCCCATGACATACATGGAAGGCACACAAGGTTTTTGAGAATGTGCTATCAGGAGAATCACTGCCAGCTTGGACCAAAAAAGAGAGAGTGAAGGCAAACTAGAGTGAGGCCTCCCAGAATCTGCAGGAGGCATGAAACAAGCTGGTAAGACCAGTAGCACCAGACACCCTTCAAGGACAAGGAAGGTTAATTCTACAAGCCGAGCTGCAGTCCTTGTGCAGATCTGCAGGCATATCTGAGGATGGGTCCAAGAGTCCAGGGGATGATTCTCAGGTCTTAAAAAGCTAGAAGAGTTTGAGTGAGTGAATTTCAAGATTGCTCAGAGCTGGTGATGTCTTCCCTCCTTTATGCATTAGCATTTTGTAACTATTGTTCTATGTCTGTCCCATTGATATATTTTGGGGGTAAATAACTTATTTTCTAATTTCCCAGGTCCACACCTAGAGAAGAATTATGCCTCAGGCTAGGCCAAACATAGTGCCTCACCCACACCTAATTTACATGGCTTAAATGATAAAATTTGAGATTTTTTTGGAAGACAGGGTCTGGCTTGTACTGAGATTTGAGATTTTTGAGCTGTTAATATTTAGTTCAGACTTTGTACTTTGAATTAATGATGTAATGAGTTGAGACTTTGGGGGATGGAGGAGTGATTTGGGGCTTGGAGAGAGTGGATTCTATTAATGGTTCCAAAAAATACCCAGGTCCTACTCCCTGGAAACTGTGATTGTTACCTTATAATGCAAAAGGGCCTTTTACAATGCGATTCTGTTAAGGATGTAGAGATAGGAAAATTATGATGGATTATCCAGGTGGACCCCCAATCACAGGTGTCCTGGCAGGAGAGAGGCAGGAAGAGATTTGAGGAGTACACAGGAAGTGGAGGGACAGTGAGTTCAGAGACATTTGAAGGCTCTGTGAGGCTGCTTTGTAGATGGAAGCTGGGGACTGAGCATAGGAATTCAAGCAATGCAGCCCTGGAAATGGAGAAAGCAAGGAACCAGCTATTCCTGTAGCACCTCCCCAGAGGGAGAACACCACTGCCAACACTTGGTTTTAGCTCAGTGCAAGACCTCAGACTTCTGGCTTATTGTAATAATCTGTTACAGAAATTACTGAGAACTAGTATAATACCTAAGGACAAAATAATCCACACTCAACTTTGACTTGAAGCACAGTATTTGAAGCTCACTTTTCTTGTTTTATATGAAGAACATGGACTAGTAATTAACAAATGCTACATCGTGAGATGGTGATACGCACAGCACTTGAGATGCCACCATTGTGTGACCTCATCCTTGTGATCTGTCCTGTGCTGCCCCGCAGTGCTAAGCAGTGAGCCACCGAGGGTCCCTGAGGCAACTGCTCTTCTCTGCCACTACAGCAAAACAGCCATAGAGAATATATGATGCATATGGCTGTATTTCAGTTAAAGTTTACTTAGGGACGCTGAAGTGTGAGTGTCCTGTTCAATGTTTATGTATCATAACGTATATCCGTTTTAAATTTTTTCCAACCATTTGAAAATGTAAAAAATCTTCCTTAGCTCACAGGTTATATAAAAACAAGTCACACATGGAATCTGCCCATGGGACATTGTCAGTCCTGATCTCTATACCTCACGTGAGAGAAAAAATGAGGCTGCTAGCTAGAACGTTTTGGAAGGCACTTGTGACTTGACAGCAACAGGCTGGAGGGGTAGCACAATGGTTAGAACGCTTGTCCTAGTGATTATAAGGACCTGGGTTCGTTTCCCCAGCACCACATAAGCCAGGCATGCTAGCACATACCTGTAATCCCAGCACTTGGCAAGCTGAAGCTAGAGGATTGTTCTGAGTTTGAGTCCAGCCTGAGCTACAAAGTGAGTTCAGAACTAGTGTGGACTGCAGATCAAGACCCTATCCCAAAGAAATAAGTACCTTGAAAGCAACATACTCAGTATCTTAAATGAATTCATGTCTTCTTTTTCCAATCTTCTCAGACAAATACTAATACCTATACTACTTTTGAGACACGGTCTCACTCTGTAGTCCAGGCTCATCCTGAACTCACAGCAATCCTGTCTCAGCCTTATATTACATATATTGTACCATGATAGATAGGTACATATGCACATATGTCCACAGAATGTTACAGATAATTATTTTTTGATACTGGGGATTGAATCCAGGGTCCTTGCACTGAGCTGCATCCCAGATACATATATATTTTAAGGTAAGGTCTTGCTCTGTAATGCAGGCTGGTCCTGAGATCACTAAGTAGTTCAGGCTGGCCTGGAACTCTTATCAATCCTCCTGCTTCAGCCTCCCGAGTGCTGGGATTACAGGTGTGCATCACCATACCCAGTTTATGTGGTGCTGGAGAATCAAATTCAGGGCTTTGTGCTGGCTGGGCAAGTGCTGTAACTTCTGTACTATTCCTCCAGCCCTGATCTTCCTCTTTCCTCAAATGAGTGTGCTCATGAGTGAGGAATTTGAAATAGACATGAACACTCAATGTTAGCTAGCACTCATAGCAAAGTAACTCGTTTGCACCAAATACCAAAAAATATTTCTGTTTGTACCAAATGCCATAAAATACTTCTCTAAATTGGCCCCAAATGTCTAGCTAGCTCTTAGTTTATTGGTCACAGGAAAACCTGAGTCCACAGCAAGGATCTGTCTCAGCATGACTTAGGCCGGGCACTCAGTCTGTACACAGGAAACATTAACAGCTTAGTGTTTGGAGCTCCATAGACTAGGAGGAAAGAGCTGGTGTGCCAGCCAAAGTAGAGTCAACATCTACAAGCTTATTCTGTGGGTTGATACACTTGTTTTTTAAAACTTAAATTGACTGCTTCAGTAAAAATATTGGGGTATTTCTAAATGTTCAGAATTCTGTTACTGTCTGGGAGTTCTGGTAATACTGAGCCTATGTTCCTGATGAAAACAACAGGCTGGAGGTGAGAGAAGCTGTCCAACTTGGGCAGAACTCAGGCTTTACAAAACTTCCAGATATGATTCGTGTGCCTTTAAATTATTTACAAATAACACGCTAAATTCTCACAACAACCCTATGAGGTAAACACTACCAGTCTTTCCATCTTACAGGCAGTGAACCTGCAGGGCAGACAGCTAAATAAATTCTTCAAGATTGTCCAGCTGGTAAATGATACAGCTGGCTGTTGAGTCTATCCTCCCTGCAGATCGTTGGCAAATTGTTTTCTGAAAAGGATGAGATAATAAAAATCTTAGGCTTTGTAGGGCAGATGGCCGCTTGCTGTAACTACTCAGTCCTGCTGTTATAATGAGAGAATGGCATAGACTACATGTAAGTAAGTAGATATGGTTGTGTTCCAGTAAAACTTTATTTACAGCAGGTAGTAATCTGGATTTGATCCATAAGCTATAGTTTAGCAACCTTTGTTTCTAACCATATGCTATGAAATTATGTTCACTCATTTATGCTGCCTTCCTGGCCCATTTGATCCACTGAAAACCCAAAGTCCCTCCCTATGTAACTGAATCTCTACGAGTTGATGGTCTACTCCGAGCATTGATCATAAACCAAATGTTCTATTCTAGACAGTAGGTATAAAACTGTGAGAAAGGAAGCAAGAACAATGTCCTCATGGAACTTGTATCCTGGTGGAGAATATACAAGATAAATAAGCAGAGATAGGGCATATTAGAGGATAATGAGGTGCAACAAGAAAAAATGATTGGCGGGTGGAGCAGTTTGGTTAGGAATTCCAGATAAGTCCCCACTGAGGGGATGACTTGACCAAGTGAATCACAGCTGAGGGAAGAACGTTCCAGCTTTGGTAGGGTTTGGTCAGATGAGTAGCTGTTCTGGGCCAGGTGGCAGTCTCAGCAGAGGAGCACTGGCCTTTAAACCCAGGCCCAATGCTCCAAACCACATTTAAGAAAAAGCCAAGCAAGGCTTTTCCCATGTGCTCCTCCTCTCTGCCTGGCATCTTCAGCCTTCTGCACCTCAGCATGTGCCTTCACTCTAAATGGACACCCCTTCCTCCTGTGTGAACCTACCAGACCAGGTCATGCCCTCCTGGGGCACTCTTGGAATCATGTCCCCTGGGCTCCACCAACCTCAGATCTTTGTCTAGCTTAGTCCCTTATAATTAACGTTTCTCCACGGTGTCCATACCGGTGGGCAGGGCTGGCACTAGAGTGAGTGCGTGAGGCAGTGGGTGTATGGTGGCAGGAAGTGCTTGCTCTCAGGGATGGGTGAGTGCAGTGCAGGGGCTCTCTCACCCATCTCATTCCACTGCTGGCCTGGATGCAGCACGGATTGGGCGCAGATGTTATACTGCACGATTTTCAAGGAATGTGCGCTGAGCTTTTCTGAGTGAGAAGGAAGCAGATAGAAGGGGCATTGTTTTCCAAACTGCCCTAATCCCAGGACACCTTGCTGTGGAGTAGAGGGCCTTGTTTACAGGGGCTTAGTCGCTTGGAAAGACAGCCATAGATGTAGATCATTTCTCACTTTATCTCCTTATACAACTGTTTTTTTTTTTTGTTGTTGTTTGTTTGTTTGTTTTTTTGTTTTTGAGACAGGATCTTGCTTTATAATCTAGGCTAATCCTGAGCTCACCATGTAGCCCAGGTTGGCATCAAACACATGGCAGTCCTCCTGCCTCAGCCTCTTGAGTGCTGGGATTACAGGTGTGCACCATCACATCTGTCTTATGCAGTGCTGGGGAACTGAACTCAGGGCCTAGAGCTTGCTAGGCAAGCACTCTAACTACTAAACTAGTCCTCCAGCCCCTTGTTTTTTTAATGTGCTATACAAACTCCTCCGCAACTTTGTCTTATACCCTGAACCCACAGTGCTGAGCACTGCTCCTCAGAGATTAGGTCCCCAGTTGGGCATCTCAGTCAACATCAGCTACAGTAGTTTCACATTAGCCTGGCACTCATAAGCTTGTAGTCATTTCCCCTTCATTCATCTTACGGCGAGGCAGACCCAGCTAGCCTATTATCCAACTTTGAAACATGACTGCATCATCTAATAGGGTAGACATTATCCACATGCAGTGATTCTAAATAAAATTAGAAATTCAGTTTGCCAGTTCATTTTAAGCACAAGCAACCCCAGAGGGCTGGTTACTGCCGTTTGAGGCAACATAGACACAGAGCATCCCATCCTTGGCACAGAACTGTTGAACAGCACTGATGATCTGCCCAGCACCCCTGACCTGTCCTAGGCTTACGTGAAACCAGAACCTGAGTTCCGAGCCAGGCCTTGTGCACCTGAATGGGCCGCAGTCAAAGGAAGGTGGGAGGGACATGATGGTGTAGGCCACTGGCAGGAGGCTGAGGAAAAGCACCAGTAGCAGCAGGCCCATGTAGAAGTTGTTGGACCGGGAGGCTTTGAACACGCGTTCGTGGGGCACGTTGCTGCTCATTACTGCCCAGCACTGGAAGTACATAGAGGTCAGCAGGCGCAGGACATTAATTCCCACCAGTCCTGGAGCATAGAAGGAGCCCATCCTGGAAGAGCAAAAACCAGACAGCTTGTTAGCCTGGGAGTGGGAAAGGCGAGGGAAGGCAGGTAGAAGGAAATGGGATGGGTGGGTTAGGGGTGCGAGCCAAGCTCCTTTCCCTGTGAGTCCCAAGGGCAGGGGCTTCTCATTTATTGAGGACATTTGTTGCCAAGCCATAGCTATTCAATCCTGGGGGGGTGGTGGAGTGCCCAAACATTACAGGCTTTGACTCTGGTGGATTTTGCCACCACCTTCCCACTAGGCATCAGCAAATCTCTTTGTGTCTCCATGGTCTTTATAACCAGCATTGCATCTGGACAGAGCCTTGCAGAGAGCCCTTGGCATCTTGAAGGTCTTTACCTAAAGTTGTGTAGTGAGGGCGTTATGTAGTCTCCTCTTACTCTTTCCAGAGAAAGAAGTTTCTTAGCTCATTTACTTTCTTCCCTCTCTTTCTCCTGTCTTCTCTCCTTTTTCTCTCGCCTTTCTTTTTTCCCCTTTTCTCTTCCTCCCCCCTTATCTCTGGGTGTCTATGGTAGCATGTGGGCGAGCCAGAAACTGTCCCGTTTCTAATCTAGCCCGGTCCTCTATTGTTTGTGTAGGAGAAGGGAGAGCAGAGAGGCATGATCACTTGTCCAGCTTCCTCCAAGCTAGCTGAGTGGTGACGCCTGGGATTCTAGGTTTTTGACTTCCCCAACTGAGTGATACTCAGGTGAAATGGATAACTTACCAGATCATTCCTTGGTTGAAGATCAAACCCAACACATTTCCACTAATATCAAACTCAGCATAGGAGGGCTAGAGAGAGAGAGAGAGAGAGATTGAGAGAGAGAAACATTTTAGGTGGATATCAGGCGGGCCCTACTACCAGCCAACTGGCTATGGCGAGCCTGCTTGCTCCCAAAGAGTCTGTCCCAGTAACCACAGAGGAACAGAGGGTTAGGGTTAGCGCTTTAAACACTGAGCCATTCCTCCAGCCATGATAGTAAGTATTATGTCCAGAAATGAAAAAAATGAATAACACAAACACATAATCCAAATACCCAAGAGTTTAACTCTTGGGAATTTAAATTCTAGTATTGAAAAAACTTGTCCATTGGATTACATGTTCTGCTTAGAAAAAAAATCTTCCTTATCTTCAAGATTATAAGTTGATATGTGCTTTTTGAAATAACTTTATTACTTATTTTTTAATGCTTAACACTTTGATTTGGCTATAATTAATTTATTTAGGTGAAATGAGTGGAGAATACTGTCCCCTCACTACCCTACAGCTTATTTTTATACAATCCTTCTTTTTCCCACTATTTCAAAAGGCTCCATTTATCATACAAGTAGGATCCTTTAAGCTTTTTTTTTTTTTTTTTTTTGACAAGGTCTTACTCTGCAATCCAGGCTGGTACTGTACTCACTAAGTAGTCCAGGCCGGCCTTGAACTCAAGCAATCCTCCAGTCTCAGCTTCCTGAGTGCTAGGATTACATGTGTGCACCACCATGCCTGGTTTCTATCAAACCCAGGGCCTTGCCCTTGCTGGGCAGGGGCTTTAACCACTGCACTATTTCTCTAGCCCTCATAGGCTTGTTTCAAACACAGGGGGTGCTAAAATAAAATAGGACAGTCTTTTCTGATACCTTCACCTGGGTCAGGCACACGGCTGCAGGCCAGGGTGATGTCTATACAGGTAATCAGAATATGGAGCCTCTCGTTAGGAGACCAGTTAAGGGGGAGCCCGTGATTCCCAATACCAGGACTAGTGGATGGGCCAATGAAGGGCTGTGAAAGAGACATGCACAGTATAAGTGATCCAGAGGTTCTGCCAGGTCATAGAAGGTCTTAGTGGAAAGAGGGTGACACATATCTAGGATGAACAGTTTACCAAGTAGGAGGAGAAAAGAGTAGTTTCTCAGGTGGAGAAAAGAACCCAAGGAGGTTTCTCAAAGCATAATCCAGAAAACAGGACAGTGGTTCTAATATTTCTTGGTATGTGTCAGAACTTTCTAAAATATCCACATCCATTCTAGGATTATTATCCTTCCTAATGAGAGTCAGTGCCACTCAGACATTTCTCTGCCCATTAACTGCTTAGCACTGAAGTGTACAGTCCCCATTTTCCCAAGGCAGAATTCCTCTGTTTCCTAGATAAGAAGGTCACACTGAGAAACCAGCAATGGGGTCCTTAAAAGAAATAAAGATGAAACGCTACACTACATCACAGAGCAGACTTGTGTTAAGCATTGGAAGAAATGAGTTGCACAGAAATGCATCTGATGACAAGTATCAGAAAGGTGGTTGAAGCCGTAACCTACAAATCCGGCCTCCAGGTCCCAGCACCAGCAGTGATTCATGAACCGGACAAAACAAGCCCGGAGGAAGTCCCCCACCAGGATGGTGATGTACGTCACCAGCATGTCGGACACTGTCAGCCTCATGAATTCCTGAAAGAGGGGAACATGGGAAAAGGAGGAGGTCAGGTGCCCTTGCCTACTTCTCCCCACTAACAGTAACCACACAAACTCTCTCCCACCCACATGAATTCATCTCTGGAACCTTCTGATTCTTCGTGGCGGGGTGGTCGTGTAGGGGAAGGACCTTTGCTTTGAAGTGTGCTTAAGTAGCAGCCCTACGAGTTACTAAGTTATGTAGCTTGGCACAATCTCTGAACCTCTTGAACTTGATAATGACATCAGTCTTGCAGGAATATTGGGAAACTTAGTGACTGTGTATGTAAACTGCTGGGTATGTGGGCAGTGCCCACTGTGTTGGAGTTGTCACCACTAGGATCTGAAAGCTTTGTCCTTTGCTTCCCTCACCTGCCCTGAAATACCAGTGGTCTGAACTAATATTGAATGTGACCATCAGTCACCGAGGACAACAGTTGGCTTTCCACACCTCCTGTAGTATATAGAACAAATAAAACCAGCAACACAGAGCAGTAGAACCAGAAGAAAAAGAACAAAGCTTTCTCTACTTCTGTAGGGTATATATATATAATTTACTATGTTTTTGAAAAATTGAAAAGATCTACCAGAGCTCATCACAATTTTTAAGACAGCAGATAGAATTGGAGTTCCCAGGGCACCCAGGATCGACTTTATTTACTTTGTGCCCTCTGAAATGATTGACATATATTTGTGGGAGACATAGCTGATTAATTTTCAGAGTTATTTCTCAAATGGAAACATTAAGGAATGCACAAAGAGCTGAGAACATGAGCACCTTTTCAGAGAGCATAACTACTCACAATGCCCACGGCTGTCTCCCAGCAGGAACCCCGGGGCACATCTGCAGGGTGCAGGGGTGGCCGGGGGAAACTCTCATTCCAGCCCGAGGAATTGTAATAGTTAAACAGAGTCCAGTGAGTGATGTTCTTTATTTTTGCTTCATTAGAAAGCTAGAACAGAAGTTAGAAGTACGGAATTAGAAGGAGCCAGGTGAGCTGGCAGAATAGCTTAGCGGTTAAAGCTCTTGCCTAGCAAGCTCAAGGCCCTGGGTTCTCCCAGTACTTGGGAGACTGAGGCAGAAGGATCGCTTTGAGTTCAAGGCCAGCCTGGGCTACATAGTGAACTTGGACCAGCTTGGACTACACAGTGAGACCCTTTCTCTGTCAAAAAAAGAAGGAGCTAGAGAGGGTCCAGCCATTTTCACAGGAGCAGTTATTAGCATACACCACAACTGTGCCACCCACTCCCTGCCCTGCTCCTGGACAGTCTTTCCAAAATGCCTTCCCCAGAACATCAAACTGTCCAGGAGAGGAGGCAATGGCCTGAGGCCCTGGGCCTCTGCCATAAAGTCATCTTCTCCTCTAAGTTAACGTCCATCCACCTGTCCATCCATTCTTCCAATATCTCCTTCTTTTTTTTAAGGATAATTTATTCAGGGTCTATTCTGGCAGCAGTGGCACAGGAATGACAAGACAGATGGGGCTTCTCTCAGGAGAGCTATAGTCTAGTAAATGACAGAGATAAACGTCAATTACAGAACAGAATAATCAGAGCTGAGGGAGATTTCCTCTGCAGGTAGAGGAATATGCACACTGGACAGTGGAGGAACACAGAGGACTTCCTAGAGGCAGTGACGTTTGGGCCAGAGTTCAGGGGAGATTAGTTAACGGGCCAGATATGAGGAGGAAGATGGTCAAAGAGGCAAGAGAGAATTTTGCCTCATGGAGACACTAAGAGGCTCAGAAAGGTTAAACAGTTTCCTGGTGTAGGAGGGAAGCCATAAATGAGATTAGAGGGGTAGGGAAGGGCTGGGGCCAGTTATTCCCACACTTAGAGCTTTCCAACAGTTTCCTGCTGACTTCAGGAGAAAGTTCCTGCAGTGAAATAAGGAAGGGGCAAGGAGTGGCGTCCATCACAGCCCTCCCTATGCCTGGTGTGATTTTTTTCATTTCTTCCCCTCCACACCCTAGTCCAGTGATCCTGCAGTTCTCTGGTGGTGCCAGCGATTCCCTCTGCTTTTCCCCACATGGAGTGTGGAGCCCATCCTGGGCACTGCCATGTTGCCTTGGCCTTGCCCCATCAAAGGACATCCCAGGAGGAAGGTGTGATAGACTGCCTCCCAGAATGCATTGGGAGCAGGGCTGCCTCTGGCTCTAGGTTGTACCCTGGGGCTTGGCATGATGGGAGCTTCATAACTGGGGAGCACTGGTGAGTGTTAAGTCAATGATATTCTGCCTCAGTGGACAATTACGTGGCTGTTCGTCACTTAACAGCAGCTGTGAAATTATGTAGAAAAGGCAGCAGATAAAGTCTACAGGGTACCAAGTGATGGATATGTGATGTGGAAAAGGTAACATAAGAAAAATTCAGTGAAATGAAAATGGGGCCACCTAGAGTCAATAATGCTTAGTGAAATGGACCAAGCACAAAAGATGGACTATAGATGGGTATCCCTCTTACGAAATGCAAAAAGACAATGACATGAAAAGGCCCCAGCGTGGATGGCAGGGTAGAAAGAGAGGCAAAGGTCAGATAGGAAAGGGGTGAACCTCTGAAAAAGGGGTGGACATAGGCACTCACTGATTCCCCAAACTCCATGGTTCTAATGTGTTCCAGAATTTGGAATTCGGGGTTAGGGATTTAGCTCAGTGGTAGAGTGCCTGCCTCGCAAGTGCAAAGCCCTGGGTTCGGTCCTCAGCTCTACACAATAAAAATCAAATAAAAAAACCAAAAAATAAAAAAGACAAAAGAAAAAGAATTTGGAATTCATATATTTACCCAAAAAAAGTCAAATTAAAAAAAACTTAAGTTCAATGCAAACAGTTTCTATTTTTGATAGCTCTAAAAAATTATCAGTATGCAGATAAATCTTTTTATGCCTTTAAAAAATTCAGTGAAGAACTTCAGCAGAATATTAACAATCATGGTTAATATGCCAGGAATCTTTTTTGTTTCCTTTACTCTTCTGAGCTTTCAAAATTTATATAATTAACATGAATTATGCATAATAAAATTATTATATTAAAAAAGGGATGCTGGTTTGCCCCAGGCAGAGGGTTAGGGTGGGGTCATGGCTTTTACCTTGAGGTGGACGTCATCCATCAGGGCCAGGAGGAACGTGTAGAGATTCCCCAGGAAGAGTGCAAAGATGCGTCCCAGCTGCCACTTCAGGCCAATGCGTGGGTGGTAATTCTCCAGAGCAGCGATAGTTTCAAACAGAGGGGGACAAAACATCCCAAGTAATGACATCACAATCTCCACCTAAGAAATTAGAAAAGCCCAAGTTACTTGTATCATCAGTCTCACTTGCCTGGGCACTGTCCTTACATGGTGGAGAAGACCTTTGTCTTCTGTAAAGGTTGTGAGCTAAGTAGGAGTCACTGTGGCAACTCTTATCCCAAAAGCATGGAAGACAGGAAGCTCAGGTGACAGAAAGTGACAGCAGGAGGTAGGATGTACTCAAGAGCAAGCTCTTGAGGAACCAGCTTTTGGAGCCAGCTCTGTTTCAGTTGCTGGTGCAGTAACTTAGCAAAAGTCTCCGAAATCTTCTTAGCTTGTTTCTTCGTGTAAAATGGTGATGACATGCTTGCTTTCAGAGTCGTAAGAGATAACAAAGATAACTAGAAGATAATGATAGCTACAACATGATTTTTGAATCTCTGAATTCTTGGGTAAAACTTGACAAAGTAACTTAATAACAAAATCAAAGTAACTAGGCAACAAAACTCAGTGACACAACGTTTTCATGCATCTTAAAATTCAAGTGGGTAGGAGCAAATTCCCAACATTTGTAGGACTTGATGGAATTCGTCTTTACGTGAGAGAAAGCCAAGAGAAGCAACGAGGTGGCCAAGGAATTTGAGATAGGAGGATATTGAAATAACCAACTGGGACTCAGTAAAAACATGGTGGGTCAGTCTGAGACTAGCAGCTGAAGCAGTGCAGAAGTTCTCTCAACTGAGTGATGGGGGAACTGTTCTTGGTTAATTTCGAAATAGGTTGAAGCAGCGTGTGTCGCTTGAACTCTTGAAATCTATCAGATTCTCTACAGGGAAGAATCTAACTTTAGGGAGAGCATTCTGGGAATGAAACTGAAATTGATCAGGCAGGAGGGGAACGGAAAGGCAAGGGAAGGTCTAGATGAAATATGGGAAAGAAGTCAGAGGTAGGGTCTTTCAGAACACAAGCCATTGTGTATTTTGAAGACATCACAAAAATAATGGAAAGAGGGGTTTGGTAATTCAGAAAAGTTATCCAGAGCCATGCCTCAGTAAAAACTCAGAAAAAAAAATAAGCTTTCTATAAAAATGAAGAGCAGAAAAGTATTTTTTCAAGGCCAAGTCCCATATGAAGTTATATAAGAACAAGAGAATAAGGAGTGGAAAAAAATCCTTTCAGGTATGAAAACATAAAAAAAAATTTGGGGGTTTCAGGACCAGCCTGGGTTACAGAGCAAGACCCTGCCTCCAAAAGAAAAAAAAAAAGATGAGAAGAAGTATATATTTGAGACATTCAAAGAAATAATAAGTGAGCTAAGAGTTGCACACTCAATAAAACTTCCTTTTTATTTTTGAGACAGGTTCTCACTCTAGTTCTGAACTCACTACAGAGCCCAGGCTGGCCTTGGATCCACAGCATGGGCTGATTTGTGTCCCTTCTTCCCTCAGTTCATGTGGAGGCTCTAACTCCCAATGTGACTGTGTTTGGAGATAGGGACTTTAAGGAAGTAATCAAGGTACAAGTCTAGGGTCCAGAAATATACCTGGTGTCCTTATATGAACATAGAGAGATACAAGCAGTGCATATGAACAGAGGAAAAGGCTGTGTGAGGACATAAAGGCAGCCATCTATAAGTCATGGAAAGACGCCTTTGGAGAAACTGAACCTGACAACACCTTGACCCTGGACTTCCAGGCTAGAAAACTGTGAAAAAATAAACTCCTTTAACTTAAGCCACCCAATTGGTGGCATTTTGTTCTGGCTGCCCCCGTAGACTAAAGCACTGGCTCCCAGTCAAGTGGGACTAGAGCCACCTATTCCTGAGCACAGCTGTAAAATCGACTGTGCACACAAGGGTAGGAAGACTACAGGATGTGAGATTTGCAAAGGGGACTTAAGGATTCAGTAGATCACAATAAGAACGTAATGTCTTTTTATTGTGGCTTTCCATGACAGAACTCACTCTGCCAGATCATAAGACATACCATAAGGCCACAGAATCCAAGTGGAATTAGTGCAGTAGAGAAGTTGGGTGACAGAATGGAAGAGAGTCCGGGATCGCTTGCTTGCTGATACATATTTGGTTTATGATGTATAATAGCATTGCAGAGCTTTGAGGAGAGGATCACCTTTTTCATAATTGGTGTTATGACAACTGAAAGACATTCTAATTTTAACCTACCTCTAATTATTTACAAATTCCAGCCCTAAGTGCCCAATAACAAGCGACTCTTTAAGATGTTCATGCTATACAAGACTAGAAAGTGTTGTGATTTCACGTCTTTTAGTTCACTTTTAAAAACAAGTCCTAGCTAGGCATGGTGGTGCATGTCTGAAATCCCAGTACTCTGGGAATCTGAGGCAAGAGAATGATGTTTGCGGGCAGCCTGGGCAATGTAATGACTTGGTGAGATCCTGTCTCAAAATGAAAAATAAAAAGGGCTGAGGATATAGCTCACCGAGAAGGCCCTGGACTCAATCCCTGGTGCTACAAAAACCAAACAAAACAGAAACAATAGCAAAAACCAACCAAACAAAACTCCCTAATCCTATAATCCAGACATGCAGTAAGCCCACTGAGCAGCACAGCCTGTCCTCAGCCTTCCTCAGAGGTGCCCCGACTTACCTCATTCCTTTCATACCAGCTGACATTCTGCATTTTGGAGAATTCCTGGGATCTCTTCACCACAAAGTAAATGAGGTACCCACTTCCGCACAAACAGCAGATGATGATGAAATTCGCCAGAACACGGAGAAACCGTGTTAGGTGGATATTTTCCTCTTTGTTACTCTCTTGTTCATCCACTATCGATTCCTGCATGTTTGAAAATGAGGCGTGAGTAGCAGTGGGCCAGGAACCAACAGGAAACATGATTGTCAGGTCCCTGAGGACACGATGTTCCGTATTTTCATAAGCGAATAGTATGGAGTGGATATGGACGGTTATTATCTCCTCTAGGAAAATTTATTTTGTCATTTTGATACATGTGATAATTAAAGCTGAGATTTATTGCTCACCATATGACAGACTTGCTACTAAACACTGCATTATTCCTCTTAATCCTAACAGCAAAACAGTATATTAATTATTATTATCTACATTACAGACACTAGGGCCCAAAGAGATTAAAGTATCTGCCTAGGATTGTTTTAAATCAAGAAAACAAATTCAAGTTGAATCTGACAATACTGAGTCCTCTAATCCAGGGTTCCGCAACCTTTTTCTATAAAATTTAGATAGTAAATAGTGTTGATTTGTAGGTCGTATGGTCTCTTTCACAACTACTGAACTATGTCATGACTGCATGAAAGCAACCATAGACTGTATATAAATAAATGGATATGACTTAGTTTCAATACAATTTTATTTACAAAAGTATGCAGCAGGACAGATTGATCGCAACAGGGCATAAACTTTTAATTTCTGTTCTAATCCATGAAGATGGTATACTTCTCCCTTTATTTAGGTTTTTTATTTTTTATTTATTTATTTATTTTTTTGAGACAAGGTCTCTCTCTGTAGTCCAGGATGGTCCTAAACTCATTATGTAGCCCTGGCTGGCCTCAGACTCACAACAGTTCTCCTGCCTCAGCCTGCCAAGTGCACCACCACTCCAGGTTGTAGGATCTAAATTTTTTTTTTTAGCACTTTTTGGTGTGGTAGATTCATACATGTTTTTTTTTTTTTTTTTGCGGGGTTCTAAATTTATTTCCAGGAGCTTAATGTTTTTTGATACTATTGTAAATAGAATTTAAAAATTATGTTCCAATTGTTTTCTGGTAATGCACCAAAATATAATTGTTATTATCCTTGTATTGTGCATCAGTTTCTCCTTATGAAAACACACATAGTAAGCAGCAGAAGTAGAATGGAAAGTGAGGTCTTTCAGACCCAGAAGCACTTGGGAGGAGACACTTTCAATCAATTATCAGTTACTGCGTCCATGCTGCTAACTCATTAGGCAGTTAAAATATGTTAGCTCACATCATTCTCACAACACCTGGCCTCTTGTGTATCATCTCTGTTTTTAATAGACCCAGAGAAACTTTGTCCTGCTCACATGTTCAAAGCGCTGCCTAGGTATTAACCTTTGTTCCTCTTAGGAGGAGGAGTCAAAGTCCCCTCCCCATCCCCTGCCCTTGGAGGGAGGTGGCAACAGCTCACCCCTGCCACAGGGAGGAGGACAAGCAGAGCCCACCCTACCCACTGCCAGGCCCACAGCACTCTGCGGCTCATGAAACCCACATAGCGAGTTGCAAGCATGGGCCCTTTGCCTGGCATGTGTCCCTCCCTTCTGGAAGTATCCGTCCGTGGGCAGCAGCCCTCTTTTCTCCCTAGGAAGATCTGGGAGAGAGGGAAGAGAAGAAGAAAATATAGCTGTGCACAGTTGTCGGGTACACCTGACCTCTGCTAGGTCCTGAGGACAAGTCTGGTGGGTCAGAAAGGCCAAACACTGAGACAGCAAGAACTTGGCGTGGCTTTTAGAGTCACAAGAGGAGAACTTGCTGTGCAGTGTGCAGGGCCATGGCTGCTGCCTTTCTCCTCTTGCCTACCGTCTGGTTGTTATTTACGTGAGCCCTGGGTCTGTAGCACCCCTAGGATCTCTTCTGTAAGCAAATTTACAGGTTGATGATGCGTGGATTATAGGAAACATAGTGTTTACTCTTTTACCTCATATCCTTAAACCATGGCTCTTGGCACTTCCTAGGTGTTCTCATCATTTGATGGGAGGGTACAGGGGTGGTGGAGGGAGCTTTAAATAAATGCCAAGATGCCCAGGCTAATTGCATCAGAACCTTAGGGATGGGGCAGAGGAGTGTTAAGGCTGCTCCGAAGATTCTAGCATACAGAAAAGGGGGACAGGTGTCTCCCCAGATGAGTCTTTTCATTTCCTCCAGCAGATAACAGTTTCCCGAGGAAACCGGCAGGACCAGATCCCAGCATATAAAGTTCCCTGCTGTGTAAGAAACAGATGGTGGTCAGTGCCAATAGCAGTCTTTGTAGAAGACTTGGAACAGGGCTCCTGCTGCTGGCAAAGCTCTTACCACAGAGTATTTGGGGATTTCACTTCCTCTGCCCCAACTAGAAGTTTCCCAATGACGCAAGGGACCCAGAGGTTTCCTAGGAACTGGGCTGCTCTAGGTGGCTACCTTGAAGCTGGTGGTGATTGAGGCGTATTTGTTGTCGGCTGTTTCTGAATTCCCAATCAAGTAGTCCCAGCTGGTGAACATCTTGAAGCTGAACGTGAAGTTGTCGCTCTCGCCCTCATTTGTGCTCCCCTGAGTATTGGTGGCCATCCTGGAGAGCACACATCCCTGTCACCATGCTGCCCTGTTTCTTCTGTGTCACCCCAAGGGCCTGAGCCAGTCTTGGGCACAGGTTGTAGACACACAGGTGTAAGAAACAAGCCAGGCAGAAACTGGAGTCAAGAGAGTTTCGAGGATAGCCTTCCCCACCTCCCCAGATTCCAAGTCCCCTGCAAGCACCAGGGTGTCAGTTGAATTAACAAAGAGTCAGCAGGACACAGGACATCCAGCCATATTTTCTGCCTTTGCACTTGATTTCCTGTGGTGTGACTTGCCTGAAAAAGCAGTTTGAAAGTTGCGGGGATTTCTTTTCTCAAAGAGAAACATGATCTTTGAAGTCATCCATTTTAATGGGTCTACCAGATACTTTTTTCTCATATAAAACCCAGTTACTTCTGAGGCTGATGGTCCCACAGTCAGGTAGTACTCAAATCCTTCACCTAAGCAAGCTTGGCTGAAAAGTACTTGGACTTCTTGTTCCCCTCTTCTCCGTTGGTCTCAGCCTCTCTGTGCTCCCTGAAGGCCAGCCTGTGGGGATCACAGTAAGGGGTCTGCCACCACTGTGGGGAGTTTGTGCTGCACCCTAATTCTAGCTTATGTATTGGCTTTTAGATTTGCTGTCCCACAAGGCTTAGTGCTTTTGGTTCATCACAGAAACTTTTCACATCCCTGTTTATCTTATTCACAGGATAAGAACAGGCAGAAAGCAATAACATAAGGGCTAAAAGTAAAACCAAGTTTGTCTTTGTTTTTCCCTTTTCCCTGATAGAACGGGTTGGCCAGGCATCACCAGGCTGTCACTTCTGAGTGCCAGGCAGCGTCCTACAATCAGCAGCACGTTCCCCTGAGATGGTGCAATGGAAAGCCGAGCCTGTCCCCCTCCTGTCCCCCTCAGGGGCTCTCCCCTGGCTCCAGAATGCTCTACTTGTGTCCTGGAGGCCCAGTTGCCCACACTTTCCTGGGAGAACTGACTCCCTGAGATCCCACTGAGGGGCGAGTAGATGCTGGGGTCAGGTTTGTGCACAAGTCAGTATAGCCCTCATCCCATTCCCCTCATCCATGGCTACTGGGGTTCTCTGATTCTTGAGAAGTCAACAACAGGCTGAGCCAAATCTTGTCTTCAGAATACATAAAATAAGAGGCAAAGACATATAATTGTTAAGATTGTTATTTTTGAGACAAAGTCTCTCCTTGTCATCCAGGTTGGTCCCAAACTCACTATGTAGTGCCCGCTGGCCTTAAATACACAGCAGTCCTTCTGCCTCAGCCTCCAGAGTGCTGGGACTGTAGGCATGTGCCATCATGCCCAGCTTATGTGGTGCTGGGAAGTTGAACTCAGGGCCTTGAGCTTATTAGGCAAGCACGTTAACACTAAGCTATTCCTCCAGCCCTGAGGCATAGACATATTAAAAGGCCAGTTCTGATCCCAGGGAGAGGCAGGTCTGAGACCATAGCCACATACATTTACTTACTATCGATTTATTGTGCATACCTTTATAAGTGCCAGGTGTGGTTCTAATATGCAAGTTAGAGTTACAGAGGAGTTTTTCTGAGGAAGCTGAGCTCTGGAGAAAGGTAGAAACAGACACTGCAAACTTCCAGCCTTACCTCAGTAAGTACTAAGCTCCCTCAAGCCACACAGACCTGACATTCTTTGGAACACACTAAGATATCGGCTGCCCTAGGACCTCTGTACATGCACTCCCTTTGTCTAAAATTCTAAACCTCAGATTTTGAGCAGGGCTGGCAGTTCTCAGCCTCATCTAAAGAAGTTTCTATCTCATTTTCCTGAACTTCCCACATGACTTTATGGCGTCTGTCGTACAGACTACAATTCATGTTTGAATATGTCTTTTGCCTTGTTTTCTTTCTCATTGTCCCACAAGAAAGCAGGCTGACACAGAGGGCCCAGGGGAGTGAGCTGTTTGAGCGAAGAAAAGTAAGAAAAGTTAAAACCCATGAACAAGGCAGCCATACTTACGATCTAATGACGATCATCAGGCTGTAGCCAAACACGCTGACCCCTACCATGAAGTAAGCCATGGGCAGCCTGTACCGCAGCCAGCCGATGGTCCTTTGGTTGTTGTAGTAGCCGTAGAAGAGCGCCGAGTACTTGATGTAGCCCTGCGGGACAGCAGACCCAAGGACTCTGGGCTGGTGAGCTCGGAGCGGGTGGCCAGCAGATGGTTTCACTCTACAGGGCATTTCTGCCTACCCAGGGTCCTCGGGGAAGAGGGAAGGTTCTGGGCATTCTTTTCCCTGTCACCTCAGTGAGTCAAGCATCCATCCCCGCCTCCTCCTTTGTCTCTTGTTCATTCCCTTAATTTCCCCGTTACACAGAGTGGATGGATGAGGTACCAGAGGGAAAGTGGTGTTAACTACGGGGGTAAAATCAGGGGTAAACTGTGCATGTGAAAATTAGGGACTAGATGTGTGTGCATGTGAGTGTGCACGTGTGCCCACGCCTACACACATACACATATATAGCCTCAAATATTCCTGCCTGGCCCGAGGGTCATAGCACAGATAAAGAGGCAAAACTTCCCAACAAGCCACTAGATGGTAACACCCACAGTCCAGCTGTGAGTCCGCATCAGCTACCAGATCACCACGGCCCCTCTCACTGTGATTGCTGGGACAGGAGTTACCTAGTGGAGCAAAGCATAAAACATAATCATTTTGTCAGGAGAAAGGGGTTCTCTTAATCTCTTGTAAAGCAGATTGTTTAACCTGCTCTTGTAACACTGGGAACAACTTGTAAAAAATGTACCCGCTCTCATATGCATTTCTGACGGCCCCGTCCCCTCCACTGACCAGGCCAAAGAAGCCATGGGTTGCGATATTGCGTTATCAGTAGAAACTGACTGCTAGCTCGGTGCTGTTCGGTTTCGAGACTGTGACCGTTCACCTGAGCAAAATGGGATGTGGCTTTTGTCTTTAGAAGCCTGCCACTGTGAATGGTGAGGCTGCTCTCCTAAGCTGACAATCAGGCTTGCTTCAGTCTGGACAAACGGAGTCCGCGGTTGCTCTGGGCCAAACACAACCTGAGCTTCGGAGTTTGCTAGGAGTATAGGTGTGATCGCGTTGGATATAATGGGCATTGTTGTGTGAGATTTGATTACTTATGTGCAATATTATCTTAAATGTATAGCCCCTTTTTACATATCTTTGCTAAGTGCAAAGCAAGGGATTGTTAAAATCTGGGTTTCTGGGGGAGGGCAGATAAGATGTTCCAACGGAGATTTTGAGGTGAAATACATAAAAATCGGAGTCCCTAGTCACAGTTTATAATTGGGCATCTCTGTTCCAGAAAACTTGCCAAATCACTCCACGTAGGGAGAATAAGTCTCTGAGCCCTCGCCACAGCCACATCACTTTGTAATAGGCCACCAGTTAGCTCTCTTGTGGGTTTGTCATCTGGTGCTGTGGCTTTTCCAGACTGTAGCCAGAGGGAGCCCTTAGTCACTACCTGTGTTTGCTGAGACCAGGGAATTCCTGGTGAGGGTGGAAGAGACTTCACAGAAACATGTAACTCTTCCCCTGGATTTCTGTGCTTCTTTCCTTTCTTTCTTTCTTTCTTTCTTTCTTTCTTTCTTTCTTTCTGTCTTTCTTTTTTGCTGTGAAGTTTAATCTCTGTATTGACAAGCAGGAAATGGCAGCTTTGGTGATGTCGCTGCCTGGAAGCCGTCTACTCCCTAAGTAACCCTTAATAAACTCTGTTAGGCCAAGCTGGACTTATTTGAGTCATGCTATGGTCTCTCAACCCCTTCCCAATGTGAAGGCAGACTTTCTTTTTTCTTTCTACTGGGAAATTCACCGAAAGTCCCAACTCATTGTCACACATTCATGAGGGATCCCAACCCTGACTGTGACGGAAGGATGCAGAAGCGGTGATCGGTTGCAGGTGGCACCATAGCTGCATTACGCGGCCACAGGAACTCCGTGGAGGTGCAGACCAGCGGCACGGGAGGGTGGGAGCTCAAAAAAGAAAGAACGCTGCAGGTGGGGGACCATGAGCAGGGACAGGAAGGCACGGAGGGAGCAGTACGCGTCTAGAGGCCTGCCTCCAACTGACCACGCTGGGACATTGCAGTGTCAAGTGTTGGATACATGCAGTACTGGGAGGGCGCAGCCAGGTCGTGAGCAGCGCTCTTATAAACTCACCGCGAGCACCAGCTTCCATCCTACTTGGGAGCAGGAAGCAGGTAGGGAGCAGGGGGTCAGATTTGCAATTTGGAGGGAATGGAGCCGTCAGGAGCCACGCCTGGGCAGGCAGAAGAGGAAGAGGATGCAGCTGTCATCCTGGGATGGTGAGGGCACTTCTCCAAGTGGAAGTGAGAGGATGGGGGAAAGCATCTTGCCTGATGCTTGGATCCTCCCCAAATAAAGCACTAGTTTTTAAATAATTAAGTGCAATATTTCACATGCGTCCATCCCATAGTTAGGCCTGAGAATGACAAGATGCAAGTGTGCAGGCGTGTTGACAACGGTACCTCAAAATCCCAAAGGACGGCGAAGTCCATGGCCTTTTCTTCCTCAGCCCGGGGCACGGTCTTTCTGGGAATGCTTCCGTAGGGCACGCCCATGAGCACCTGCGTAGAGGCACATGCCCAGATATGTATGGAAAAAGCACGGGCCACAAAGCATGTCCTGGCTTACACACTTTTCCTTTCGGAGAAAACTATTCCATTTTCTTTAAATAACATATCTTCCTGATTTTAAAAGTAACATCCACTGTTGTAGAAAATGGGAAAAGATAGAAGAGCATTTAAAATACTATGTATTACTTCTACAACCCAAAGATACTAGCAGTTAGACAGGCACGGCTTTTGTTTCAGCTATTTCTGGGTCTGTATACATGCTAGTCTGTAAATTAGCTTAATATTTTGCAACCAATTCCCTGGATGTCATAATATATTTCCCAAAGTAAAATGACTTCAAAAATATCTAATACCTGTATGTACCATAAACATTCTTTTTTTTTTTTTTTTTTTTTTTTGAGACAGGGTCTCACCCTGTAACCCAGGCTGGTCCTGAAATCACTATGAAAGCCCAGGATGGCCTTGGACTCATGGCAATCCTCCTGCTTCAGTCTCCTCAGTGCTGAGATTATAGATGTGTGCCACTATGCCCAGTTTGTGTGGTGCCAGGGAATGGAACACAGGGCTGTGAGCTTGCTAGGCAAGTGCTTTAACCACTGTACCATTCTTCCAACCCCACCCCCCTATAAACATACTTAATAAATTCTGTTGGCCATTAGAATATTTCTAGTTTTGCTTGTGTACATAATTCTGTTATTAGTGCTCTTATACGTAGGCTCCTAGTCACGCCTTTAATTATGCAAAAAATCAGCTTGAGATTAAATTTACCAATTTATTGAGGATAGAACAACTTTTTATGAGATTAACTTTACCCTTCCAAGAATGTAACCTTCGTTTTACTGTCTTATTTTTTCTTTGTCTAATAATACTTTAGTTTACAGTGTTCCTTAGAGAAATCTGGATTTTAAAATTTTTTATTAATTGTTTTATATATTTATTGCTATTATTATAATTTTAAATTCTATTCTGACTGAATGTTAAGAGTGTAGAGCATTGCTGTGAAATGACTAGCAATCTCACAATACTTTTTCTTTAAATCCTAGTAGCTTTGGGGCTCAAGATGTTGCTTAGTGGTAAAAATCTTGCCTAGTATGCCCGAGGCCCTGGGTTTGATCCATATGATGGGCAAAAAAAAAATTTTAGTAGTTTTTAGTATAATAACTGGATTATGGGGGAGGCCTGCAATCATATCACCAACAAACTACAATAATATTTATATAAACAATATAAGACATTTAATTTTCTTGACTTATTACTTTAAAGATAGATATTTCCAAATAATGTTGAAAAGCATAGGGGGTATGAACTTAGCATATTTTGCTTATAATTTTTGTAACACAGGCTTTAGTATCTCACCATTTAAAGGATTATCATTTTTGCTTTTTTTAAAAAAGGCTAATCATTTTGTTTCTTTAGGATTCTTGAGGCTTTTAATTTATATTCTTACTGGGAATGATGTCACACATACAGTAGCTTAGATGACACATAGGTACAGTTGATCATAATGAAACAAAAATTGATTACTGTGTATCCACAATCTAGCTTACAAAATGGAAAGTCACCAGGGTTTTATGACACCCTGGGAAAACCCCTCCAGAATTTATAATCCTCTTCCATCCTGAGTTGCAATCAGTGTGAAGTTTATTTATGCTAACAATTCCCTTGCTTTTCATTTCATGCGCTTTTTATGGTTGGGTCGTAGCTTGGTAGTTAAAGTGCCTGTCTAGCATGCCTAAGACCTTGGGTTGATTCCTCACCACTACAAAGATTAGCCAGTTGTGGTGGTACACATCTGTAATTCCAATCCTTAGGAGGCTGAGGCAGGAAGATTGCCCTGAATTTAAGGCCAGCCTAGGCTACATAGTGAGTTCAGGATTAGCCTGTCTCAAAAAAAAGTGTATGCATTTATTGTTTAATTGTGCCTATTTCTGTTTTTTTGTTGTTGTTGTTGTTGTTGTTGTTGTTGTTGTTGTTCCATTCTTTGTACTGTGCCATCAATAGATGTGAACATGGAATTTGAAATAAATGTCTGATTTGTTTTGCAGAACAGAGAATATTTGGATATTACAGATGAAGAGGTAGCTTTGAGAAGCCTCAGCATTATCCAAAGGTTATGAAAAATGTTTTTCTTTTTCTTACCTCTGGGATTATGACAAGACCAAATATTAAGCCAAAAAGTACGAGGTTAACGCCATACATCCAGCGGAGAAAGATGAAATAGGATGCCACCGAAGAGCCAAAATGACCTGGAGAGAGAGAGGATGGTGGATGAAGGGGGGCAGGGGAGGGAGGTTGGCCCTATGGAATGTTGGCAGGAGACTCAAGTTTTACAGAGTCTGTGGGACAGATATATTCTGGTGTTTTTTCAGATAAATTACCTGAGGCTCTGCAGGGTTAACCAACCTACCAAAGTGTTCACAACCTAAAAATGAGGAAGTCAAATTTAACTTTTCAACCTAGTAGCCAAAAGCCTAGTCACCTCCTCCTCTTTTTTTCTCATATAACTGAATCTATGAAATAATCTAATCACAGGTAAAGAGCACAACCCAAGCCCTTGGAAGACTCTTCTGAAGACTAATGCAAACGCTGTCGCCAGAGTACTCACTTTCGATGTCCTTGATCTTCATTTCCCAGGGAATACACTGAGTCCTAAAATTACCAAAGTCTCTCTTAAACTTGATCCATTTCTGAAAGGAAACAGGTAAAATCTTCACTTACTAACGTGCTGACCTCGAGCCCATGTTGCTGTGTGGGTGTGAGGCTGATAGGTGCATGAGGCTGACATCTAGGAGTGTCCACCTCCTGCGATCCTGAGCCCAGGCAGCCAAAGTAGATAATCCACTGTCTTAGTTACTTATCTGTTGCTGGGACAAGATACCTGACATCCGCAATTGCCAGGAGAAAAGACTTAATTAGTTTGTAGTTTCAGAAGGTCTCACACAGTCCATTCATGGGGTAGCCAGCAGCAGTGAGGGCACATGGAAAGGCTGGAGAGCTGGCCCCCCCAGCTGCAGACGGAAGACCAGCAAGGCAGGGCAGATGCCTGGAGACTCAGTAAGGCCAGAGCCTTCCCAGGAAGAAGCCAGTTCCTTCCTTTACTCAGTTTAAGAAGCCAGTTGGGCCTCCCACACCCAGGGTGGGCACCCTTCCCTCACTTCCTGGCTCAGAAGTCAACAGCACACACCTGAAGGTTCTGCTCTGTGTGCCTCCCAGTCTCAACAAGTTTACACAATCCTTTCAGGTTAAGCCCCAAGCATCTGCCCCTTCCAGCCAGGCTCCTCTTCCCATCAGCACATGGTTCCTAATACAGGAAGCTGTTGGGGAACACTCAAGATCCAAATCACAGCGGTCACCCTGTGCCTTCCCAAAGTCACGTGCAGAGCGAGAGGAAAGCCAGGGCAACAATGACACCTTGAGTTTCTCTCAAAATTTCAGGTTTAGAAAATTTATGCGTGAACTTAGAAACTCTGTGTACAGTTTCTGGTTTGGGGGATCGGACTCTGATACATTTTTTTTTTCATCTTAAAACAGCAATTTAAGAGAAAAATAAATCTCACCATCCTCATATTCGTATGTGGCAGACATCAAGTACTTCAACCTGATAATAATTGATGCTAACCTGCGAGGTTAGTAGAGTTGGTAGATGTCAATCCTTGAATACCTTTTTTTTTTTTTTTTTGCCTGAGGACACAATAGCCTTGCTGTTCTGAAAAGAATCAGGAAGGCATTGCTTCCCCTTTAATGGTGCTGTAGCTTGAATACAGAATGTACCAAAGGATCCATGTGCTAAGTAAGGGCTTGTTGCCCAGAGTGGCACTATTTGGATGTGGTGGGACCTTTAAGAGGTGGGGCCTGGTGGAATTTGTGTCTTCGAGAGTGTGTCTTCAAAGAAAATGGAGCTGGTGGAAGAGCACAGCGGTTAGAGTGCTTAGCAAGCTCGAGTCAGTTAGTACAGTTAGAGCAGTTCACAAGCACGAGGCCTATTGTGGTTCTGGATCTGGGCTGTCCCCCAAAAGTCTCGTGCATTTGAATGTTATAGATTGTCTATGGAACCATGTACTACTGGGAGATTGTGGCTTACTCTTGAGGGATGGATTAGGCATGTAAATTGGATTACAAGCATGTGAGTTGGATTACAGATGTGTAGTAGGGGCTTACCCCCCCTTCCACACCTGGATCCAAGAGGGGCTGATCACTGGGGTGAGACTTGGAAGTAGATATAAGTTGTTTCCTGCCTTCCTTGGAGGACTAGTCCCAACTACCTGGACTCAGCTTCCTGTTCGTGATGTCGTGAGAAGCTGCCTCCAGCTCTGCCTCTGCCATGGACTTCCACTGCTGCCGGCCGCCCTGGAATGGACTGTGACCTTCTGAAGCTGTGAGCTAAAGTAAACCTTTCCTCCCCTAAATTTGTAGGTGTCCGGTATTGAGTCACAGCAACAAAGAAGTAACTAAGACAAGGCCTTTAGTTCGATTCCTTAGTGCCACATAAACTGGGCACTGTGGTGCACACCTGTAATCTCAGAACTCAGGAGGCTGAGGTAGGATTGTCAAGAGTTCAAGGCCAACCTGGGCTCCATAGCAAGTTCAGAAGCCACCCGAGCCACAGAGTGAGATCATCTCAAAACAAAACACAACAAAAACAAACAAAAAAAGCCCCCCAAAAGTCCAAAGCAGATAATGGACCCCTTCCTCTTTTTTTTTTTTTTTTTAATCTCAACCATGAGCTGATCAGTTTTGCTCTGCCATATGATTTGACCACAGGGTCCTGCCTCCTCACAGGCCCAAAGCAACAAGGCCGACCTTTTCATGGAAACTCCAAAACCATGAGCCACAGTATTTTTTTCTTACTAATATAAGTTGATTAGTTCAGGTACTTGTTCTGGTGATGGAAAAAGGACTAACACACATAACTTTGTCTCCAGCTCAATATCCAGAGTTTGTATCAAGCAGAACAGCATCTGCTCATGGCTAAGTGTTATTTGTCAATTTTCCCAAGGATTTTTCCTGATCAGTCTACCTCCTGGAAATAAATTCATTTGGAATTGTAAAGAAAAAAAAGAGAAAGAGACATGTAGAAAATAGCAGGCAAAGTGGTAACAGGAAATTTCTCCTGACATCAGTTTCTTTTTCTTTTAGTTACTTTCTCATTGCTAGGATAGAACATCGAACATCCACAACTTAAGGAAGGAAAGGTTTAATTTTAGCTCACAATTTCAGGAGGTCACAGGTCATTTGTGGCAGCTGGCAATGGTGAGGAGCAGCTGGCGAGCTGTTCACAGCACGGCAGGCAGAAAGCCGAGAGAGTGAGGAAGGGTGGAGCTGCCCTTCCAGGTCTCCGGTCCCAATTATCCACCCCTTCTTGGGTCATGCCCCGGTGTTCCGCCCCTTCGGCTCAGGCCCCACCTCCTAATAGCACGCAGCTCCATCATTATCCCATCACATCCAATACATGAGTTTTTGGGGGGATGTTCCAGATTGGAACCATAACAGTATTGTGAAAGATCTCTTAAAACATTGCTCATGAAAGAAATGAGATTTTTCCCTTTCCTAAAGGATGAATGCGAAGGAATCAGACAGGTTTCTAAACCTGATTTTTAGGTGTGATTCACCCATATGCTGACTGAATGACGAACCGTCAAAAAAGAAAGCCGTGTGTCAGAAGGCTGAGATGGCTGCGGGTATAAAAGAGAAAAGGGGCCCAGAAACAAAAGTCTGGTCGTTAAGAATGGTGGAGATATGGAGGGATGTGGGTAGAGGGGATGGCGGGCTCTGGCTGCTCCAGTCTTGTTGCTTCATGTCCCCTCATTAATTCTGATTCCGTGCCCCAAATAATCTTCAGTTTATTTGGCTCTGTGTGGGTCTGTCTGGAAGGAGAGCACTTGCTCGCCTCTTGGTTTCTATGGCGGTGAATTTCATTGCCAAGGAGCAGTTTGGAATTGGGACGAGAGTGTAACTAGCTTCGCTTTCAGTAACGGAAGGCACTGCTCACGTGGACTTTGAAATTTCCAGCTCTTGCATCAATAATTTCTCCTCATAAATTAATAATCCAGCAGCTGGTCTTATATATCCATCTCATAAGCTTTATTAATGTGAATCCTCCCCTGGGAGATGGATCTCCAGCCAGTGTCTGATAAAATCAGTATAATGTACAGGCTTGTGAGGAGGAGGACCAGCAGGCGTAATGAACCAGGCAAGGGAGGCCCTGCAGTCCCTCAAGGCTGTGGAGGGCATCTTGCCCTGAGAAGGATGCCCTTGCCAGAGGCAGGGAGGGGGCCCTGGGGAAGCATACATGCCTTTGTTTTTCACTATTTAGAGAGAAAAGTGAGCTGAGGCACAGGCCAAAGACCCCAGTCCCTTCCTCAGGGCTCTGTGAGATGGGAGCTGGTGGCCTGGAGCCAGGTTATGAGTTGTCACGTCATTTTGCTTGGGAGCTGTCGGGTGGGAAGAAGGTTTCAAGTGGTAGTCAAGACCAGGAAGTCTCCACGTCCTGTCTGTGGGTGAAACCTGGGTCTGAGCAACTAATATGAAAGCAGCAGGGGCCTGGGAAGCAGCACCGCCGAACAAGGAGAGAGGGAGGCCTTCCTTGGAAATTTGTGAAAAACACTTTCCAGGATACGTGAGTGAATTCTAACAGTTCAGCCTTCTCAGTAGCATTTGAGAAATCTGGGTTCTGAAGTTAAAAACGATCTTTTGCGATAGGGAATATAGGTGAGGTGTGGAAGGCCTACAGGAAGCTAAGAATTCAGGAATAGAAAGAAAAGAAACATCTGACATAATAAAGGCCTGTAAATGGCACAGGAAAGTGATTTCAATGCTGCTGAGGAATTTTGAGATTGCAGAGATTTAGAAAGACTTAAAAACGGCTAGGGAAGGTAAATGTGAAGGCTTGGGGTGGACAGTGGTCCTCTTCCTGAGGAGCTCTAACTACTTGACAGAAAAATGAACAAACAGAATCATTTATCACAGACATCCTTGCCTGGGAGTCTGTCACATGACACTGGGTCTGTATTCAACAATACTGTACTGTGTGCTCAAAAATTTAATAGGAGGGTAGACCTCAAATATTCTTACCACAATAAAAAAAATCAATTTATACTGATAAATACAACTTAAAAAAGAATAAAAATCTATTTTTTACCTATGAGATCAACTCAAAGCTTAAAAGACAGTAACATGTACAATTCACAAGGTGAAATTATTCTCATGCTTTGCTTATTTGAGCATGAGCTGCTACAAATTGGGGAAAATCAGCTAGAAATCTGCACTGAATTTTCAAACGTGAATACTTTTGAACTGGCTGTTCTACTGTGGGGATTCTTGTTGTAATCCAAAACACATGATGTAAGATAAGTGTAGAGGGGCTGGAGGAATGGCACAGCAGTTAAATTGCTTGTCTTTTAAGTGCAAGGGCCTAAGTTCAGTTCTCCAGTGCCATATAAAGCCAGGCATGGTGATTACATGCCTGTAATCCCAGCACTTGGGAGGCTGATGCAGGAGGATTGCTGTGAGTCCAAGGCTAACCTGGTCTGCATAGTGAGCTCAGGACCAGCCTGGGCTATAGAGAAAGGCTGTCTCAAAAAAAAAAAAAAAAAAAAAAAACAGTAAGATAAGCATAGAAGGGCATTTGTTGTAGCTTTGCTTTTTATAGTAAAAAGCTAGGGGAAAAAAAAAAGTATATTTGAAAAACACATTCTTCAGTTGGACAAGTTTTTTGAGTGTGCAGTTGTTAAAAATCTGAGCGTGTAGCTGTTAAGTGATGGATGGTTTCTAGACAAATTTAACAAAATGACCCAGAGGTCATTGTCAAGCATTTACTACTCAAAAAGGAGAAAAGTAATGTCAGGAATTTTTTAAAATCTCAAAGAAATTAATTACAAACAAATGGTACTATCATGTGGCACTCTCATTAATGAAGTTGAAAAACTTAATTAAAAATCAGATTGGGGAAGAATAGGAATTATCAAGATGGCCCCAAGAAAAAGTTAGAGCTTGAGTAGACCAACAAACAAAGATTACATGAAAAATGTTATTAAAGTATTCTATGAAAGTGGAAGTTGAAAATGTGAATGTTCGTGTTCCATAAAATTTGCCACACACATACATGCACACACACATTCAGATCCATCTTAAGAAAATTCACATAAAATAATTAAATATTATGAAATTAAAAGTGTCTGTGGAGTTAAGAGTAATGTAGCATGACTCAAGTTACCCTGAAAATAAAGTAATAGCAGAAAGAAAAAGGCATTTAATAAAATCTAATATCTATTTCCAATGAGATGGAGGTCTTATTAAACTATAACTAAAGGATAACTTCTTATGAGAGAGAAAGCTTATTTCAAGCTGACAACTCTCATAAACTTAATGCGGAACAATAAAGTCGTTCTTATTAAAGTGATACAATGGCAGAGACCTCTGATCACCAATGTCAAGTGAAAGTGTTCTAGAATTACTAGCACATTTTAGGGTACAAATGACATCACATTTAGAAGAAGCCAACAAAAACATCGTTCCATACATAATCAGATAAAATTGATTAGAATGATTAGTATTAATAAGAGTACAAGGAGCTAGGGATGTAGTGGTAGAGTTAAGTGCTGTGTTCAATTCTCAAGATGTGGAGAGAGGCTGGAGGAATGGCTCAGTGGTTAAAGCTCTTGCCTAGAAAGTGCTAAGTGAAGCACTAAGTACCTGAGTTCGATTCGCCAGCAACACATAAGCTGGCCACCCACCAGTAATCCCAACACTGGAGAAACTGAGGCAAGAGGATTGCTGTGAGTCCAAGGTGAGCCTGAGCTCCATAGTGAGTTTAGGACCAACCTGGGCTATAGAGTGAGACCCTGTCTCAAAAACAACAACAACAAAAAAAAAAAGTGAAGAGAGAGAGAGAATATAAGCTTCGTAGAAACAAAACATGCAAAAGAGCAATACGAAGAAACTGACAAACTTTGCTGGAGAAAATAAAACAAGCTTTGAGAAATTAAAAATCAAGAATTAAAGAAAATCCATACTCGCATGTGGGATTAAAAAAAAAAAGTTGATCTTAGGACTGGTAGGTGTAGCTCAGTGGTAAAGCTTCCCCAGCATGCATGGGGCTCTAGGTTCAATCCCTAGCACCAAAAAAATAAGGAAAGAAACAAAAAAATTTAAAAGTGGATCTGATAGAATTTGAGAGTAGGAATGTGTTTACTAGAGTGTAGGGAGAAGAGGATTGAAGAGGGCTGGGGAAAGTTGGACTGTGGGTACCCAGTTATAGTTGGAGGAAGAGGGTATAGTGCACTGTTGCACAGTGTGATGACTACAGGTAACAATGTGTTGTACATTTCAAAAAACTAGAAAGGATTTTCAAAGTTTACATCATGAAGAAATGATAAATACTTGAGATAAGAATGTTTAACCTGATTTAAACATTATGCAATATACACATGTATTGGAGTATTACATGATACTCTGTTAATGTGTACAACTTTTTCATTCTTACATGTTGGTTAAAAAATGTAAGGAACTTCAATAAAAATCTCTTATAGTTTGTATCTGAAATATTTCTCAAAAGCATCATGTGTTGAATGCAGCATGTCCAGAGGTGGGGCTTTGGGAGGTGATTGGATTATAAGGTCTCTAATTTTATCCATAGCTGAATCCATAGGCTGTTTTATAGCTAAGTGGTAGGTGGAGGAAACTTTAAGAGGTGGAACCACCAAATTTTGCCTCCTATAGGCCTAAAAACAATAGAAATGGTTGACCATGGACTGAAACGTCTGAAACCATGAGCCAAACTAAATCCTTTGTTATTTAAGTTGATTTTCTCAGGTATTTTGTCACAGCAATGGAAAGCTGACTAACACAAAATATAGGAGTTTGGCAAAGTGATTATTAAAATGCATATTGATATAGTTAAGAGAAGCTTAGCTAAATTGGGCACAGTGGCACAGGACTATAATGCTGGCACTTTGGGAGGCTGAAGCAGAAGGATCACAGACTTGAGCCCAGCCTGAGCAATTTAGTGACTTGCAAGACCTTGTCTTGAAATTAAAAAAAAAAAAGCCTGGGCATGTAGCTCTGTGTGAAGGCCTTAGATTCAGTATTCCATAAGCAAATAATTAAAAATAAATAAGCTAAGCTAATCATTATTAAGAATGAAAGCCTCGAGACAGGGTCCGTATAAGAATTAAAAGAATGACAATGACAGTTTTTCAAATCAGTGAGTATTTCAATACTACTTCAATATTCCAGAAGGAAGATTTTTTTAAATAAGTTTTACCGTGAACTTCTAATCATAGAACATTATCCTTGCATGAATCAGAATCCCAAGTTATAGCATAATTCTACAAAGCAGAGTTTCCTGGCCCCCTTTTGGGGACATCATAGTTTATCATTCATTGACCCTGATTTTGCCATATCCCTTCTGGGTCTCCACCAAATCAATGTGTCCTGATTTGGGATTTTGGAAATAAAATTTCAGTGTTTTTAACGTCATTAGTTCTGTGAGGTTTTTTTTTACTGGATAGGAAACAAAGCTCGTATGTTATCAAAGCTTCCACAAATAAGTATAGAGGGATTGGCAGGATACAGTTGGCTTCCATCCCCCAGGGAACTGGAGTGGTCTACTGGACCTCATCTCCAGGGTTCTGGGGGAAGATGCTGAGGCTGAGCCAGTTCCCCTAGTGGCCCCCACATTCCTGAGCTGAACAGACCCTCCCCACGGTTTGGCTGCCTGTGAGTCACACACCTTAGCCATCAGCATCCTGTAGGCATAGAGTCGCTTGCCTTTCCCCTTCCCCAGGGCTCCTTCATACTTCTCCACAAAGTCTTGGGCCTCCCTGGTGAGATAAAAAAAAAGGTAGGAATTCAATTAGTATTAATGAATGGAAATTTAAACTATGAGGGATGTATGTAAGCTGACAGCTTTAGGCATTTTAAGCTCTTGGTTAGACGGTATTCCATGAAGGTAGGGCCTGTTCTCTATTTCATCCACTGACACTTCCCAAAGGCCAAGGACGATGCTTGTCAGACCGTGAACACTGTGGTAGGCCAATGGCTTTCATCACTCCCAGAGATCTTTTCCTCCTGGTGTTACACCTGTGAATAAGCTGTTACATGGCAGAAGAGACTCCACGGATGTAATTAAGATTACTGACTTTATTATTATTATTATTATTCTCTTCAGAGTGCCTCCCACAGAGCTTGGCAGGCCCTCATCACTTTAAAACAGAATATTTAGATTGTCTAGATAAGCCTGTGGAATGTGGGGAGGGGTACTGGGGACTCCCCTGCAAAGGGAACTCTGATTGGATCTTCACTGGGGGTATAGGAGTTAGCCAGACCAGCTGGCAGAAAGCAGAGGTCTTCTGGGAAGGGACTCAGGTAGCATGGAGACGCAGAGGCCAGAGATCCATGGGCTAAGCCCCTAGGTAGGCCATGTTGAGAGAGGAAAGGGGGTGAAGGAGGGTGTTCTGGACCCATGGTTTGACGGGGAGAGACATTTTGACCCAGTGAAAGAGACATAGTCTACAATTTCTCAGCCCTTGTCACTGCCCACTGCTGGGGGAAGGACTCTGCCCTCAGAAGCCCAGAGGGGACACAGATGCTTCCTCTGGGCAGGATTTTCCTGGTTGCTGAGATGTCCGTTGACTGGAGATCTCATTCCCACAAGTGCCCAGGCTGCTCTTTTTCCACTGTTAATAAAAGATGGATTCAGATGACACCCGCGTGGGATGGGGTTAGTGAGAGTGACAGGTGGCTGCTGAGCCCCTGCTAGGGGGAGTAAGCCAGCCTGGGGGGAGAGGGAAGAAGGGACTCAGGGAAAGGAGGCTGGGAAGTGGCCACTGACTGCCCAAGTGGAGCCTACAGTCCAAACTGCAGCCACAGGCCACACAGGTCACCATTTTAAATTTATTTTTGTTGTTTTAACTGACAAAAAGGTACTTATTTATAAAAAACAGCATGATGTTTTGATAAATACATGCACTGTAGAATAGCTAAATCAAGCTAATTAACATGTGTTTCCTTACTTTGCATTTTTGCAGCAAGATCATTTGAGGTGTTCTCGCAGTGATTTTCACTTACACAATATACGTTTTTACTTACTATTGTCACCATGATGCAGTAAGCTAATTTCTTTCTTTCTTTTGTTCTTTCTTTCTCTCTTCCTTTCTTCCTTCTTTCCCTTCTTTCTTTCTTTGGCTGTCCTGGAACTCAGGGCACTCCTCCTGCCTCAGCTTCCTAAGTGCTGGGATTATAGTCATGTGCCACCATGCCTGACTTATGTGGTGCTGGGGAGTTGAACCCAGGGCCTTGGGCTTGCTAAACAAGTGCTTTAACCACTGAGCTCTACTCCCAACCCCTTAAATATATTTAAATTTTAGGAAATTCAGTTTCTCAGTCAAACTAATGCATGCTGAATGTTCAGTAGCCACATGCAGCTACCAGTTACTGAGTTAGAGCAGATTTAGGAGATTTTCATCACTGCAGTCAGAGCTGTGGTCCATCCTGGCTGGTAGCAGGGTCTAGAGCTACTGTAGGAAGTGTTTCCTCTGTTTTTAAAAAAAAATGTTTTCCTTATAATTATTTTTATTAGCGTATGTGATATGTAATAAGTATGTTCATCTACGGGAACTGACACATGTACATGTCACATCTTTGTCATTATTAGGAGGGGCTTCCTCTCACAGCTGCATAGAAGTTGGTGCCATGGCCTGCAGGGCAGTGCAGGGAGCTTCGTTTTATGAGAACCCTTCGCAGGATCTGCATTGTGTGGCTGTAGCCAGAATCTTTGCTGTGCCTCTCAGGTAAATAGTGTCAAAACATGACTGCCAAGTTTCTGTCCTTCATAAATGGGGAGGAGTTGACCTGAGCATCAGAAAACTCTGGGGAGCGGGTCAGAATCCGGCAGCCCAGCCAGAGGTGAGTGGTGGGGTCCGTGGGCGAAGCTTCGTCTGTACTTATGGCTGCTCCCCGTTGCTGTGTTACCACGTGAGCTCTGCCTCCTGTCAGACCAGTGAGACATTAGATTCTCATAGGAGTGCACGCCCTGTTTCGAGCTGCATGTGCACAGAATCTAGGTTGTATGCTCCTACTGGGAATCTAATGCCTGGGATTTTAGGCAGAGCTGAGATGGTGACGCTGGTGCCATCTCCCCATGCCTTCCTACTCCTCCTTTTGATACTGGAGATTGAATCTAAGGCCTTTGCACTAATACATACATTGCTGGTTCCTTTTATTTTTGCTGAATTGCCTAGGCAGGGCTTAAAATTGTGTTCCCCTGCCTCAGCCTCCCAGGATTGGGATTATGAGCATGTGCCACAATGCTGAGTTTATACGTCTCCTGTCTTACCAGGTCCCTATGGGACGAAGAGGGGAGAGGGGCTACTGTTCTCACCAGAGGGAGTTAAACCTGTGGACATCAAGAATCCAGCCACCAGACACCATCCCCCTCACCTGAGCTCCCTTAGCTTCTTTGCCATGGGCCAAGGCTTGTTCCGCATGTTGGCTATGAGCTTCTTTTTTTCTTCCACTTGCTCCAGGATCTGAGCCAGCTCCTCCTCAGACAGGGACTGCCCACCAGAGGTGCTAGAGACCAAGGATGATGACCTGGGGCACAGCCAGGGCCAAAACAGAGAGGAGTTGGGAAGAAGGTAGGTGAGCCCATCTGCTCATGGCTGACTGCACCTGCCCCTGCTCGGAGCCATCAGGCGCTTCCCCTGCTTGTCAGAGGAGGCCCAAACTGCCCTGGAGCCTAAGGTACCACTGGGCCATCTTCCCAGCCTTGATTTGAATCCACTCCCCACCTGAACCCTGAGTCTAACCAAGGGCTGCCCAACAGAAGTAGAAGGTGAACTACTTGTAACTTTTTTTTTTTTTTTGAGACAGAGTCTCACTCTGTGGTCCAGGCTCATCCTGATCTCACTATGGAGCCCAGCCTGGCCTTGGACTTACCACAATCCTCCTGCTTCAGCCTCCTGAGTACTGGGATTATAGGCATGTGCCACCATACCCAGCTTATGTGGTGCTGTGAAATTGAACTTGGGTACTGTCTTAGCTACTTTTTTGTTGCTGTGACTCAATACCCGACACCCACAAACTTAGGAAAGGAAAGGTTTATTTCAGCTCACAGTCTTGAAGGTCACTGTCCATTCAGGGGTGGCCGGTAACAATCGAAGTACATGGCAGAGAGAGACGTGGAGGCAGCTTCCCCGGACAAACAGAAAGACACGCTGAGGCTAGTTGAGACTAGTCCCAGTCATCAGGAAGGCAGGTGCAGCTTATGTATCCTTTCAGGTCTCTGCCCAGTAACCAGTCCCTCCTGCATCCAGATGTGGCCACTACACACCGTTAATCCTAACTTAACTGCAATCCACCCCTCCAGACCAGACCCCAATCCACCCACATCACATGGTTCCATTAAAATACATGAGACTTTTGGGGGACACTCCAGATCCTAACCACAACAAGTACTTAGCACTTGATGCTTTAACCCCTGAACGATTCCTTCAGCCCCACTACTTGTCATTTAAAACTTTCTAGTGGACACATTAAAGTGATTAAAAAAATGGATTCTATTTAATCCAATATATAAAAGTTGTTTTGACCTGTAATCAATGTAAAATTATAGGGGTTTCTTAGTCTTTTTTGTACTATCTTCAAAATCTGATGTTCACATTAAACTCATACTGTGTGTCAATTCAGACATTTAAATTCCATTGGACATACCCAATGGGTATAGGCATTTATTTTTTCAATAAAGTTTTATTTGGAAAAGTAGAATCATATAGTCTAAGTCTCAGACATATTAAAAGTTTCCCCATAAATGAATCAAGTGGCCAAATGTCATTTTTCTTTGATGTTTGCATCCTTACTGACAAAACTAATTCATGTTGTTTTTCAAAGACAAATCAAATGAGGCTCAAAACTACATCTTTCTAAATTAAGGAAATCCTCTAACTCTACACCAACCCAATGGTATCAACACTAATTGAAAATTAAACTGGGAATTCATTTCCTCGGTGGTGCTGGCCCCTCTTCAAGGGCTCACCAGTCACATATGGCTATTGGCCATCCCACTGGACAGCACAGCTGTAGAAAACTTTCAGTAAGATATTCCCATGAAGTGACTCTCGCAGTGTCCCAGACACTAAGAGCTTAGCTGCCACAGATCTGAGTTATGGCATGTGACCTCTACGGCCTCACTGATGGAAGCAGTGGCTCTCAGCTGAGCAACACAGTACCTGGCGGAGCAGGTGGAAGGGAGGACTAGCCGAGGCTGTGCCAGGGAAGCCTTTTAAATGTGAAAGACTGGAAGAATAGCTCAGCGATTAGCGCGCTTGCCTAGCAAGGACAAGGCCCTGAGTTTGACTCCCCAGCACCATATAGACTGGGTATAATGGCATGCACCTCTAATCCCACCACTTGGGAGGCTGAGGCAGGAGGATTGCTGTAGTTTGAAGCCAGCCTGGGCTACATAGTGAGTTGAGGATCAGCCTAGACTACAGAGCAAAACCCTTTCTAAATAAATAAATAAGATGTGCATAGATGGTCATTGTTTTCCCCAAACCCCATGTCTCTAATGTGTTATAGAATTTGGAATGCATGTATATATAAATAAATAAAATAGTAGGATATAAAATAAACAAATGCAATAAAAATAGAAGGGGAAGAATCATGGTGCCAGTTTGGGTGACGGCAAGTTTTGAAGAAAGTTTGTAGCCACCCTTGTTGGTTTCAGCTTCTGAGTAACTCTTGAAGAACAAACAAGGCATCGTAACACGTCCTTGTGTGTTGGAAATCCTAGAACCCAGAGGCTTTGGGCCATGACTCGCACACTCCCAAGACAGCTTTGTGTCAGCCTTTGCACACACAGTGTGTTCCTACAGGCTGGGTTGGTGGGCACTGGGCCACTGCCTCTTCAAATTCCACCGGCTCATCAGGCACTTACTGAAACGCTTACCTCCTCTGTGGAGAAACCTGATGCCCAGCTCCCCTCAGGACAGCCCTTGCCACCCCTGTCTTGGGCACACACTGCTGTCTGCCTTGTCTTCGTCCATGTCTCTGTCTCATCTTCCCTGCTGGCTGCCAGCACCTGGGGAGCCAGGACCGATGACCTTTCCGTCCCTCTCTGTCTTGCCTGGTTTCTGCTGAAAACCGCACTCGCGAATCCTCGTCTGCACCCTTTGCATGTGTCATTCAGGATGGTACGGGACATCCAGGCCCCCTCGATGCTAAGTTGCTAAGGACAACTCAACCAGAGAGCAGATGAAGGCCGTGACCTGAACAGGGACAGCTGTCACGGGTGACAGAAGTCAGCAGTTTCCTTTTCCTGTCCACAAAGGCAGACAGAAACAATGGGCTGAGGACCTGAGCAGAGTCACCAGCTGAAATTCAGGTGACTTACAACCTTGTCCCACCTGCTGCAGCGCCTCCTCCCCTCACAGAGCTTCTCCTGCTGGTAACATGAGTGGCTGGAGTGGCTGCCCACCTGCTGTGGCCTGCCATCCCCTCCCAGTTCTGCCAAGATGCCAGGAGCTGGGCAGAGGCAAGCAGGAGCAAGAGCAGTGCTGCCTCTCACAAAAGAGTGGGCATGAGCACTTGTTGGGAAGGCAGAAAGGCCACAGGGCAGAGGGACAGTGCACCTGAGTTAGAGCCCCCCCTCACCTGGGTTTCTTCAGTTGCTTCCGCGTCTCCTCCTTCCTCGGAGCCTCCTTGTTCTTCTTTGAGGGTGCTCTCTGCTCCCTGAGAGAAGCCCTCCCATCTCTCTTCCTCCTTCCCTCGCCAGTCCTTGCAGCTGAGCTCCGCTCCTGTCCACGTGGCTCCTCCATGTGGCTCCTGCGCTCTGCCTGCTTCCTCCGGGGGGACCCTGGCTTTGGGCTGCCCCCAGTCCGCTCCTTCTGGCCAGGCTGGGCTCCATGCCTCCTGAGTGGGCTCTCAGGTTTAGCAACCTGCTTCCTTGAGGGCCTCCTTCCTGACCCGTCACCTGCAGGGACAGGAAATGGGTGGTGGTGACTCCCATCCTCTGGCCCAGCCCTCGAAAAGTGCCCTGGCCTGAGAAATCAGAAGTCCAAGATGTCTCCTGGAGTTTGTCAAATGTGTCTGGGCACAAAATGTGATACCTGCAAACACTAGCACGCTGGGCATTTTGTGTGTATGAGAATGGTAGCTACTGGAGATCAAACCCAAGGCTTTTGTACCATGTTATGTCTCCAGACCTTTTTTTTTTTTTTTTTTTTTTTTTTTTTTT